>QJPP01001487.1:0-535201 GCA_003996215.1 Jaltomata sinuosa | reverse complement strand
AGTTGTATCCCCTATTTAGTACTCTATCTATGATATGTCTTCCTGTTTTGGATTTCCTTATGATGTTTCCGCTACGCTTTCCTTTACGTTGCTTGAGAATGCTATGACCAAGGGTTAGCTTGGGATCCTCATGGTACCGAGTCTTGTGTTACGTATAGGGGGTAACCTCGAGGCGTGAAAATGATAAGATGTAGCACAAAAATATGTGTCAGTACATAGAATGTACTGAGCATACATGATATATGAAAAGTTGTATACTAAAAAGAGCGAAGGTATATTGAACATTATATATATACTGAAACATGTACTAATAGATAAATTTATGAAATGACCAAGTAGTTAACATGAGCTGTAACATGCGGAATTGAACTGAATAAACTGAATATTAAAATACAATGTCAAAGCATATATTGAGTCTGAACTGTGGTACCTACTATAAACTGACATACCCCAAGTTGAGCTTACTATAGGGCCAACCTGTAACCCTAGATGGGAAGGTGTTCATACCTTGCCAAGGGTATAAATGTAATTTGGCATGGATCCTCTAATCTGATGTCCAACATGGGACTAGGGTGTCAAGCTTAAACTGACGGGTGACCCCTATAGAGCCTATGGTGGCACCATAGTTCTGGTACTTAGGGACTGCTACTAAAGGGCATAACCTAAGCTGACGGGTGAGCCTTCATACCTTAGTCCACTAGGTGCAAAGCCTACTCCCAATTGAATATACAAGTAATGAATACAAACTGAAATACTGGATAGCTCAAAAATACTGATTTCTCTCGGAATGCAATTTCATAATACTCAAAACTGATAGCATGCAAATTCTGAAATATAACTGAATGCAATATCAGATTAGCATGCATGAGTTTGATGTACAGAAATTAACAATAAACAAGGGTTATCGAATTCTGAATATAGGACTATTTTAGTTTCCTAAGAAAACATATGATGAATCCTACGTAAAACCATAGAAACTGAATTACAATAATTGAATGAATTCAGGAACCCCAGGTCTGGAGAACTAACTAAAATGTGAATAACTGGACTGTATCTAAGGACTCAATGGGTGAAAGGATCCTATTGAAAAAATACGGTGATATACAAGGAAGAAGATTCTACGGTGAAATCCTTGGATTTGAGGCCTGAACTTGAGAGAACCTTTTTCTTGTTCTTGAGAGGAAGAAGCATTTCTTTTGCTAAGGGTCGACTGGTTTTGGGAGAATGGCGAAGTTTTTAAGCTACGTCTGATCAAAACCCCCCTAATTTACAACCAAAATGACTAAGTGTGGGAGTTAAAAGATTTGGAAAAACACCGAAATGCCCTTGACTTAAAAGAAAAATTGCAAAAAATTTCCCGCCGGACAGGCTACCCGATGGGAGTTAGGCCTGTGACAGCCCGTCAGACCTGGTCGTCGAAGAGGACATGGCTGGGTCTGATTTGCTGGTTCATTTTGATTGTGGGGTTGATGGCCCAAGGTAGCTTACACGCCTGTTGCCCTAGACTGTTGTGTCGGGGAGGTGGCTTAAAGCTGCGGGAGCATTCCCACAGCGTGTCACAAAGACAGTCAAACTTCCGACACCCATGGTGAGCGCCCATCAAGGGTGAGCTTGGATGAACTGCTCCAAAGGCTGGCCTAACAGGCCGTCGTGCCTGGCACAATATGTGGCTCATGCTCGTGGAGAATGAAAACTGCTAAAAAAAAGCTGAATTCTTTCAAGGTTTCTGAGGTTTCTGAGTTTTAACGCTGGTTGAAATTCTGGGGTGTTACATATCTCCCCTTTGGATCATTCATTCTCGAATGAAGACTAGACAAGCTGAGTTTTGAGGGAAAGAGTTGTAATCCATACCAACTGAGTTCTAAAAGCTGATTTCTGACTTAATCGAGTTCTAAGGACATGGAAGCATGCTGGAATTACTGGAATAGCTAAGGGAATAAGATACTGAAAGTGAAATAAACATGAGTAAGCTGGGAAACTTGAGAGGAACTATTACCTTAAGTTGAAGCTGGGTCGGAAGTAAAAAGGTTAGGGTACTTGGCCATGATAGCTGCTTCTGCTTCCCAAGTAGCTCGCTCAACGGACCAATTCCTCCACATCAGTTTCACTAAAGCGACCTCCTTATTTTTCAACCCATGAACCTGATGGTCAAGAATCTCAACTGGAACCTCTTCATAGGTGAGTCTATCTTTCACAGCCACACTTTCTAATGGCACAATCTATGCCAAAATGCCAACACACTTTTTCAACAAGGAGATGTAGAAGACTGGTTGAACCGCTGCTAGTTCCACTGGCAACTCTAACTCATAAGACACATTATGATCCCTCTTCAGGATTCTGTCAGGACCTACATATCTGGGAATGAGCTTCCCTTTCTTACCGAATGTCATCACACCCTTTGCCACGCCCCAAACCATGGGAGGCATGACTGGCACCCGGAGCCCCAAAAGACCGAGGGCACCAAAATAGAGTGTATCTCTACTGAACCTGTTGGGGGTCTTAGACCGACAAGGTCTCTAAGTATAGAAATTAGAAACACTAACAGCTCAACCGTAGGTAAACAACTCAAGGCCGACAAGGCTATTTTCATAGTAGATAGCTAATAACACGACCGACAAGGCCATACCCAACACTGATATACATATACACGTCTACAAGCCTCTAGGAGTAAGTTAAACATCTCATATCCAGGACAGGTCCCTGGACTACCCATAAACTGTACATATATATAACCTTGTCAAATATAAGCTAGACCTCTGACTTGTCAGCTCCAGGAAGAATGGAGCTTACCAAAATGGCTGAACTTTGCAACTCTTACTGAGGAGGTATGTTTGGGTTTCTGTCTGGACCTTTAGGCATGAATGCAGTGCCCCCAGGCAATGGGGATGTCAGTACGACAATAATGTACTGGCATGTAAGGTAGAAACATAATAGTAAGTCGCAAATAGTAAATCTGAACAAAATATAATATGAAACTTGTAAACTATAATTAGTAAGACTCGTTAAGCTCTTTATCCTTTATTCTTTTTTTGAACACAACACATGCATTAACTCACACCGTAACTCACTCTTTATAACCCACGTTGAACCACAATAGCGCCTCGGTGCACCCTATATATAATAGCCTCAATATGCAAGTAGCGCCTCGGCGCACACTATGTATATAATGCCTCAATATGATAGTATCACCTCGGTGCACGCTATATAATAGCCTCAATATAGCAGTAGCACCTCGGTGCACACTATGTATATAATGGCCTCAATATGGCTGTAGCACCTCGGTGCACATTATGTATATAATGGCCTCAATATGGCAGTAGCACCTCGGTGCACACTACGTATATAATAGCCTCAATATGGAAGTATCACCTCGGTGCACACTAACACGCAAACCACGCATAATAAGTGTATTACTAGATTGACCTTAAAAGCTATTCTTGTTATTTATGAAGGTTCATTTAGATAACCTCTTTAGCCTTGGCTTACTAGGTGTTGGAATCAACATACCAAACACATATAAATGGGGATTTGACTTGCTAAATTTCCTTTTATACTTTCTAAAGCTTGATTATGGATCACAATACAAAGAAGAAACTTGACAAAAGGATAACTTATGTTTCGTGCAAAAAGAATCAGATTTTTATAAGAAGGCAAAATGAATCACCATAATGTATAACTTAGTTCCTTAAGACTTATTGAGTTACCAAATCAGATCTCTTACAACAGAATACTCAAATTCCTTCTTTCGGAGATTTAGAGTTCTATTTCTAGATTCATGCCGAAAAGGAATAAAGAAGTCTTAACATACCTCGTTCCTTCCGAAGATTGTGCTTACCACAACTTGGACTTTCCTTTATTAAGTTAATCTACAACACAAGGGTATAATGAAGCTAATATTAGCTCTTAAACCTGATGCAACCTTTCCAAAATAGTAGCTAAACATTTCTCGGGCAGATTTACGTATTTTGCATTAATTAAAGGTGTATCGTCACACCTTTCTCCCCTGTCCAATACACATCACACACACACCAACCTACTTCCTTCAATAATACAAAACACATCAAACAGCCCCTACACAACTCACCATGCCAAAATACAATAGCAACACATTGAACACACGGCTTCCGATCGCCGTCCCGTGAGTTCTTAACAACAATTTAACAACAATTGTCCATCCGAACATCAATCCAAAAATATGATTATGGGCAGAGTAATTACCACACTTGAAGGAGTGTTTTTATCCTCTTTTTATTGATGCCTTGAAAAGCTTAAGTAACCCCTACACATACACCAACAAGAGAAGAAAAAATCTCTTAATTGTTACACAATTTCTAAGTGTCCAACCTTAAGGAAGGGGCAGCCACAGTTCATGTATTTCTTACCATAGGATATCCTAGATATATGTAGTAGATTAATACCAATATAAAAAGTTGTTTAACTCACCTTAAGCTTGAATGAATCTTGATCTTCTTACAACCCTAAAGGGAGAAAGGGGCTGCCAAAAGGAAAGGAAATAAGAGAGAATTGTTTCCAGCTTTTTGTGATCAATATTGATCAACAAAAGGTCTGTATAAAGGGACCTTTTTGGCCGACTCTTTTTAGTATATTTGGGCCAAAATGGGTCAAGAAACTTTGGCCAAAATTACCCTTTGCTTGGGCCTCAAAAGGGTTAAGTTTTGTGGCTGATTTTGGGCTTCTCTTGGGTCAAAATGTGGTCAATATTGGTGGCTACCTTTTGTAGTTGTTTGGGCCATATTTGGTTGTGATTTTACTGTCCAACTTTAAGCTTCATTTGGGCTACCATTAGGTCTAATAATCCATGGTGTTGCTGCCTGTAATCGGCCTCGGAACTTAGTTCGTTGGCGTAGGTAGGTGATGCACCTACTTGTCACCTAAGAGCTTAGATACGTTGAGAAAACACCTCACTTGTTTTATCTCATTTTCAAAACCCTCATCCTTATACTTTAACTTAACACTTATATACATTTGTCCATTTCAAATTTTAGGCCAAAGTACCCCTTCACATCTCGAGCTCAAATACCTTCGTCGATATTTACTTAGTCATATAGGTTTTGAAAGGTACGGGGTGTTACACCCTTCTTGGGTGATATTTTCAGGAAAACCCAATCATCAACCTCAAACTCCAAATCCTTCTCCTCATATCTGAATCAGACTTCTAATGACTCTAAGCTATTTTTCAACCGTTCCCTAATAAGTTGAACTTTCTCCATAACCTCATGAACCAAATCTTGCCCAATCAAGGCTGCTTCACCTACTTTAAACCAACCAATCGGTGATCTATACCTATGCCCATAAAGTGCCTTATATGGGGCCATTTGAATACTGGAATGGAAGTTGCTATTGTAGGAAAACTCTATGAGAGGTAAGTGATCATCCCAACTACCTTTGAAATTGATCACACAAGCTCTCAACATGTCCTCTAAGGTCTTAATGGTATGATCTGCCTGACCATTCATCTGCAGATGAAATGTTGTGCTGAGATTTACATGAGCACCAAGACCTTTCTGAAACAATCTCCAGAAAGTTTGATGTAAATTGAGTATCCCTATCTGAATTATAGCCAAGGGAACCCCTTGCAATTGACTATTTTGCGGGTGTAGAGCCTGGCATAATCCTCTATTGAATCTGTAGTCTTAACTGCTAAGAAGTGGGTTGATTTGGTCACCTTGTCCACAATCACCCAAATGGAGTCAGGCTATTTATGAGTACGAGGCAACCCTATAATTAAATCCATATTGATCACTTTCCACTTCCATGTAGGGATGATGATATCCAGAGTCACACCTGCTGGTCTCTGATGTTCTACCTTCACCTGTTGATAGTTAGGAAACTTAGTCACAATATCTGTGATGTCCCACTTCATGCCCTTCCACTAATAGACTTCCTATAGATCACAGTATATCTTAGTGGCACTAGGATTAATAGAATATATGCAAGTATGGGCTTCTGTCAGGATCAGCTATCTTAGCTCATCCACATTAGGCACATATAAATTACCCTGGTAGAAAAGCACACCATATACCCCTTGGGAGAAATCATCTACCCTCTACTGATAGACTGCACACTTCACTTAAGGTAGGATAGGATCACTGCCATGTTTCTCTTTCACCTTGACTACTAATAAAAATTCTGACCAATTTTGGACTATCACACCACCCTGTACTGCGTCGGTAAGGTAAACTCCCAAACGAGTGAGTCTGTGAATATCCCTAGCTAATTATTTCCTATTTTCATCAATATGTGAAACACTACACATAGATAGTCTGTTGATGGCATCAGCTACTACATTATCCTTACTCGGATGGTAGAGCATATTAGTATTGTAATCTTTGAGGAACTCGAGCCACCTTCTTTGAAAAAGATTCAACTCCTTTTGGTGAACACATACTGAAGGCTCTTATGATCTGTGAACACGTATACATGAACACCATAAAAGTAGTGTCTCCAAATATTTAAGGCAAAAACAACTGCTACAATCTCAAGGTCATGAGTCAGGTAGTCTTCTCATGAATCTTAAGCTATCTGGAGGCATAAGTGACGACCTTTCCATGTTGCATCAAGAAACAACCTAATACGACTCTAGATGCATCACAATATACAACAAAATAATCTAAACCCTCTGGTAGAGTTAAAGCATGAGATGTAGTAAACCTAGTATTCAACTCTAGGAAATGTTTCTCAAATTCATCCGACCATTAGAACTTAACCTTTTTCTGAGTCAATCTGGTTAATGGGGCATCTATGGATGAAAATCCTTCAACAAATCTCCTGTAGTAACAAGCCAAACCTAAGAAGCTTCTGAAGTCTATCGGAGAGGTGGGTCTAGGCCAGTTCTTCACTGCCTCAATTTTCTGAGAATCAACTAGGATGCCCTCACTAGACACAACATGACTGAGGAAAGCAACTTACCTCAACAAGATTTCACACTTGTTGAATTTGGCAAATAATTGGCGATCCTTGAGAGTTGGCAACACCACTCTCAAGTAATTTGGATGCTCCTTCTCACTCTGAGACTATAAAAGTATATCATCGATGAAGACAATGATGAACATGTCCAAATACTACTATAACACCCTGTTCATTAAATCAATAAAAGTTGCAGGATCATTTGTTAGTCCAAAAGCCATAACCACAAATTCATAGTGACCATATTATGTTCTGAAGGCTATATTTGGAATGCCACAATATTTGACTTTGAGCTGCTCGTAGCCAGATCTGAGGTCTATATTGGAGAAACAACTAGAGCCCTAAAGTTGGTCGAACAGTCATCAATCATGGGGATGGAATACTTATTCTTTATTTTGACCTTGTTCAACTGACGGTAATCGATACACATCCTGAGAGAACCATCTTTATTACACATGAATATAACTGTAGCACCCTATAAAGAGATACTGGGTCTAATGAAGCCCTTATCTATAAGGTCAATCAACTATTTCTTCAATACCTTAACCTCATCTAGAGCCATTTTGTAAGGTGGAATTAAGATAGGCCAGGTATCTGGAAGGATATCTATTCCAATGTCGATCTCCCTTTTAGGAGGAACTCTAGGATGATCTTTTGGAAATACTTCTAGAAATTCATTAACCACTGGTACTGAATCAAGAGTTTGGGTCTCAGAATCTTAGTCCTTAATCCTAACAAGATGATAGATATACCTTTTGGAAATTATTTTTCTGGCCTTCAGGTAAGAGATGAATCAACCTACATGCACTGCGGTATTACCCTTCCACTCTAAGACTATTCATTTGGAAACTTAAACCAAATAATTCTAGTTCTATAATTAACTGAGGCATAACAGGAATGCAACCAATCCATGCCTAGAATATTATCAAAGTCAGTCATTTCTAACTCTACAACATTGGTTGAGGTGACTCTCTGGGAAACTGTGAAAAGGAATTTATGTATACCCATCTAGCTATAAATGGGTCATCAATAGAAGTAGATATTGATAAGGGTTCTGGGAATATTTATGGACTGACACCAAAATCTACTGCTATATAGGGATTCACAAAGGAAAGTGTAGCTCCAGGATCTATCAATGTATAAATATCAAGATAAAAGACTCATAACGTACCCGTGACCATATCGGGAGAATCCTCCTGGTCCTGTGGAGTCTGAAGAGCATAGAGCTTGTTTTGTTTCTCACTGCCACCTGTACTAGATGAGGCACCCCACTGAGTTGTGTGACCTTCTAGAGCTACTGTAGAGTTGTCCTGATTCTTTGTGCGAGTATCCCTGCCTTTCTGAGAAGTCACTGGAAAATACTTCATCGTGTGGCCTGGCTTAACACATCAAAAGCAATTTCCACTACCTGCCATACACTCACCTTGGTGGTTCCTACCACACTTCTTGCAAACTGGATGAGTGCACCCACTAGTGATACTACCTTAGGACTTAGAGCCTGGTGCCCTATCCTGCCAATCTTGTCTGAACTTGGGCACTAGAAAAATATCAGGCTGGAGTTGATAACGTTTGGAGAAATTGAGTGCGGTTCCCACTATCTGACCTCTATTGAGCATAACTGAAGTCACCTGTCCTGGCCCTCTTGATGTCCTTTCCTCTCTCTTTGATTTTCTCTTCCTAAATTTATTGGGCATGATTCATCAACCTGGAGATATCCATCTCCTTAACCAGCATAGCATTCCTGCACTCCTTGACCACATCCTCAGAATCACCAGCCCCAAACTTACTCATACGGTCCCTGGGGTCATCTACAATTTCTGGAGCATACTTTCATAGGTGAGTAAAAATGAGGGAATAATCATTCACACTCATGTCATCCTGCCTCAGATTTATGAACTCCTCAACCTTGGCTTACTTGAGCTCAAGTGGGAAGAACCTATCCAGAAATGCAGTTTTGAACTGACTCCAATCCACTGGGCCTGCATTTGCACCTCTAGTTTCTTTCCACTTCTTATACTAGATGTGAGCCACTCCCTTCAACTGATAAGAGTATAAGTCTGCAATCTCCACCAGAGTGACACCCATAATCTCAGTAACCTTCTGGATGTCATCAAGAAATTCCTGTGGATCCTCTTCAGTCTGAGAGCCATGGAATTTCGGAGGATTCATACGAGTGAAATCTCGAATTCTAGCTACTGCAGAGTTATTCTTTTGTGGGGCTAGTGTCAGTGCCTGTTGGTTAACCTGAGCAGACATGGCCTGAGCAAGCACCTGGAAGGTAGCCCTGAACTTTACATGAGTGACTTGCTCATTCAGAGGGTCTGCTGGAACTGGAGGTGCTTGCTGATTCCTGTTCTTATTTCTTTTTCCCCTTTTGTTTGTCTTCTAGGAGGCATTTTCTATAATGCAAAGAACAAGGTTTAGAGGGAGATTAAATTGAGTCCATAATCTATAGCACGAGATGGAAAAGAAGGAAGGGAGGTTTTTCCTAAAACCTTCCCGTAGCTCCACCCCCATAAGTGTGGCGCACTTCATACCCATGGAAAAGGATCTACTCAACGTGGCTATTAGACACCCTAGGACACTTAATCCTGATGCTTTGATACCAAGTTTGTCAATGCCTCGAGGATACCCCTAGATGTAATACGGTGCTTAGTGTCTCAAGTAACCCCAAGCTAACCCATGGCCTAGCATAACTAAGCATTTCAGAATAAAATATTAACTGTGCGGAAGCTAAATGGTTTTAATAAATAAGTTTGGAAGAATAATCCATTAATCATCTGAATATATAAGAAAATATAATAGTGTTCTAAATTAACACTGGCTTCTAAGGCTGAAACCAATACTATGTCTAAAAAAGTGTATCTAAAGTTAGTTGCTAGGACAAGCACCCAGTTAACTCAAAAAGTCTTAAAACTGGAAAGTAAAGATTAAATAAGTAAGCATAACTATCATCCTCAAACTATGAGGACTCACGACTGAACTGCTGAGTAGGAACTGGAGAATTGCACTAAACAAGGTCTGGATACTGAGCACCTGGACTTACATCATGATAAGATGTAGGACAAAAGTATGTATTAGTACTTGGAATGTACTGATCATGCAGGATATATGCAAAGTTGTATATACAATCACTGAAAAGAAAGACGGTATACTGAATAAGACCTGCAACCTCTCAATAAGGCCCAAGAAGCATGAAAGGGTTCCACGGCCCATGGAACCATCCTCCTACTATGGTTCCTATTCGTGGAACCTAGACGAGAATTTTTCAGCAGCTTTCCATATTAATTCCCAGGGGTATTTAGACCTTTCCTACTCTTTTAAATGGTCAAACTATGTCATTTTAATGAACCTAAGACCAGTTATTAAGCCTAAATCTACCCAAACCCCCTCATTCTCTCAAAATTATATAGACTTTAGGAAGAACAGAGAAAAAGAAATGTTCTTTCCTTTCCAAAGCAAGTCGAATGTTTCTCCAACTTCAGGGTCCTAAACCCAAGGATTCTTCCATAGATTCTACTTCCAGGTATGTGGGATTTCATTAATGGGTTTGCTTTCACCCATTGAGTGCCTAAAATAACTCAGTTCTTTAGTTAGGTTAAGTTTTTCAGAACCTAGGGTTCCTATGATTTTGGTAAACTCCTTCAACCCTATGATTCCTTATTGCATGTTTCTTCAAAATCTAGCATTATTGTATTCTCAGGACCTTCAAACCCATAGAATGTTGTATTTCCCTTGATTTTAAACTATAATTATGAATTCCATGTTTTAGTCAGATTTTAGAATTTTTATATGTAGTTCAATCTTTCATGATGATGGGTTATGAATACCCGATCAGTTTTAGTTTTATGCATTTTCAGATAAAGGTTCAATTATTCAGAATTACATGATTTTAATGCTTCCAGTCTTAGCATTATTTGTCATTTTTAGGAAGACGGTGTTATGATCTGTCCAGTACATCAGTTTATATATACCTATAATTCAGTTGGGAGTAGCACTTAGCACCGAACAGATGAAGGGATGAAGGGATCACTCGTCAGTGAGGACTGAGACCTTAAGTAGAAGTGCCTAAGTCGTAGAACTACGGTGCCACCGTAGGTTCTAAAAGGTCATCCGTCAGATCAAGCTTGAACCCTCAGCCTTTTTGGGCATCAATTTAGTGGATCCATGCTAGCTAATATTTGTACCCTTGGCAAGGTATGAATGCCCTCCCAGTCAGGGACGCCGGTTGGCCCCATATATAGCTCAGCCTAGGGAATATGGTTTAATAGTAGCTCCTATAGTTAAGACTCAGTTACTGCATGACCTTGTAGACAGTTGTTCAGTTCAAATAGTTTCAGTTACATTCTTATCTACTTGGTCGTTGCATTAATGTACTTATTTTAGTTTCATGTTAAGTGGATATTTTATGTTCAGTTATCATTTCATGTTCATTATATTTAGATTAGTGCATATCCCCCAAGATCAGTACATTCCAAGTATTGACGCATACTTTTGTAATGTATCCTATCATGACACAGTTTCAGGCGCTCAACATCCAGATCACGCATAGTTTAATTTCCCAGAATTCTCCGTAGCACAGTTGGTGTGTCCTCATCATTTGAGGAAATGACTTATGTGCATTTATTTCAATCTTTATTTCAGTTTTTAGATTAGTAGAGTTAGCTTGGGGCTTGTCCTAGCAACTCATTTTAGTAGAGGCTTTCTGACATAGAGTTAGTTTCAAGCTTTTCTGTCAGTTGGTTTTTCAGACTATATTTATATATTTAGATATTGCTAGTTTACTTTCCACAACTTATGTCATTACACTGGGTTTAACTTCTGCACATATATTACTTTAATCACAATGCTTAGTATATGCCAGACCATGGGTTAGCTTGGGGTCACTTATTACTCTAAGCACCATGTTACATCTACGGGGTAGCTTCGAGACGTGACAAGAGTGAGGGTGTGAAGGATAGTCTCTCTTATGAAAAGGTACCTGTTGAGATTCTTGACCATCAATTTTGTAAGTGAGGAAAACTACGGACTAGGTCCACGAGTCGTGAACTAGTCCATGGACTATGGTTCTTGCTCGTAGAACCCTGTGTTGAAATTTTTACCAGTTTTTCAGATACATGTCCCGAGGGTATTTTGGAACTTTCCTATTCCTTTAACTCCCATAGTTAGTCATTTTATGTCTTTTAGGAGGGATTTTTATCAACTTAATCGACCTGCTCCTCTCATTCCCTTGATCAAACCTCAGAAAGTCAGAAAAAAACCATTTTCTCAAGTTCCAAAGACCTAGGGCTTCTTCTTCAAGTATCCACCCTCAACCTCAGAATGGGGAACTTTTTAGGCTACGTCTGATTAAAAAACCCCTAATTTACACCCACAAGGACTAAGTGTGGGGGTTAAAAGATTTGGTAAAAGATCGGAATGCCCTTGACTTAAAAAAAAAAATTGCAAAAAATTTCCCGCCGGACAAGCTACCCGATGGGCGTTAGGCCTGCGACAGCCCATTGAACCTGGTCATCGAAGAGGGAATGGATGAGGCTAATTTGATGGTTTATTTTGATGGTGGGGTTGATAGCCCATGGCAGTTCCCACGCCTATTTCCCTAGACTGTTGTTTCGGGGAGGTGGCTTAAAGCTGCAGGAGCATTCCCACAGCGTGTCCCAAAGGCAGTCAGACTTTCGACACCCGTGGTGACCACCCATCAAGGCTGAGCTTGGATGGGCTGCTCCAAAGGCTGGCCTAACGGGACATCGTTCCTGGCATAGTCTGTGGCTCATGCCCGTGGAGCATGAAAATTGCAGAAAAACTGAATTCTTTTTAGGTTTATGAGGTTTCTGAGTTTTAACGCTAGTTCAAATTCTAGGGTGTTACATATCTTCCCTTTAGATCATTCATTCTCGAATGAAGACTAGACAAGCTGAGTTTTGAGGGAAAGAGTTGTAATCCATACCAACTGAGTTCTAAAAGCTGATTTCTGACTTAATCGAGTTCTAAGGACATGTAACCATGCTGGAATTACTGGAATAGCTAAGTGAATATGATACTGAAAGTGAAATAAACATGAGTAAGCTGAGAAACTTGAGAGGAACTATTACCTTAAGCTGAAGTTGGGTTAGAAGTAAAAAGGTTAGGGTACTTGGCCATGATAGCTACTTCTGCTTCCCAAGTAGCTCCCTCAACGGACCGATTCCTCCACATCAGTTTCACTAAAGAGACCTCCTTATATCTCAACCCATGAACCTGTTGGTCAAGAATCTCAACTAGAACCTCCTCATAGGTGAGTCTATCTTTCACAGCCACACTTTTTAATTGCACAATCGATGCCAAATTGCTAACGCACTTTCTCAACAAGGAGATGTAGAAGACTGGTTTGAACCGCTGCTAGTTCCACTGGTAACTCTAACTCATAAGACACATTACGAACCCTCTTCAGGATTCTGTTAGGACCTATATATCTGGGAATGAGCTTCCCTTTCTTGTCAAATGTCATCACACCCTTCATGGGTGATATTTTCAGGAAAACCCAATCATCAACCTCAAACTCCAAATCCCTTTTCCTCATATCTGCATCAGACTTCTAATGACTCTAAGCTATTTTTCAACCATTCCCTAATAAGTTAAACTTTCTCCATAGCCTCATGAACCAAATCTTACCCAATCAAGGCTGCTTCACCTACTTCAAACCAACCAACCCGTGATCTACACCAACGCCCATAAAGTGACTTATATGGGGCCATTTGAATACTAGAATGGAAGCTACTATTGTAGGAAAACTCTATGAGAGGTAAGTGATCATCCCATCTACCTTTGAAATTAATCACACAAGATTTCAACATGTCCTATATGGTCTTAATGGTATGTTATACCTGACCATCCATCTGCGGATGAAATATTGTGCTGATATTTACATAAGTACCAAGACCTTTCTGAAACAATCTTCAAAAAGTGAGATGTAAACTGAATATCACTATCTGAATTATAGCCAAGGGAACCCCTTGCAACTTGACTATTTTGTGGGTGTAGAGCCTGGCATAATCCTCTATTGAATCCGTAGTCTTAACTGCTAAGAAGTGGGTTGATTTGGTCACCTTATCCACAATCACCCAAATGGAGTCAGGCTGTTTGCGAGTATGAGGCAACCCGTAATTAAATCCATGTTGATCACTTTCCACTTCCATGTAGGGATGATGATATCCAGAGTCACACCTGCTGGTCTCTGATGTTCTACCTTCACCTGCTGATAGTTAGGAAACTGAGTCACAATATTTGTGATGTCCCACTTCATGCCCTTCCACCTATAGACTTCCCGTAGATCACGGTATATCTTAGTGGCACTAGGATGAATAAAATATATGGAAGTTTGGGCTTCTGTCAGGATCAACTATCTTAGCTCATCCACATTAGGCACATATAAATGACCTTGGTAGCAAAGCACACCATCTCCCCCTTGGGAGAAAACCTCTACCCTCTACTAATAGACTGCACCCTTCACTTAAAGTAGGATAGGATCACTGTCTTGTTTCTCTTTCACCTCGACTACTAATAAATATTCTGACCAATTTTGGACTATCACACCACCCTCTATTGCGTCGGTAAGGTAAACTCCCAAACGAGTGAATTTGTGAACATCCTTAGCTAATTCTTCCCTTTCTTCCTCAATATGCAAAACACTACACATAGACAGTCTGCTGAGGGCATCATCTACTACATTATCCTTACTCGGATAGTTGTGCATATTCATATCATAATCTTTGAGGAACTCGAGCCACCTTCTCTGACAAAGATTCAACTCTTTCTTGGTGAACACATACTGAAGGCTCTTATGATCTGTGAACACGTCTACATGAACACCATACAAGTAGTGTCTCTAAATATTTAAGGCAAAAACAACTGCTGCAATCTCAAGGTCATGAGTCAGGTAGTCTTCTCATGAATCTTAAGATGTCTAGAGACATAACTGATGACCTTGACATGATTCATCAAGAAACAACCTAAGATGACTCTGGATGCATCACAATATTCCATAAACCCATATAAACCCTATGGTAGAGTTAAAACATGAGATGTAGTAAACCTAGTATTCAACTCTAGGAAGTTTTTCTCACATTAATCTGACCATTAGAACTTAACCTTTTTCTGAGTCAATCTGGTTAATGGGGCAGCTATGGATGAAAATCCTTCAACAAACCTCCTGTAGTAACCAACCAAACCTAAGAAGCTTCTGATTTATGTCAGAGCGGTGGGTCTAGGCCAGTTCTTCACTGCCTCAATTTTCTGAGAATCAACTAGGATGCCCTCACTAGACACAACATGACCAAGGAAAGAAACTTACCTCAAAAAGATTTCACACTTGCTGAATTTGGCGAATAACTTGCAATCCTTGAGAGTTGGCAACCCCACTCTCAAGTAATTTGGATGCTCTTCCTCACTCCAAGAATATACAAGTATATCATCGATGAAGACAATGATGAACATGTCCAAATACTGCTTGAACACCCTGTTCATCAAATCAATAAAAGTTGCAGGATCATTTGTTAGTCCAAAAGCCATAACCACAAATTCATAGTGACCATATTAAGTTCTGAAGGCTATCTTTGGAATGTCACAAAATCTCTGACTTTGAGCTACTGGTAACCGGATCTGAGGTCTATATTGGAGAAACAACTAGAGCCCTAAAGATGGTTAAACAAGCCATCAATCCTGGGAATGGGACACTTATTCTTTATTATGACCTTGTTCAACTGACGGTAGTTGATACACATCCTGAGAGAACCATATTTCTTACACATGAATATAACTGGAGCACCCTATAGAGAGATGCTGGGTCTAATGAAGCCCTTATCTATAAGGTCAATCAACTATTTCTTCAATACCTTAACCTCAGCTAGAGCCATTCTGTAAGGTGGAATTAAGATAGGCTAGGTATCTGGAAGGATATTTATTCCAATGTCGATCTCCCTTTTAGGAGGAACTCCAGGATGATCTTTTGGAAATACTTCTAGAAATTCCTTAACCACTGGTACTGGATCAAGAGTTGGGGTCTCAAAATCTGAGTCCTTAACCCTAACAAGATGATAGATATACCTTTTGGAAATTATTTTTCTGGCCTTCAGGTAAGAGAAGAATCGACCTACATGCACTAAGGTATTACCCTTCCACTCTAAGACTGTTCATTTGGAAACTTAAACCGAATAATTCTAGTTCTATAATTAATTAAAGCATAACAGGAATGCAACCAATCCATGCCCAAAATAATATCAAAGTCAGTCATTTCTAACTCTACAAGATCGGCTGACGTGACTCTCTGGGAAACTATGAAAAGGAATTTATGTATACCTATCTAGATATATATGGGGCTCCAATAGGAGTAGATATTGATAAGGGTTCTGGGAATATTTCTGGACTAACATCAAAATCTACTGTTATATAGGGATTCACAAAGGAAAGTGTAGCTCCAGGATCTATCAATGTATCAACATCAAGATAAAAGACTCATAATGTACCCATGACCATATCGAGAGAATCCTCCTGGTCCTGTCAAGTCTAAAGAGCATAGAGCCTATTTTGGTGCTCACCGCCACCTATACTAGATAAGGCACCCCGCTGAGTTGTGTGACCTTCTAGAGCTACTGTAGAGTTGGCCTCATTCTTTGGACGGGTATCCCTGCCTTTATGAGAAGTCACTGGACAATCCTTCATTATGTGGCTTGGCTTAACACATCAAAAGAAATTTCCACTACCTGCCATACACTCACCTTGGTGGTTCCTACCACACTTCTTGCAAACTGGATGAGTGCACCCACTAGTGACACTACCTTAGGACTTAGAGCCTGGTGCCCTATCCTGTCATTGTCTGAACTTGGGCAATAGCAGAATATGAGGCTGGAGCTGAAGACTTTTGGCATAATTGAGTGTGGTTCCCACTATCTGACCTCTATTGAGCATAACTGAAGTCACCTGTCTTGGCCCTCTTGCTATCATTTCATCTCTCTTTGATTTTCTCTTCCTAAATTTATTGGGCATGATTCATCAATCTGGAGATATCCATCTCCTTAACCAGCATAGCATTCCTGCACTCCTTGACCACATCCTCAAAATCACCTACCACAAACTTACTCATATGAGACCTGGGGTCATCTATAATTTCTAGAGCATACTTTCATAGTTGAGTAAAATTGAGGGAATAATCCTTCACACTCATGTCATCCTGGCTCAGATTGATGAACTCCTCAACCTTGGCTTCTTTGAGCTCAAATGGGAAGAACCTATCGAGAAAAGCAGTTTTGAACTAACTCCAATCCACTAGGCCTGCATTTGCACCTCTAGTTTCTTTCCACTTTTTATACTAGATGTGAGCCACTCCCTTTAACTGATAAGTGGATAAGTCTACAATCTCCACCAGAGTGACACCCATAATCTCAGTAACCTTATGGATGTTATCAATGAATTCTTGTGGATCCTCTTCAGTCTGAGAGACATGTAATTTCGGAGGATTCATACGAGTGAAATCTTGGATTCTAGGTACTGCAGAGTTAATCTTTTGTGGGGCTAGTACCACAGCCTGCTGGTTAACCTGAGCGGTCATGTCCTAAGAAAGCACCTGGAAGGCAGCCCTGAACTTTACATAAGTGACTTGCTCATTCAGAGGGTCTGCTGGAACTGGAGGTGCTTGCTGATTCCCGTTCCTATTTCTGTTTTCCCTTTAGTTCGCTGTGCTAGGAGCCATTTTCTATAATGCGAAGAACAAGGTTTAGAGGGAGATTATATTGAGTCCATAATCAATAGCACGATATGGAAAAAAAGGAAGGGATGTTTTTCCTAAAAATGTCCCGTAGCTCCTCCCCCATAAGTGTGGCGCACTTCATACCCATGGAAAATGATCTACTCGATGTGGCATTTAGACACCCTAGGACACTTAAACCTGATGCTTTTGATACAAAGTTCGTCAATCCCTCAAGGCTACCCCTAGATGCAATATGGTGCTTAGTGTCACAAGTAACCCCAAGCTAACCCATGGCCTAGCATAAATAAGCATTTCAGAATAAAATATTAACTGTGTGGAAGCTAACTGGTTTTAATAAATAAGTTTGGAAGAATAATCCAATAATCATCTCAATATATAAGAAAATCTAATAGTGTTCTAAATCAACACAGGTTGTTAAGGCTGAAACTAATACTATGTCTAAAATCCTGTATCTGAAGTGAGTTGCTAGGATAAGCCCCCAGTTAACTCAAAAAGTCTTAATACTGGAAATTAAAGATTGAATAAGTAAGCATAACTATCATCCTCAAACTATGAGGACTCACCACTGAACTGCTGAGTAAGAACTGGAGAAATGCACTAAACAAGGTCTGGATACTGAGCACCTGAACCTACATCATGATAAGGTGTAGCACAAAAGTATGTGTTAGTACTTGGAATGTACTAATCATGCAGTATATATGCAAAGCTGTATATACAATCACCGAAAAGAGCGACGGTATACTGAATAAGACCTGTAACCTCTCAATAAGGCCCAGGAAGCATGAAAGGGTTCCACGGCCCATGGAACCATCCACCGACTATGGTTTCTATTCGTGGAACCTAGACGAGAATTTTTTAGAGTTTTCCATTTTAATTCCCAGGGGTATTTAGACCTTTCCTACTCTTTTAAATGGTTAAACTGTGTCATTTTAATGAACCTAAGACCAGTTATTAAGCCTAAATATACCCAAACCCACTCATTCCATCATAATTATATCGACTTTAGTAAGAATAGAGAAAAAGAAACGTTATTTCCTCTCCAAAGCAAGTCGAACGTTTCTCCAACTTCAGGGTCCTAAACCCAAGGATTCTTCTATAGATTCTACTTCCAAGTATGTGGGATTTCATCAATGGGTTTTCTTTAACCCATTGAGTGCCTAAAATAACTCAGTTATTTAGTTATGTTCAGTTTTTCAGAACCTAGGGTTCCTATGATTTTGGTAAACTCCTTCAACCCTATGATTCTTTATTGCATGTTTCTTCGAAATCTAGCATTATTGTATTCTCAGAACCTTTAAACCAGTAGTATGTTATATTTTCCTTGATTTTGAACTATAATTATGAATTCAATATTTTAGTCAGATTTTAGAATTTTTATATGTAGTTCACTTTTATGATGATGGGTTATGAATACCTGATCAGTTTTAGTTTTATGCATTTTCAGACAAAGGTTCAATTATTCAGAATTACATGATTTTAATGCTTCCAGTCTTAGCATTATTTATCATTTTCAGGAAGTCAATGTTATGATCTGTCCAGTACATAAGTTTATATATACCTATAATTCAGTTGGGAGTAGCGCTTAGCACCGAACAAATGAAGGGATGAAGGCTCACTCGTCAGTTAGGAATGAGACCTTAAGTATAAGTGCCTAAGTTGTAGAACTACGGCGCCACCGTAGGTTCTAAAAGGTCATCTGTCAGATCAATCTTGAACCCTCAGCCCTTTTGGGCATCAATTTAGTGGATCCATGCTAGCTAATGTTCGTACCCTTTGCAAGGTATAAATGCCCTACCAACCAGGGTTGCTGGTTGGCCCCATAAATACTCAGCCTAGGGAATATCAGTTAATAGTAGCTCCTATAGTTCAGACTTAGTTAGTGTATGACCTTGTAGACAGTTGTTCAGTTCAAATAGTTTCAGTTACATTCTTATCTACTTGGTCGTTGCGTCAATGTACTTATTTCAGTTTCATGTTCAGTTGATATTTTATGTTCAGTTATCATTTCATGTTCATTATATTTAGATTAGTGCATATCCCCCAAGATCAGTACATTCCAAGTGTTGACGCATACTTTTGTAATGTATCCTATCATGATGGAGGTTCAGGCGCTCAGCATCCAGATCACCCTTAGTTTAATTTCCTGGACTTCTCCGCAACACAGTTGGTGTGTCCTCATCATTTGAGGAAATGACTTATGTGTATTTATTTCAGTCTTTAGTTCAGTTTTTAGATTAGTAGAGTTAGCTTGGGGCTTGTCCCAGCAACTCATTTAAGTAGAGGCTTTCTAACATAGAGTTAGTTTCAAGATTTTCTGTCAGTTGGTTTTTTAGACTATATTTATATATTTAGATATTGCTCGTTTACTTTCCACAACTTATGTTATCACACTGGGTTTAACTTCTGCACATATATTACTTTAATCAAAATTCTTAGTATATGCCAGACCATGGGTTAGCTTGGGGTCACTTATTACTCTAAGCACCATGTTACATCTAGGAGGTAGCCTCGAAGCATGTCAAGAGTGAGGGTGTGAAGGATAGTCTCTGTTACGAAAAGGTACCAGTTGAGATTCTTGACCATCGGTTTCGTAAGTGAGGAAAACCACGGACTAGGTACACGAGTCGTGAACTAGTCCACGGACTATGGTTATTGCCCATAGAACCCTGCATTGAAATTTTTACCAGTTTTTCAGATACATGTCCCGAGGGTATTTTGGAAATTTTCTATTTCTTTAACTCCCATACTTAGTCATTTTAAGTCTTTTTGGAGGAATTTTTATCAACTTAATCGATCTTTCTCCTCTCATTCCCTTGATCAAACCTCAGAAAGTCAGAAAAAAAAAACATTTTCTCAAGTTCTAAGGACCTAGGGCTTCTTCTTCAAGTATCTACCCTCAAGTTCTAGCTAGGAAATTGGCAAGTTCAGGTATGTAGGTTTGGTAAAGGGTTTGTTTCACCCTTATTCCCAAAACCACAAGTTTTACTTTGATTTTATAAACTTATGAAGTTAGAGTTCTTACCAAATTATGTGATTTTCCTGTCAATTTGATTTCCTTACATTGCTACATGATTTCTTTTCTTACTTACACTATTTTGCATGAGTATATACAAGTACTTTTTAACCACATCATTTGAAAGAAAAACCTAGAATAATTTGACATTACTGCTTGTTTTTAAGAAAAATTGGCATGTTCAGATAGTATGTCCTCAAGTATTCACAAGAATAGCATGCCTAGTTCCTCAAGTTATGAAATTTAGTAAGAGCATGTATTTGAACTAGTGCCATGCTATACTTTTTAAGAGATATGTTTTCATGTTATGTATGAGTGTCATGTCCCAAGACTACCTCCTAGGCGCAACACGGTGCTTAGAGCCATAAGTGACCTTAAGTTAACCCATGGTCTGGCATATACTAAACAATATGATTAAATAAACTGATGTAAAAGTATAAGTTTGGTAATATAAAACAAATATTTCTGAATAAAATAAGTATAATAAGTCTAAAATCTAAAATGACTATATAAGTTGAAAATTGACTCTATGTCTGAAAGCCTCTACAAAGATGAGTTGCTGAGACAAGCCCCCAGCTAACTCTAATAGTCTGAAAACTAAATAAAATGAATATAAACCTTGTCCTCGAAATATGAGGACTCACTAACTCTACTGTTGAGAAATATGGAGGATTGTACTAACCATGATCTAGATGTTAAGCACCTGAACCTATATTATCCAACAATATAGTGCAATAAATATGCAGTCAGTACTTTGAATATACTGAGCATGTGAGATATTGATAAGTTGGTAATCTATTGATAAGTCGGTAACCTACCAACTTATTAAGCCTTTATTCATGAATTATTGCCATGTTTTGATAAGATTTAGAGGTTCTTATGGCCTTTATTGACATAAATGCAGGTACTCTTGTCCTAGAGAAGAAAACAAGAAAATGGACCCAAAAGAGCTCAAAAAGAGTTGAAGTGTGAAGTTGCTTGGAAGAGATTAAGATTTTATGGTGAGGTGCGGACCTTGTATGACACACACAACACAAGGTGTGGTCTGCACCTACCCCCACATGAAGCTTAAAAGAGAAGAGAAGGATCTGTTAAGGGGTGCAGCCGTCATGCGATATGCACAAGCTCTGGTGTGAACCGCACCCTGCTTCACACAATGATTGAAGTTCATCCCCGTCTCTGGTTCACTCATGCAGAGTTGTGCAACATGCACAATGTGAAGTGCGAACCACACATCGTGGCATATAGCTCCCTAGGGGCAATTTTGTCCATCTTTGTATGACAAATTAGGAACATTCTAAAACACAATTTAGGTATAGTTTTTAATAGTTTTTGAAGAGTTTTCAGTTTTTGAGAGGGTTTCTCTCCCAAGGCAAGAAAAAGGGTTTCAATCCATTCTCTTAATCTTCAACCTTAGACTTCTAAATTTGAGCTTGGATATTGGATTCTTTCTACAATTAATGAAAAGGAATTTGAATTTTCCTATGGGTATACCTTTTTCTTCCTTTAGCATGAGTGGCTAAGTCTCATTTTCTAGGGATGTGTTGATGATGGGAACTTGATAAAAGGGTATGAGTCTTGGTTATTTGTGTTTATAATTGCTAATATGATATAGGTCTAGTGATTTCACCATATTTAACTCTAAAATTGGTGGTTGCAAACATTGATTTACTTTACTTAATTGTGTTCTTTCTTGACAAAGGGATTCATGATTTCAGATGGGAATTGCTAGTAGATATGTAACACCCCAGAATTTGATGGAGCTTTTAAACTCAGAACTAATAGAAATTTTGAAACTTCCAGGGATCACGAGTCAAGTTCACGACCCGTGGAAGGAACCACGAGCCATGGAAGTGACCCGTGAAGCCGATCCTGTAGAACATCCTCAGGTCTGAGAACTAAGAGATAGGTTCATGATCTGTGGATGGTTCTATGAGTTATGGAACCAACTTGTGGAACTCAGACTAAGGATTTCCCGTCTCCCCAGGAACCACATGTGGGATCCACGACTTGTAGAAGTTTCTATGGGTCATTATGTTAAATCGTGGGAAGTCTTCCGCAGCTTGAATTTTGGGCTCATGAACCACCAGTCCAATCCATGATTTGTGGTTACTTCTACGGGTCGTGAAAGGGACCCGTGGAACCTGAAGCCAAGTTTTAAAATAGCTTTTTCTTAATTAAGTCCTAGGGGTATTTTTATAATTATCCACCCTTTTAACTCCTAAATGAGGTCATTTTGACTACTTATAGAAGGGTTTTCACCCTCATTAGCCTAAGTCCGTCCTCAAATCTTCATTTATCCCCCAAAAAGGGAAAGAATCCTTCAAGCTCCAAGACTCAAGCTCCAAGTTCAAGTCTCCTTTTCTTTTAAATTTTAAGTGGGTTAGCTTTAATCAAGGTATGTGGGTATCCAACAATGGGTTTCTTCCACCCTTGTGGCCAGAACCCCCAATTCTTATTTTGAATTATGAACTTGTGAAATTAGGGTTTTGATCTAAATTGGGGAAAGCTTATGAAATCAGTTTCTATACATCAATTCATGGTTTCTCATGGTTTATTTATGATTTGATTAAGATTCCTTAATTGATTTCAAATGCCCATATGTTGATGATGAATTTTAGTATAATTTCATTGAATTGCATATCTTCAAGTAAAATTGGCATATTTAGATAGCATGACCTCTATTTTCATGAAATTGCATGCCTAATCCTTCAAGTTATGATATTAGAAAGGAAAATATATTTTGAATTATGATTTTGCAAAGCTTTAAGATTCATGACTTGTGAATTGCATAACATCAGATATGTCTTTATGATTTTCCAATAGTTTTGGACATTAGATATGTCCCTATGTTTTATGAAAGGTTTGGCATCCAAATATGTCTACCTAAGCTATGAACAGTTTTGACATCAGATATGTCATAAGTATTATGAGCTATATGTATATGTTTTTGGGGGTAGTATTAGCACCGAGTTGGACAGGGTGAGAGTACCCTTAGTCCCAGAACTACATGCCCATGTAGGTTTTAAGTCCACTCAATTGGGCATCAGATTTAGTGATCACGCCACATTCATGCCTCTATACCCTTGCAAGGTATATTGGGTCCTTTTGATGGGTCACATACATCAGATTCCATGTAGCTCACATGGTCTATGTCGGTTAGGGAACCTGCCACAGAAACAGTATCAGGTTTTAAATGCATTGACTCTTTTCCTTCATATTTCAGGATCCTTATGATTACTATGATATTTGTATACTTGCTTTGGCATTATACTAAGTCTCTTGCATTTTAGTTTTACACATATAGCATGATTTCAGTTTACAAGTTTGTTTAGCATGTTTATGTCAGACTCTTGCTTATATCACATACTTAGTATATCCTATAGTATTGACGAATATTTTGCACTGCATCCTTTGATGATGAAGATTCAGGCTCATTCCCTCACACTCATGGATAGACCTTGTTGGAGTCCCAGTTTCCAGTGGTGAGACCTCTTTATCCGGGGGCAAGTATTAGACCTATTTCTCTTATGTTGTTTTTTTCGGATTTCTTGAGCTAGTTGGGGTCTTGTCCCATCAGCTCTTATGATAGTTTAGAGGCTTCAAACATAGCTAGACTTGTTTTTCATTGTATGAAGTTGGTACTCCTTAAGTCATGTCCTTATTTAAGTTATGGTTGCCTATTTATATCTAGTATGCTCCTGCTATGTTTCTTGAATTGCTTTCTGAGTATGCTATGACCGAGGGTTAATCTGGAGCACTTATGTTCTAGATCCCGTGTTACGTCTAGGGGTAGCCTCAGGGCATGAAAAACTTGATATCAGAGCCTCAGGTTCAAGGGTCCTAGGAAATTTGAAGCCGCATCGAGTAGAATCTCATTGATTTATGTGAAGCATGCCACACATATGAGGGAGAGGCTATGAGATGCTTTTGAAAAATTTTACTTCTTTCATGATCATATGGTGCGAAAGAATTTAACTCTAATGTCCCTCTAATCCCTTCCTTGTATGTTTCAGATTATGCCTTGATGTGCTATGCCTCACCGAGCCGCTCAGAATGCTGCTCCTTCAGTTACGGCCCCTGAGGTACCGAATGAGGAATTCAGGAACGCCATCCATTTTCTAGCTCAAGCCAACCAGCTGGATCCTATCCATGTCCACCCTCAAGGTGGGGTAGCAGCCCGGGTTCGTGATTTTGTCTGAATGAACCCACCGGAATTTTGGGGTTGGAAAGTGAGTGAGGAAGCACTTAGCTTTATTGATGAAGTGAAGTAGATCTTTGATGTTATGCAATTGGGTGGTGTTGATTGTATAGAGCTCGCATCCTATCAACTCAAGGATGTGGCTCATATCTGGTTCACGCAATAAAAGGAAGCTAGAGCTAGGGATGAGGTCCCTACGACTTGGGAGTGTTTCGAGAGGGCCTTCCTCTATCGGTTCTTTCCCCAAGAGTTGAGGCAAGAAAAGGCTGAGGAGTTTGTGAACTTGAGATAGGGTTCAATGTCAGTCTAAGAGTACAGTTTGAAGTTCACTCAGTTGTCGAGGTATGCCCCTTCTATGGTAGTGGACCCGCATGATCATATGAGTGAGTTTATCTATGGGGTTTCAGATATGGTGAAGAAGGAGTGTAGGTCTGCTATGCTGTTGAGTGATATGAACATTTCCAGACTCATGACACATGCTCACCAGATCGAGGGAGACAAGCTTAGGGAGATGTCTAGGGAGAACAAAAGAGTTATATCTTAGAGTTTGGGATTTAGCCATCAGAATTTTGGAGGCGGATATCGCTCCTCTTTTAGAAGAAGTCATCAGGACCCGTGCATTCTTCAGCCAGTACTCCTTCTCAGGCCTCCAGGCCCCATCATGATCAGTCAGGTAGAGGTGCAGGCTCTTATTCTCAGGGGAGTGGTACAAAGGGGCCTTTTTTCCCCGTTTATACCAAGTGTGGGATAAATCATCATGGTGAGTGTCTAGCCGGTAGAGAGGTTTGTTTTGCATGTGGTCAGGTTGGTCACAGTATTCGAGATTGTCCTTCATCTAAGAAGGGATAGGGTGGTAGAAGGACTCAGTCTTCCCCAACAGCTCCAGGAGGTCGACCAGCCCAGCCGGGCACCACTTCTAGTTCTGGTGGTCAGCGCCAGAACCACCTTTATGCTATGTCCTCTCGTCAGGACCAGGAGAGTCACCTGATGTTGTCACTGGTATGTTAAAAGTCTTCTCTCTTGATGTGTATGCTTTTTTGGACCCCAGAGCCTCCCTATCTTTTGTGACCCCTTATGTAGCATGCAAATTCGAAATTTGTCCTGAATTGATTTTAAAACCCTTTTGTATTTCTACTCCTGTTGGTGAGTCAGTCTTAGCCAAAAGAATCTATCAAAACTGCCCTATCTCAGTCCTTCACAGAGTCACTTCAGTGGATTTAGTAGAGTTGGAGATGATTAATTTTGATGGTATTATTGGTATGGATTGGTTGTATGCTTGTTATACTTCGGTTGATTGTCGTACTCGGGTTGTCAGTTTCAAGTTTCCAAATAAACCCGTCTTAGAATGCAAGGTACCCCCCCTTCCTCGAAAGGTCATTTCATATTGTATCTTAAAGCTAGGAAGATGATTTTTAAGGGTTATGTTTATCATATAATTTGGGTTATAGACACGGAGTCCGAAACCCCATCCCTTCAGTTTGTTCCTATTGCGAATGAGTTCCCACAAGTGTTTCTTGAAGATTTGCCCAGATTCCCTCCCGAGCAGGAAATCAACTTTGGGATAGATCTTATTCCAGATACGAATCATATCTTTATCCCTCCCTATAGAATGGCTCCCGTGGAACTTAAGGAGTTAAAGGATCAGTTGAAGGATCTCCTTTATAAGGGTTTCATCAGGCCTAGCACTTCTCCATAGGGTGCCCCAGTTGTATCCGTGCGAAAGAAAGATGGTTCCCTCAGGATGTATATTGACTACCGTCAGTTGAACAAGGTCACAATCAAGAATAAGTATCATATTCCTAGGATTGATAACTTGTTTGATCAGCTTCAAGGTGCTAGTTTCTTCTCCAAGATTGACCTTAGATCCGGTTATCATCAGCTTCGTGTTCGAGAGTGTGATATTCTGAAGATAGCCTTCAGGACTCGGTATGGACATCATGAATTTGTTGTGATGTCTTTTGGTCTAACGAATGCTCCTGCAACTTTTATGGATTTGATGAACCATGTGTTCAAGCAATATTTGGATATGTTTATGATTGTGTTCATTGATGATATCCTTATCTATTCTCGGAGTGAGAAGGAGCATGCGGACCATTTGAGAGTGGTGTTGCAAACTCTCAAGGACCGGCAGTTATTTTCTAAGTTTAGCAAGTGTGAATTCTGGATGTAGTCTGTTGATTTTTGGGGTCACATTGTGACTAAAGATGGTATTCGAGTTGATTCTCAAAAGCACGAGGCAGTAAAGAACTTGCCTAGACCCACTTCCCCGTCTGATATTAGGAGATTTTTGGGTTTGGCCGGTTACTACAGGAGATTTGTGGAAGGATTTTCTTCCATTGCTTCCCCTTTGACTCGGTTGACTCGGTTGACTCAGATGAAGGTAAAATTTTAGTGGTATGACCTTTGGGAGAAGAACTTTCAGGAATTGAAGACTAGATTGACCACAACTCCAGTGTTGGCTCTACCCGAGGGCCTAGATGACTTTGTTTTGTATTGTGATGCTTCTAGAATTGGTTTGGGTTGTGTTTTGATGCAACATGTCAAAGTGATTGCTTATGCCTCTAGACAGCTTAATATCCATGAGAAGAACTACCCTACTCATGATCTTGAGTTAGCAGCGAGGTTTTCGCCTTTAAGATTTGGAGGCACTACTTGTATGGTGTTCACGTGGATTTATTCACCGATCATAAGAGTCTTCAGTATGTGTTAACTCAAAAGGAATGGAATCCGCATCAAAGGAGATGGTTTGAACTTCTTAAGGATTATGACATGAGTGTGTTTTACCATCCGGGTAAGGCCAATGTTGTGGCGGATGCACTTTGTATATTATCTATGGGTAGTGTGGTTTCAGTCAAAGATAGGAAGAAGGAATTGGTTAAGGAGGTTTATAGGCTTGTTCGGTTGGGAGTTTGCCTTATGGACTCGACAGAAGGTGGTGTTATTGTTCAGAATGGTTCTAAATAATCTTTGGTATATGAAGTAAAGGAAGACAGTGATCCTATTTTGCTTCAGCTAAAGGGTGCATTCCTTCAACAAAGGGTTGAGGTTTTCTCCCAAGGGGGAAATTGTGTGCTTCGTTATCAGGGTCTATTGTGTGTACTAGATGTAGATGGGTTGAGACAATAGATTTTGACTGAGGCTCACAGTTCCAGATATTCCATTCACCCAGGTGCCACCAAGATGTACCGTGATCTACGGGAAGTCTATTGGTGGAATGGTATAAAGAGGGACATAGCCAATTTTGTAGCTAAGTGTCCCAACTGTCAGCAAGTGAAGGTGGAGCATCAGCAACCGGGTGGCATGACTCAGGATATTGACCTACCTACTTGGAAGTGGGAAGCGATCAATATGGACTTCATTACAGGTTTGTCTCATACTCGAAGGCAATACGATTTGATTTGGGTGATTGTAGACTGGATGACAATGTCATCCCACTTCTTGGCTGCTAAGACTACAAATTCAGCAGATGATTATCCCAGACTCTACATCCAGGAGATAGTCTGATTGCATGGTGTCCAATTGTCCATCATTTCAGATAGGGGTAATTACTTTACATCCTAGTTTTGGATATTGTTTCAGAGAGGTCTTGGTACTCAGGTGAAGCTTAGCACAAATATTTCACCCCCAGACGGATGGCCAGGTAGAGCGTACTATTCAGACTTTCGGTAATATGTTGAGAGATTGCGTGATTGACTTCAAAGGTAATTGGGATGATCACTTACCTCTTATCAAGTTTGCCTACAACAACAGCTTTAACTCTAGATTCCACATGGCTCCTTATGAGGCACTTTATAGTCGGAGGTGTAGGTCTCTTATTGGTTGGTTTGAGGTAGGTGAGGCAGCTTTTATTAGTCCAGATGCATGAGACTATGGAAAAGGTTCATCTTATTAGAGAGATGTTGAAGACCGGTCAAAGATGACATAAATCATATGCAGATGTGAGGAGAAGAGAATTGGAATTTGAGGTTGATGGTTGGGTTTTTCTGAAGGTATCACCCATGAAGGGTGTGATGAGATTTGGTAAGAAAGGGAAGCTTAGTCGTTATTTTGTTGGTCCTTATCAGATTTTGAGGAGAGTTGGGAGTGTTGCTTATGAGTTCAATTTGCCAACGGATTTAGAAGCGGTTCATCTGGTTTTCCATATTTCCTTGTTGAAAAATTATGTTAGTGATCCGACCTTTATTGTTCCTTTAGAGGATGTGGGTGTGAAGGATAGTCTCAGTTATGAGGAGGTTCCCATGGATATCCTTGAATGTCAGATTTGGAGGTTGACAAACAAAGAATCTCTTCGGTAAAAGTCCTTTGGAGAGATCAGCTTGTTGAGGGAGCTACTTGGGAAGAAGAATCAACCATGAAAGCCAAGTACCGTCATCTCTTTCCTTCCGACCCCGTTTCTGCTAGAGGTAGTGGTTTGCCCATTAGCATGCGTAATCCACTCTATTCCATTAGTTTTCCTCACAATCTCAGTATGCATGCATGTTTTTTGAAATTGATTCAATCATGTTTTAAGTTACAAGCTCAGTTATCATGTTTGTTCTTCGGATATTATGTATTATTGATTGGTTGGGCTATTTTCTCTTCTGTTTTCCCTTGTTTCGTCTTCATTCGAGGACGAATGATCCCAAGGGGGAGATATTGTAATACCTAGGAATTTGATCCAGCTTTTAAACTCCCAACTAACAGAAATTTTGAAACTTTCAGGGATCACGAGTCAAGTTCACGACCCATGGAAGGAACCACGAGCCGTGGAAGGAATCACGAGCCGTGGAAGTGACCCGTGAAACCAGTCCTGCTGATCATCCTCAGTTCTGAGAAGCACGAGATAGGTTCACAATCCGTGGATGGTTCCACGAGTCATGGAACCAACTCATGGAACTCAGACTGAGGGTTTCCAATCTCCCCAGGAACCACGTGTAGGATCCACGACTCATAGATGTTTCTACGAGTCATTCTATTAAATCGTGGGAAGTCTTCCGCATCTTGAATTTTGGGCTCCGGAACCATGAGTCAAATCCACGATTCGTGGTTACTTCTATGGGTCGTGAAAGGAACCCGTGGAACCTGAAGCCGAGTTTTAAAACAACTTTTTCTTAATTAAGTACTAGGGGTATTTTTATAATTACCCACCCTTTTAACTCCTAAATGAGGTCATTTTGACTACTTCTAGAAGGGTTTTCACCCTTATTAGCCTAAGTCCCTCCTCAAATCTTTATTCCTCCCCAAAAAGGGAAAGAATCCTTCAAGCTCCAAGTCTCAAGCTCCAAGTTCAAGTCTCCTTTTCTTTTCAATTTCAAGTGGGTTAACTTCAATCAAGGGATGTGGGTATCCAACAATGGGTTCCTCTCACCCTTGTTCCCAAAACCCCCAATTCTTATTTTTAATTATAAACTTGTAAAATTAGTTTGTAAAATTATAAACTTGTAAGTTTTTCGCAATTTAGATCAAAACCCTAATTTCACAAGTTCATTATTCAAAATAAGAATTTAGGGTTTTGGGCACAAGGGTGAGAGAAACCCATTGTTGGATACCCACATACCTTGATTGGAGCTAACCCACTTGAATTGAAAATACTTAGGAGACTTGAACTTGGAGATTGAGACCTCGAGCTTGGGAGAGTTTTTTCCCCTTTTGGGAGATGAATGAGGTAATGAGAAGGGACTTAGGCTAATGAGGGTGGAAACCCTTCTTGAAATAGTCAAAACAACATCATTTAGGAGTTAAAAGGGTGGGTAATAACTAAAATACCCCTGGGACTTAATTAGGAAAAAGCTTATTTAAAACTCGGCTTCAGGTTCCATGTGTGTAGTCTACGACTCATAGACCTAACCACGACTCATGGTTCCTTCTCGTGGAAACTGCCCAAGATTTTAGGCTGCTGAAGGTTCCCTACGAGTCATAGAACCAAGTTGTGTGAATCAGAGGACCTGACCACTCTCTGTCTGAGTTCCACGAGTTGGTTCCACGACCTGTGGAGACTTCCACGAACCATGAAATTGGCTCGTGGTTATTAGACCAGAGGATGGTCTGCAGGACTAGAATCACGAGTCACTTCCATGACTCGTGGAACTACCCACGGCTCGTTTCATGCCTCGAGGTTACCCCCTAGATGTAACGCAGGACTTGTGACCACAAGTGCCCCAAGCTAACCCTTGGTCATAGCATTCCCAAGCATAACAAAAGATAAGCGGAAGCATAATAGATAAAGTCAAAATAGCAACAATGGATAATCAAGTCAAATAGGAATACAAGATCCATAAGAAAACTCAAATACTGTCAATGTTTGAAAAGCCTCTACTCATGACATAAAGAGTTGCTAGGACAAGACCCTAGCTAACTCGAAGTACGAAAATAAAAGCTAACATAAAATAAGAACATAACTAGCCCTCGACCTAAGAGGACTCACCAACAGTTGACCGGGAAAGTGGCCTGGAAACTCTAGCCATGAATTTTAAAAAGGACACCTGAATCTGCATCATCAAAGGATGCAGCGCAAAATATGTGTCAGTACTATGGAATGTATTGAGTATGAGAGCGATGCATGAATCATGATAAAACAGTTTAAAAACATGCTTAAGAATGAACTTGTTACTTAATGAAGGACCATAAATAAATATCAAGGTATAAAACATAAAACATGAAATAAAGCTTAAGTTTCATAATATAGAGTCATATAACTTCATAGCTTGAAAATGAGCATGTGGGAGTTTCTCTTAACTGACGTTAAACCATGCTGAGCTACATGGAGTTTAGTGTATTACACCCACTCTAAAAGAGTTGTCCTAACCGGCCAAGGTTAGAACCATTTCATACCAGGATCCTATCATAATAAGGCTCAACACAAGCAACCTACGGTGGCAACATAGTTTTGAACTTGGGTTATCTAAATCCTCATGTATCGGTGCTAAATACTAATCCCAAAACATAATAGTAACATAATCTCACATACATATGGCATATCTGATGCCAACTTGTTCATAAATAGTGACATATATGATGTCAAATCTGTTCATAACTTGTTCATAACCGAGATCGTCATACTACTCATGAGTTTTAGTTTAGAAAATGACTCATGATCATTGATGGAACATCGGGTGTCTTGTCTTGCATAATACTTCTTAACATAGAAAACTTGCATGCTTCCTAACTTGTAAAACTTTGCATGGATCTAGTTCAATTTCATAAAACATATACTTTCATAGAACATAGGAACTAGGCATGCACATGCTTGAAAATCCATGAGAGACATGTTATCAAACCCAATTTACTCAAATCAATTTCATGCATATGGAAATTGCCATGATTAATCTTCAATTCATGAAATAAAATTTCATGTGTAAAAACCCATGCAAAATCATGCAATTTAATAGCAATTTCATAATCAAATCATGAGAAGACCACATTTAGCAAAAACTCATAAGAATTGGATAAGAACCCTAATTTGAAGATCATGAAATCAAAATTTGAATTAGGGATTTTGGGCACAAGGGTGAAAGGAACCCATTGTTGATTACCCACATACCTTGATTGAAGTTAACCCACTTGAAATTGAAAAGAAGAGGAGGCTTGAACTTGGAGCTTGAAACCCTAACTTGAAGCTTGAGAAGATGGAACTTATTTTCTTCTTTTGGAAGTTGATCGAAAGAATGGGAGAGAGCTTAGGCCAAGTGGGAATAAAAACCCTCCTAAATAGTATTAAAATGACTTAGTATAGGAGTTAAAAGAGTGGAAAATTACAAAAATACCCCAAGGAAAAGAGTCTGAAAAACTGCTGAAAATTTCATCACAGGCTTCTACGGACATGAATCACGACTCGTGAAATGGATCACGGTTCGTGGAGAGGGTTAGTGGTTCCTGGGTGAAGTTTCTGGCCTCTGGACTGATTTCCACGAGTTGGTTTCACGACCCGTGGAAACTTCCATGACTCGTGGAACCTCCTCGTGGTTATCAGGCAACTTTTAAGCTTCTGGATTGTTTCCACAAGTTGGTTTCATGACCCGTTGAAACTTCTACGACTCGTGGAACCTCCTTGTGATTTTCAGGTAAAATAATTGATTTCCACGAGTTGGTTTCACGACCTGTGGAAACTTCCACGACTCGTGGAACCTTCTCGTGGTTGTTGTCTGTCATTTTGACAGACAGAAACCCTTTAGTAAAACACTAATAACTTTTTATTCCGGACTCGTATTAAGGCACGATTGGTGGCGTTGGAAAGAAGATTCAAAGAGTCTTAATTTAATGGGTACTAGGCCACCTAACTCTTTATATTCTAGGAGTTATTATCGTTTGAATTTGACCCTTGAAAAAACCTTCACTAAAACTCAATCGGTAAGGAAGCTTTCAACTCAACTTTGAGCTAGAGGTTCTTTATGAACTAAATTCATATCTAATACACCTTTGAAACTTCAGAATAAGTCTTAATACTTAGATTCATAGAAAATTTATCTAGTTTGGGTCTAACAACACATGAAGAATGATTCAGATTTGCCTTAGAATTTCTGGGGTGTTACAATATCTCCCCCTTGGGATCATTCGTCCTCGAATGAAGACTTCTAAGTTGAGAGTGGAGGGGGAAAGGGTTGCAATCCCATAAACTGAGTTTTAAAACCTAAAGTATTTACATGATAACTGATCTCCGACTGAATTATAAACTGAGTTGAATTCATGAGGCATGTAAGCATACTGAGGGCATGAGAATAACCTATGGTACTTGAAACTGAATGTCTAACATGATAACTGAAAAGGACGTCTAATTGAGAGGCGTAACTATATCATCAGCTAAAGATTACGCCAGAGGATATACCTAAGACGACATTCTGGACTCTGTATGGGAACTATGAGTTTCTAGTAATGTCGTTTGGGTTGACCAATGCACTGATGAATTTCATGAGTTTGATTAATGGTGTCTTCAAATCATTTCTGGATTCGTTCATCATTATATTTATAGAAGACATACTGATTTACTCCAAGAGTAAGGAGGAGCATGCAGACCATCTTCGCAATATTCTAGGGATATTGAGGCACCAGAAATTGTATGCTAAGTTTTCAAAGTGTGAATTTTGGTTGTCATCGTTTGCCTTCTTAAGGCATGTAGTTTTAGAGAACGGCGTGATAGTGTATCCCCAAATTATCAAGGCAGTTAAGTGTTGGGTCCGGCCTAGCTCTGTGACTGAGGTTAGGAGTTTTTTGGGCTTGCAGGCTATTATTGTAGGTTTGTCAAGAACTTTGCTTCCATTGCTACTCACTTGACAAGGTTGACTCAGAAGGAGGTGCCTTTTGTTTCGTCTAACAAGTGTGAGGAGATCTTCCAAAAGCTCAAGACACTTTTGACTACAGCTCCCATCCTATCATTCCCGGTTGAATGTAAAGATTTCATTGGGTTTTGTGATCCTTCACATTTGGGTTTGGGTGATGTGTTGATGCAGGACAGGAATGTTATAGCTTATGCGTTAAGGCAGTTAAAGCCTCATGAGAAGAATTACCCAACCCATGATTTGGAGTTGGCATCGGTGGTCTTCGCACTCAATATTTAGAGACACTACCTTTATGGTGTCAAGTTTAACGTGTTCACAAACCATCACATCCTGCAACATGTGTTTACACAGAAAGATTTGAATCTGAGACAGAGGAGGTGGATGAAACTTTTGAAGGATTATGATGCGACCATCCAGTATCCTTCGAGCGATGCTAATGTGGTTGAAGATGCATTGACCCAAAAAGCGGTTAGCATGGGCAGTTTGGCTTGTTTGGGGGTATTCAAACTACCCTTGGCTAAGGAGATTTGAGCTCTAGAATCTAAGTTCATGCAGTTGGGCATTTCAAAACAGGGTGGGGTGTTGGCCACTATTGAGGTTAAACCCATATTTCTAGAGGAAATCAAAACCAAACAGTTTCAAGATGCACAGTTGAACAAGCTTCGAAACAAGGTGGTATCTGGGGAAGCCTGGGATGCCCTATTAGATGTTGGTGGGGTATTGTTCTTTAGAAGGTAGATTTTTGTTCCTCGTGTTGATGACTTGATACAAAATATGTTGTTGGAAGATCATGGCTTGCGGTACTCAACTCATCCAGGCATAACAAAAATGTACCGGGACTTGAGGCAACTTTATTGGTGGTCTGGGATAAAGATGGACATAGCTGACTATGTGTCTAAGTGTTAGAATTATCAGCAGGTTCAGTATGAGCACCAAAGGCCTGCAGGATTTCTTCAGAGGATGACCATTCCCGAGTGGAAATGGGAAAGGATAGCCATGGATTTTCTGATGGGTCTTCCTAATACCTTGGGAAACTATGACTCTATTTGGGTCATCATAGACAGGCTGACCAAGTCAACTCATTTCATCTGGTCAGGGTGGATTATAATTCGCAGCAGTTGGCCAAGATATATGTTAAGGAGATTATGAGACTGCATAGGGTGCCCCTCTCCATCATTTCAGATAGAGGTACTTAGCTTACTTCTATGTTCTGGGGAAAGTTGCATGAAAAGTTGGGCACCCAACTCACTTTCAGCACAGCCGTTCATCCTCAAATTGATGGTCAGTCGGAGAGGACGATTCAGGTATTGGAGGACATGCTGAGATCATGTGTGATAGATTTTGGGGGCCATTGGGACTAGTTCCTACCGTTGTGTAAGTTCTTATACAACAACAGCTACGACTCAAGCTATTGACATGGCACCATTTAAGGCACTTTACGGAAAGTCATGTGAATCAACCATAGGGTGGTTTGAGGCAGGCGATTTGAAAGCTTTGGGCATTGACATGGTAAAAGAAGCATAGGAAAAAGTGAGGGGTATTCAAACCAAGTTACTAGTAGCCCATAGCAGGCAGAAGGAGTATGCATATTACAAGGTAAGAGACATGGTATTTCAGGTTGGTGAACAAGTGTTGTTGAAGGTATCACCAATGAAAGTGGTAATGAGATTTGGCAGGAAGGTCAAGCTAGCCCTTGGTATATCAGTCCGTTCAAGGTTCTTGAGATCGTAGGGCCAGTGGCTTACAGGTTAGCACTGCCACCCAATTTTTCTGGGGTCCATCCAGTCTTATATGTATCCATGTTGAAGTGATACCATGGGGATGGGGAGTACATTATTAAGTGTGATTTAATCTTGCTAGAGAAGGATCTTCAGTACGATGAGGAACCAGTTATGATTCTTGATTGGGATGTCCAAAAGTTGAGGACAAAGGAGATCATATCAGTCAAGGTTTAATGAAAGTATAGTCCGGCTGAGGAACCCACTTGGGAAACCAAGAAGGACATTCAAGACAAGTACCTTCACTTGTTTGAGGATTCATGTACTACCCTTTTCTCTCTTTTAGCTAAATTTTTTTGGGTTTGATCATTCAGGGATAAACGATGGGTAAATTAGTAATTGTTGTAATGACTTGTCCCATTATAATGGGTAAATCATTCAGGCAAAGTTTCAGGTTGGAAAATATCTGGGTTTGGGAGTTGGAAATTTGGGCTAGGCTAGTGGCGGATCAATTCTGAGCAAGGTAAGGTCTAGGGTAATCTGGGGAAGGATTGGACAAAATATCTTAGGTTGAACTTGTTTTTCTGTTAGTAGAACTCTCGATATCAAAGTTGACATGAAGGGGTTGGTTCAGAACGTCAGGATTTGAAGTATATTGTAAAATAGGAAACATTGGGAGATTTCTTGAGGTTCTGTTCCGTGCCAACTGCTATAGCGATTGACACTGCGCTACAACAATGATCGCTATAGTAGAGAAATTCATGTTATAGCAAAAGTAAAGGCGGTCAGCACTGCTATAGCAAGTGGGTTCTGCTACGGAGGCACCGCTATAGCAGTGTGGGGACCGCTATAGTGTATGATCTTGTGCGGGGAGGGGTTAATTATTTCTAAATTTATTGGTGCCCATTGTTGCAAGTGAGAGCTTGATGTTCCCGATGATAGACGGGCTAATGTCCATCTTAAAGGAAGTCGTTAAGTTCTTTTCTTGCTTGTTTTTTTTGTCAATGGAAATCCGGGGAAGTCTGAGTACCCGAAAGATTATGGTCATGATATCTCTTTTCCCCTTCGTTTAAATATTATTGGTTTGTTGCGTGGTGCCAAGTTCCTAAGTACATCATGCTCTACGAATCACATGCGTAATTTATAAGAACATAAGAAAACAAAAATTCCAATTGTGCCTTTGTGCGTTTTGCATGTGATGCATAGATCTTGATGTGCGGGTTGCACAAGGCATCTCACCATGTTGAAAAAATAGGCCAGTTCACTGCTTCGAGGGGCGAAGCATGGTGCGATGCGCACTTTTGTTGGTGCGGTCCGCATAAGCTTCGCACCTCTATGGAAAAATCCCTAAAGGTTCTGTTAGCTCATGCGATGCCACGTGCAATGCGCATTTCGCCTGGTGCGGTCCGCACGAGGTCCGCATGAGCCAACAGGTACCTACTTTGTCTTCTATTCTCTTGCATCCCATCCCTTATAGTTTGTTAACTTCTTTTAGCTCGTATATTTTGATCCGTAGTGCCTGCTACTAACCACCATTTGTAGGAGTATGTCTTCCAACAGGCTCAATAAAAAGAGGCATGCCACAAAACACGCCGCCAATGCAAGAGGAACGGCCTAATGAATCACAATTCCGATTTGGGATCAAGGGGATGGAAGCCTACTAACTCAAATTTCAGGAAAAGAAACCATTCTTGGAAGAGAAGGGGTTCGATGTGGATGATTTTCAAGAAGAATTCCCGAACATGCCAAAACAGTTCCGCATAAGAGTTTGGGAACATTTTGCCAAGACTCTGGGTCCCTATTTTCCTGAGTTGGTATGAGAATTCTATGCTTCATATCGGGCTCAACTTGACATGCTGAAACACAAGGGTCCACTAAGCAAGTTACCATGCCTCAAGTCGGTGTTGGTCCGAAGTAAGGAGGCGGACACCATCCCTGCAGCCATCTATTTTGCCATTTGGAATGATGAACCAATTCCAGAGTCAATGTAGTTTGAACATGTGGCTACAAAGGAAGATCAATATGAGTGGGATGCTAGTATCATTACCGAAGGGAACCCCTTTAAGGCCATCTCAAAGGGGAAAATCTATCGCTCGGATCTTAAGTTTGAAACTCGCATGTGGCTAGACTTTGTGAGTACAAGACTTATCCCAACTAGTCACACCATTAAAGTTAATATAAAGATGGATATTTTCATTGCCTACATCATGGATAGCCTCTCCTTTAATGAGGGAGAAATCATAGTGGAACATCTCAAGAGAAAATCTAATCATGATTCTACCTACATGGCCTTCCAAGTCCTCATCAGTTTGTTGTGTATCCAAGCTGAATGCCCTTTGTTTCATTCATTAGACAAGGTTACCCAAGCTACGGGCATGGTTTTTTTAGACACAAAGAGGGATAAGGATTCCCCATATGTCAAGAAAAATCTCCTTGCTCAAACAGCTCGTGCAACCACAAGAAGGGCCCAAGTTGAGCACATTATTCATGATCAAGCAGGGAATTCACCCTCGTATCAAAGAGCATCAAGCACAATACATGTGGCATCTAAGGCTACTTCCTCCTTATGTAACTTTATAAAACTTGCTAAAACTTTCTTAGCTTACTAACAAGAATGAGGAGCTCCTACAATAGTTGGCCAAGGACATTCCGACCTTAATTCAATCCGCCATCAAGTCGGCCTTGAAACCGGTAATGTCAAGGGTGAGCAATCTCTGTGCTAGAGTGGATACCATGGAAGTGAAGGTTGAGGAACTCAAGCAAGTGGTCCCGTATATTGAGCCAAATTGGGATCTTAACCTACCGTCCCCAAGTTCAATTTCCCAACCAGTGATGCCAATTGATGTTCTCGTGATATGCGAAGGGAGGTGCAAAGCGCACACAGCATTGTGCGGATCGCACAGCAGCTGCACCTCTCGGTAGATTATTCATTGTTCAATCTCCTTCACACTTCAACTCTTTTTTTAGCTCTTTGGGTTCAATTCCTTTGTTTTCTATTTTTGACCAAGAGTACTTGTATTTTCATCAATAAAGGCAATAAGTACCTCTAATTCTCATCAAAATATGGCAATAATTCATGAATAAAGGCTCAATAAGTTGGTAGATTACCAACTTATCAACCCCCCAAACCTGAACTATTGTTTGTCCTCAAGCAATATTCTCACAAGGTAAGGAATGAATTATGCTCTAAAACACAACAGGGTGCACAGAAGATTAATCTAAACTCTACAAGTAAGAAAATAACAAACAAAAAGACTCAACTAGAATGCTCATCTCAATTTGGGCCACCATATTCTCAAGGCAAGTTCTCATTTCAAAATGTTTATCAAAGGACATCATTTCTCATTCAAAACAAGGGAATTTGTCATTTCAAAGCCAGATATTCAAGCTTCTCAAGTCATTGTCATAGACCTTCAAGGTTTGTCTCGAGATTTACCACATGACTTGTCTCATTCATTCCTCTTAATTGAAATAGAGACTTTATTATGAATTTCAACTGTGCGATGCCACTCACCACAAGAAAGAATCCCACTCACAATCATGCAATTCACAATAACAAGGGATTTTTAGAAAACCAAAAAGACTCTTACTCTCTCAAGGAAGTTCGAGTGCACACACATTTAACCATAGGCTTGACCTTTATGTAATTCATCGCTAATGTAGAGTTACCAAGCTCAGAATTACTAAGGACTTGAGAGTTATGATGTTGGCTAGGGTTAAGGGTAGGATTTCATTTGGCTCAAGTGACTACAACAACAACAACAACAACATACCCAGTGTATTCCCACAGCGTGGGGTCTGGGGAGGGTAGAGTGTACGCAGTCCATACCACTACCTCAGAGGTGAGGTAGAGAGGTTGTTTCCGATAGACCCCCGGCTCAAGACAAGACAGTCTAAAAAAAAGGCTAAAAAGGACGTAACAATGATACAGGATAAAAATACACGATAAAACTACAAGAGGCGATAGAAAGTAATATGTAGTAACAAACAACAGACAGAAACAGAGCACTGCCACAAAATACTACTACGAGGAATCCAAGAAGAAGAAACTATAAGCGTAACACTACGATTACACACTCCTACCTACTAGCCTACACACACTCCTACCTACTACTCTTCTACCCTAATTCGCGTCCTCCACACCTTCCTATCTAGGGTCATGTCCTCGGTAAGCTGCAACTGCGCCATGTCCTGTCGAATCACCTCTCCCCAATACTTTTTCGGTCTACCTCGTCCTCTCCTGTAACCATCCATAGCCAACCTCTCACACCTCCTCACAGGAGCATCCATGCCTCTCCTCCTCACATGTCCGAACCATCTCAACCTCGCTTCCCGCTTCTTATCTTCCACCGACGCCACACCCATCTTATCCCGGATATCCTCATTCCTAATCCTATCTCTCCTAGTAAACCCGCACATCAATCGCAACATCCTCATCTCCGCCACCTTCATCTTTTGAATATGGGAGTTCTTTACTGGCCAACACTCAACTCCATACAACAAAGCTGGTCGGACCACCACTCTGTAGAATTTGCCTTTAAGTTTAGTAGGCACCTTCTTATCGCACAAGACTCTAGATGCGAGCCTCCATTTCATCCACCCAACACCAATACGATGGGTGACATCCTCATCAATCTCTCCATTTTCTTGGATAATAGACCCAAGATACTTGAAACTCCCTTTCTTTTGGATGACCTGTGTATCCAGCTTCACTTCTACGTCATCATCCTGAGTCGCCTCACTGAACTTGCACTCCATATATTCAGTCTTGGTCCTGCTCAACCTAAACCCCTTCGACTCGAGGGTCTGTCTCCAAACCTCCAACTTAGCATTAACTCCTCCGCGAGTCTCGTCCACCAAAACTACATCATCCGCAAATAACATGCACCATGGCACCTCACCTTGTATTTGCCGCGTCAATACATCCATTACCAAGGCAAATAGAAACGGGCTAAGGGTCGATCCCTGGTGCAACCCCATTAACACGGGAAAGTGCTCCGAATCTCCTCCCACAGTTCTAACGCGAGTCTTGGCCCCCTCATACATGTCCTTAATTGATCTGGTGTACGCCAGGGGTACACCTCGAGCCTCCAAGCACCTCCAAAGGACCTCCCTAGGGACTTTATCATACGCCTTTTCTAGATCGATGAACACCATGTGCAAGTCCTTCTTCCTTTCCCTGTACTGCTCCATCAGTCTTCTAAGGAGATGAATAGCTTCTGTAGTCGAGCGTCCTGGCATAAAGCCGAACTGGTTCTCTGAAATAGGCACGATCTGTCTCAACCTCAACTCCACCACCCTCTCCCAGACCTTCATAGTGTGGCTTAGCAATTTGATACCCCTATAGTTGTTGCAACTCTGAATATCGCCCTTGTTCTTGTACAAAGGAATCATCGTGCTCCATCTCCAAGCTTCAGGCATCTTTGCCGTTCTAAAAATACCATCAAACAACTCGGTTAGCCACTTCACACCTGTCTCACCCGAGCTCTTCCAAAAATCAACGGGAATCTCATCTGGCCCCGTCGCCCTACCCCTTCGCATCTTACAAATCGCAACCTTAACCTCTTCAACCTTTATACGGCTACAATAATCATAGTCACTACTCCTCTGTGAGTGTTCCAAATCTCCCAGCACAAATCTTTTGTCCCCCTCTTCATTCAAAAGTCCATGGAAGTAAGACTGCCATCTCCTCCTAATGAGTACCTCATCTACTAGTATTTTGCCATCTCCGTCCTTGATGCACTTCACTTGGTCAAGGTCCTGAGTCCTCCTCTCTCTAGCCTTTGCTAACCTGTATAACTTCTTATCCCCACCTTTATCCTCTAAAGCCGCGTATAAGCTTTCAAAGGCTGCCATTTTAGCTGCCGTTACCGCTAACTTAGCCTCCTTCCTAGCAATCTTATACACCTCCCTATTCCTTCGCCTCTCCTCCTCATCCTTACTCTCTACCAACTTCGCATATGACCCTTTTTTTGCATCCACCTTTCCTTTCACTTCTCCATTCCACCACCAGTCCCCTCGATGCTTGCCAGAACGACCTCTCAAGACGCCCAACACCTCTCTAGCCGTCTCCCTTATGCAACTAGCGGTCGTATCCCACATATTATCCACATCCCCACTACTCCCCCAAGCCCCCCTAGTCAACAACTTCTCCCCTATTTCTAGTGCACTGGCCATAGTCAGGCTACCCCATTTAATCCTAGGCCGGTCATCTACAATCCGCTTCTTTTTCTCCTTATTGATCTCTAAATCCATCACTAAGAGTCTATGTTGGGTCGAAAGATTCTCACTTGGGATAACCTTACAGTCTTTACAAAGACCATTATCACCTGTCCTAAGGAGCAAAAAGTCTATCTGAGTCTTGGCCACCGAACTACGGAAGGTAACCAAGTGCTCTTCCTTCTTCGGGAAACTAGAGTTAGCTACTCTCAACCCAAAGGCTCAAGTGACTAAACCTCCCTAATGCTCTTTGTGATCATTCAAAACACCGCTCACATTTTCAAATAATAACTTTACCTTATTTCTCCCTCTCACAACCCAAAAGTTTCCCTTTAACTTGATCATTCAACTTTCTTTATCACCTTCACTCGGTAGCACCAATTCCTTCTATTCTTTCCATTTTGTTCATTTCATTGGACAATTCAAAGAAATTTTTTATTTAAGCATATGGTGGTACCTTGTGTTGAAACACATCCATTTCTTCTCCACATTATGCACCCCTAAACTTAGGCCTTTACCTATGTTATCATTTCCATTCCCCCCACCCAAACTTAGGCTTTTTGCCTACATTTCACTTTCGAGCCATTAGGGAGGACTGGTGCAAAAATTGAGGTTCCAAAAAAGGTCAAGGTTTTAAACATGGTATCAAAGAAAGGTCACAAGTTCAAAGGGGCTTACTAGGGTCAATGTAAAAGAAGATCAATTTTGGTGAAGTTACTATTCAAAAAGGGTCAAAGGTCATATTCCAAGCTCAGTTACATCTAGGATTTTGCCTTGAACCGCATTCGGGGAAAGTTCTAGACAAAACATGCACACAAGAACGAAGTACAACCATTTCATATAAGGCCTCACAACACAAGAGTTCACAATTAGTCTCACAATCAATTGGGACAAATGACTTTTGACAAAATATTCTGAGTTCTTATACAAACTCATTTGTGAATCGATCGAGCCAAATGGGGAGTGTGCAAATCATGACAAGAGAATGTTTTACTCAAAATCATTTTCCCTTTTTCCTTCAGTTTGCCAAAAACTTCTTGCCAAGAAAATTTTTCAGTGGGTTCATTTCGAGACGAGCAAAATATGGACTCAATTTTAAACTAAAACTTGACATTTTCCCTAAAGAAAGTCGTTTCTCAATCTATCATAGAAAAAAAACCAACCCGATTTGACATAAAAACAACCAAAGAAAATAAAATAAAAGCAAAATTAAAAGAGATAAATTGCTCCTTGGGAAAGAACCGTGGTATGAAGAAAACCCTTGGAGTTTATTTGCTAATCTACTATTAACAAGGCGACCAAAATTTAAAAGCTCTTCATAAATCATTTGAAATTGAGCCTCGGCGTAGGCACTTAGCATATTTGCATAGTACGAGTAGTGAAACAATGAATTGTTTAGGACCAACCAGGCGATATCGTAAAATCATCAACAAAAATAAAGTATCAATCCCGACAAGGGAAAAGTTAAAGCACTAACAACAAAATAAACAAAATAAACAAAATAAAAGGCCCGGCAAGGGCAATATCACAATCATCCAATACGTGCCCAACAAGGGAAAAATAAAATGTCTAGCAAGGAAATAAAAATATCAAGGCCCGACAAGGGCAATAAGCTAATATATCAAAGCCCAACACGGGAAACTAACAACAATAACCAGAATGCACCACCTTCCCCACTAAAATAAAACATTGCCCTTAATGCTTAAGCTCAAACATGAAGCAAAGGGTGCAAAAACTCCCTGTAAGGCTACTCCTCATCATCTGCATATTTTGGTGCCTCTGTAGTTGAACCTGCACCACCTTTTCAAGAATGCAAAGTAATTTGCGACTCTCTGAGCACGTGCTAGAGTGTTGGATCCTCATCATCAACCAAATCCTCATCATCTCCAGCATATGCAGTGAACAGCTCATCCATGGGATCGAGAGTGTGACAGGGCTGTTTCATGGACACATCCAAAGCACTAAAATTTGTATCACCAATTGGTGCCTTCCCTTTGGATTTGTCAAAGTCCTTCTGGAGATCTTTCACAGCACCCTCAATGGCATCCACTCTCTTGCATAGAGTGGTCACACTACTCACCACCTTTTTCATTGTCTTCTTCACCACTTTCTGAATAAGATCGGGCAACCTGTCAGCCAGGTCAGTCAAATTCCTATCATGTGAAAAAGTCATGTTAACCATCTTTTTAACGCCAGTTGAGGATGGGGTAGATAATGAGGGTGAAGTTCCAGTAGGAGGAGCAATAGTAGGATTTCTTGACTCTGCGGGAGTAGGTGCATCTGAGTCTGAACCAGATGGAGAGGAGGCAGCATGCTCAACAACGGTGTCCTCAACCTCAACATCTTTAAAAGGCTGCATTTTGCGCCTCTTCATTCTAGGGGCATCCATATTTGTCTTCTTTGCAAAGTCAAGTACACCAGTGGCAGGGGTAGGGTCATCACAGTCAAAGTATCGAATCTCAACCATAGCACAAAGTCTGCAAATAAGGGCAGGATAGGGGAATGAATCACCACCCTTACATGCTTTTCTTTTGATCTAAACAACAGTTATCTCTCAAAAGTTAATGTTCTCCCCTGACATAATAGCAGCAACTAAAATGGCCCTCTCATGGGTAACCTTTTGATCATTCTGAGAAGGGAGGAATCTAGAGTGGACAAAGTCATACCACAGGCATGCCTCAAAGTATAGAGTCTGAAATGGAACAGTTCCCCTAACAGTGGCCTAGAGAGGAGTTCCAGGAGCAATAATAGTGGTAGCCCAGTTAAGTGTCTTTATCTCAACAAATAGCTTAGCCCCAAGTGTTTGTGCAGGCTCAATTAGGTTTCCCCAATAGATGGCATTAATAGCAGTGGGGGAGTTGTGGATTTTCTTACCCCAAACCATGACTGATTCTAAGCACGGGAATTCCTCTACGTTGCCCTTATACACCTTAGAATCTTGCTTGGCCTGATAAGAGGCAAAGAATTCATGAACCACCTCCTTATAATAATCTCTGAGCACCTCTTGGAATGGATACCATTGGCGGGTGGCAAACTTGTTAGGGATGTTAGGAATAGCATCCCCAATTGTTGCCAATTCGAAGTTATACTCTGGGTTGAAGGTTCTTTTCTTGTCCCTGTCATAGATGGCCTTCATCCCTTTCACCTCGAAGCAAATTCTTTTGTCCTTCAAAACATGCAGGGGAGGAGGTGTTGTGGCAGCAGCTGGGGCTTTCTTCTTGCCCTTTGGTATGGAAGAAGAGGTTGGATGAGCTGGTGGCCTTCTTTAGCTGTGGCCTAAGTTCCCCCTGCCAGAAGAAATAGTCTGCACACGAAGATTGTGAGTACTAAAAGAGAACAACAAAATCTTTTTGTATTTTTGAGGTATTTGAAAGAAAAAAAAGCTACAATAAGTTAACAAAAGAAAAAGAAATGGAACTAAAAAGAGAAGAAGATCACATCAAGTGATTAAAGACATGTGCGATTCACGCGCGGACCGTACCTGACAAAGTGCACGTCGCATGTGGCATCACACATGTCATCATAAACTTGAGGGAATTTTCTTTAGGGTGTGAAGGCAGGTGCAATTCCTACCAGTGATTGTGTGCGTCGCAAAAGCCTTCACTTCTCAACTCAATGAACTGACAACTTTTTCAATGATGTGCAGAGCCTTGTGCATTTTACACGTGGAGATCTCCGGGTCTCATGTGAAACGCATAAGGAAACAGTTGGAATTTTTTTATTCTTTGTTTTCCTATGTGTTACGTATGTGACTCGTAGAGTTACACCTGTGGAATGCACGAGCTCTAGGCAATAACACCAAATTCTTGTAGGGATTAATAATGAATTGACCTCAACCAAGTTATCCACGTACTCAGACTTCCGTGAAATAACAATCAAATACTCAAGATAGGCTCAATGATTTCCCTTAAGAAGAAAGTTACCCCATCTATCATCGAGAACATCAAGCCTTCATAAAGCACATAGGCACATTCAATGCACATTAATTCACCCCACTCAACCAAAGCGCTAACGGATAAACATATCCAATTGAAACAAGACACGGGTGTAGTGGTAATAACAATTTCAGCCCAGTCAATATGATTCAACAAAAACCTTGCGAAGATGATGATTTTCCCTTAAGAATGACGTCACTCAATCTATCATAGGGCCAAACAATGCATCAACTCAAGTGAGTTACTCATATTTCACCCCAAACTCTAAAATCAAGGCTAAAAATTAAAGCAAAGCACATGCATTATCAGAATCACAAGATCTACCAAGTTCATCACAAGCAAAATCAGAAATATACCAAAAATTTGGGTCCTAAAATTTTTGGATCTCACCCACAATCAACAGGGAAGAATAAATAAGTATTCTTCACAATAAGAGTTTCTAATCTACTTAAAAACATTATTTTATCATTGGGGAACTTACCACAAGTAGAGAAGATGGAGGGAAAATCTAAAATTGATGCTTTTGGGGTGCCAACAATGGTGACCTAGACCTTGACCAGAAAATAATGGTGGCACCGACTGGTGGTATGGTGGTAACATAGTTTGGATGAAGGGAGAGAAGATTTTGGGAGAAGTAGGAGATTTGGGAGGATTTTGGAAGAAGTTATGGAGGTTTTATGGGAGTATAACGGAGAAAAGAGGCGGGGGTTATGGTTTATAATGGGAAAAAGAAAAAGAAAAGTTGCGGGTCAAATTATGGGTCGGGTAGGACAATAGCCGGTCAAAAAAAGTTATTTAAAATTACCTGATTTTGCAATTGAGAAAATTTCATGTGATACTAATTGTTGGTACTAACTCCAGTCAAGACTTGATTCTCTCTTCACATTTTTCATTGTTCAAAATGAAATTGAGGGAAGCACCCACTTTTGAATACCTGTCTAAGTGACTCATTGGTCTTTTCTTCGACAGGGTTTGTTTCTTTAATTCATGTCATCCATTTGCCAAAGTGACATGTTATGTTTTATTGCATCGTCACTCCTATATTTGTGACATGTTTTATTGGATCATCACTTCTATATTTGTGACATATTATGTTGGATATATTGCATTTGCTACTAATAAGTTTAATGTAGATGGTTATGAGATGTTGGGAAGTCACCTCATTCAAAGTGGCATGTGGCTTTTAGATAAGCGTCAAGGTAACCTCACTTTCCTGACCATCATCAAGGTGATGACAATTTATCTAGATTATCAAGGTGACAATCATTTATTCATACCAGCGTCAAGGTGAATCCACTTATCCAGACTGGCGTCAAGGTGACTTCACTCAATCCTTTCATTGGTCTTTTCTTCGACAGGGTTTGTTTCTTTAATTCATGTCATCCATTTGCCAAAGTGACATGTTATGTTTTATTGCATCGTCACTCCTATATTTGTGACATGTTTTATTGGATCATCACTTCTATATTTGTGACATATTATGTTGGATATATTGCATTTGCTACTAATAAGTTTAATGTAGATGGTTATGAGATGTTGGGAAGTCACCTCATTCAAAGTGGCATGTGGCTTTTAGATAAGCGTCAAGGTAACCTCACTTTCCTGACCATCATCAAGGTGATGACAATTTATCTAGATTATCAAGGTGACAATCATTTATTCATACCAGCGTCAAGGTGAATCCACTTATCCAGACTGGCGTCAAGGTGACTTCACTCAATCCTTGGTGTCAAGTTGACTCCACTTATTCAGATCAGCGTCAAGGTGACTTCACTCATCAAAACCAGTGTCAAGGTGATTTCACTTATACATATCGGCATCACAGTAATATTACATCAGGATTAGGTCATCCACCTTTCAATGAGACAATATTGGGTTGTCCTACTTTCAATGAGACAAGGTGAGTAATCTGCCTTTCAATAAGATAAGATTGGGTCCTCCACCTTTCAACGAAATAAGATTGAGTCATCTGCCTTTCAACACAATAAATATTGGGTCTTTCGCCTTTCAACGAAATAAGATTGGGTCATCCTCCTTTCATCAAGACAAGATTGGGTCATCCCCCTTTCATCAAGACAAGATTGGGTCATCCGTCTTTCAAGAGACAAGATTGGGTCATCCGTCTTTCAACAAGAATAGATTGGGTCGTCCTCTTTTTAATGAGAAAATATTTGGTCATCTGCCATTCAATGAGGGAGCGATATGCATTTTTGCACATAGTATTGTGCGGCTCGCATATTGTGTCGCACAAGACAATTTTAGCACCAAACTTTGCCCAGTGTTTTAGTTCATAGTGCGATGGAGGTGTGACACGCAGAATGGGTGGTGCGATACACACCACCTGTCATATGTCCCCTATGATTTTTTTATTTTTCTTTCAATCCACTATAAGGAGGTGTGGTGCCTTGTGAGATTCACACAATGGTAGGTGTGATCCGCACGGCACTTCGTACCTTCCTTCCGATGCTTTCCTTCCACCTTGTCATTTTTCCATATCCTTGCATTCCTAAAACAACAAAAAGGTAACATAAATAAAGTAAAAACACTTGGGTTGCCTCCCAAGAAGCGCTTGATTTTATGTCACGACTCGATGATAGTACCTCAATCATTAATCATTTCTCGAAATCATGCCAATCCGATTGGCGTGGCCCCATCCCAAACAAGGGAGTTACCTCTTAAAAATCTTTATCATCTCTTCTTATTGCCAATTTGGCAACACCATAGGTTCGGGTACCTCTTTCACCGCACATTTACCAAGGGCTTCAACTAACTTTCCCTCAGTATTGATCACCAAAACAACTCAAAATTTATCTAATGGTTTGGTAGGTTGGCACACGTTGAACGTTACCTCTTCACTTCCCACATGGAACTTAAGTTCTCCAAGATCCACATCAACAAGATCTCTCCCGTTTGCCAATAATGGTCACCCTAATATGATGGGCACCTCAAGACCGACGTCACAATCTTATACCACAAAGTCAGCCGGTAGGATGAACTTGTCCACCTTAACTTAGCACATTGAATAGTATCCCCACGGGATATTTAATTAAATGATCAGCCATTAGTAATCTCATTGGAGTAGTCTTAGGGGTACCCAAGCCTAACCTCTTGAATATCACAAGCGGCATCAAGTTTATACTTTCCTAGAGATCAAATAATGCCTTTCGAAACAAAAATACTCCAATAGTGCATGGGATAGTCAATGCTCCTGAATCTTCCCGTTTAGGGGCAATGTTTCTTGTCATCACTGTGCTAGAGCTGTGGGACACCTTCACCATCCCCACTTCAATAACTCACTTCATTTTCAATAGCTCCTTCAAAAACTTTGCATACCTCAGCATTTGGATAAGAGCATCAACCAAAGGAATGTTAATGGCTAGTTTGTGAACATGTCAACAAAATTTTGAATTGTGCATCTTCCTTTTTCTTGGCTAATATCTGAGGGTATGGTGGGGGTTCTTTAGGCACACTTAGAGCATCCTCCTCAATATCAATAGAAATTTGAGAAGGAGAATTAGTCTCATCCTTCTCTTCACATGGTTCATCATCATTTGAATTCATGTCGGGTGCACCGGGCTTCACCCCAACAACCAGGATCTAATCAACTTTATTCTCAACCACAATCTCCTATTCCATTATATCATTTGGCTCCACAATAACCTCAATAGACGGATTCTTCACCCCCACTACACATTCATCCACTCCTACTGACTATTTTTATCATATGGCCATCATTCTTCGGGTTTACCTTCGTGTCATTTGGGAGTGTCCCCTTTATCCTAGGATTCATTTGTGAATATAGGTGGTTTATTTTTGCCTCAAGGTGCTTGATAGATTCTTAAAGGGAACTCACAATTTGGTGAAGAGTCTACACCTCACTTTCAACTCTTTCACCCTATTGTCCATCGACTCTACTCTTTGTAACACCTTTTGTAACATATCTTCAATTTTAGAGTGTCTGGGTTGCTCACGGTAGGCTGATATAAAGGGTAATTGGACTTTGATGGAGGAACATAGGGGTTGGTACTATGATGATTATAACAATCACTGTCTCTTTCACGGTCATTCCCTAGACCCTCAGGTTCTCTAGTCGGCTCTCTATCTCTCCATTGATTTCCTTTGTCCTTGTTCCAACTTTTGTTCTCTTCTCTCGAATGCCAAGGACCTTGGTTGGTACCTTGGTATCCGGGTCGAGAACCCACCACAAGATAACACAACTCCTAATCCGTAGGAGAGTACACACATTTATCATGATCCCTTGACCCATAGGTTCCTATAGCATTCACACTTTTTATCCCACCCCCATCACATGTTTGGCCAATAGATCAATTTGCGTTAACATCTTGGCCATTTCTTCATCTCTTTTTTCATCCTTTCGGCTCATTTCACTTGTCATAATGGATGAAGTCACCCCCGAAGAAACATTGTCCTCTCTAGTATGCCATGCATGATTTGTCTTTGTCATTCGCTCAAGAAGAGTAGAGGCAATACTATATTGTTGGTCCATGAATGTTCTGCTAGGGAGGTTATTCGCCACAAATTTGTTCATTGAATTCAAGGCTCGATAGAAACTTTAGAGTAGGACATTGTTAGGAATGCCATGATTAGGACACAACAAGAACTTCTATTTGAACCTTAGCCATGCTTCAGGCAATGGCTCATCCGGGAGTTGGAAAAAATTAGTAATGCCATCCCTCAATTGAATCATTCGTGAGAGAGGAAAGAAATGCACCAAAAATAATTCAACCAATCCATTCCATGTAGTAATTGAGCCCTTTGAGAGCTCTTCAAGCCAAGTCATCGCTTCCCCTATAAGGGAGAATGGGAACAAATGTAGCCGGATAGATTCTTGAGAAATATGGTTGATGTTGAAGGGTTGACATATCTCAATGAAGTTTCGAATATGTCGGTTAGCATCCTCATACACCAACCCTCTGAATAGACTCTTCATCTAAATCAAGTGGAGGATGGTGCTCGTAAAATGAAATACGACATTTCCAACAATGGGTGGTAGGCATATTGCACCTACACCACCATGGACTACGGGCTCAGGATCCACGTCTATATATCCGTCTACACTTTCTTGGTCACCCACTTCACTCATGGGCACCATGTCCAAACAATCACAATCAACAAAAAGGTAAAATGAACAAAAAATAAGCAAAGTGAACTCAAACGACAATCAATTGGAAACTCAAAAACCAATCCTCGATAATGGTGCCATTTTTTAGGATGCTCAAAAGCACTCTCCTAAAGGAGGTGGTAGCAGTCATCAGAGAAAAACAAATAAGTAATCCAACGAGTGTCGGGGTGGATTCCATGGAGAGTGGAGTACTGAATCACCTAAGAGATTATTGAGTAATAATCACCAAGAGAGCAAATGTTCAAATGACTTAAAAGTAAAGATTGGGGGAATTGGAAAGGGAAAATTTCATAACAAGTTCGATTTCAATCACATGAGAGCAATTAAACACGAGATTTGTAATAAATGATATGGAAGACTAGAGGTATGCTTCCATTGGGATTCTACAATGGGTTAGGGTACTTGATTAATTATGCAAATTCTCGATTAATGATACGGGTAGCACTAGTTTTAGTCACATTTGGTAATCTCTCGATCCTCCAAATATATATCATATGGTCTTTGTTCAAGCACCATAGGTTTCAACACAAACCAACCAATTCAATTACTTGAGGAAGTCATACTATTTCTAGCTTAGACTCTCATATGGGAGTTTCTGTCGATTAAGCTATTTCTAACCACAATCTAAGGAGAAAACCCCAAATTCTCACTATTGAATTCCTATCCGAATTATGAACCCCTCTTTTAAGCAAGAACACAATTAAGAAAACTCAATTAATGTTTGCAACCATCAATTTTATGATTAACACTTGAGGAATTCAATAGACCCATATCAATTCATCAATAATAAGCACAATTAAACAAGACCCATACCCAAATTCAAATACCCATTATGCATATACACTTAGACAAGAAATTTAGCTACTCTAGCTAAGGAAATAAGAAGTTTTACCAATTGGGTAACTCATAATTCCTTTCATAAATAAGCAAAACTCCAAAATCCAAGCTTTAATCTTACAAAAATGGTGAATTCTAAGTGGGGAAGATAAAGGGAGAAGAGTACTCTCCATATATTCCTTGGGTGTTGAGAAAAGTAAAAACTAAAAATTGTATATATGGCACATAGCCCAACATGGGTTTTTGAAGCTTCCCAATGCATCACTAGAATTTTGAAAAATTTGCCCTACGGGCATGGTGCAACGCAATATGTGATGCAACGTGCGATCGCACCATGAATTTTGCACATCATAAGTCTCTTTGTCCTTTGACCAGTGATGCTATTTTATGCTCTGGTGATTTACGAAGGGAGGTGCAGACTGCACACATCATTGTGTGGATCGCACAGCGGCTGCACCTTTCGACAGATTCTTTATTATTCAATCTCCTTCGCACTTCAACTCTTTTGCTAGCTCTTTGGGTTCAATTCCATTGTTTTCTAATCTTGACCAAGAGTACCTGCATTTTCATCAATAAAGGCAATAAGTACTTCTAATTCTCATCAAAATATGGCAATTCATGAATAAAGGCTCCATAAGTTGGTAAATTACCAACTTATATGTGGCACCCACCCAAAAACCCCGGTGAGTGAACCAAGTAACTAAGCCAACACTTATCAAAACTAAGCAGCTAAAACCAGTTGCAGTGAATAAAACTACAATTCATATCTAAAACAATTAAAAAGAGAATCCCATGGAAAATACCCCTAGAATCTAAAAGTCGTGTACAAAAATATTTAACAAGTCTAGAGTACGGAGATGCAACTCCAAAAGAAAAGTAGTCTGAGTCTGAAAAATGAACTAGAAGGAAAAGACGAATCCATGGAAGCCTGGAAGAAGTAGTTCACCCTTTGATTCAGATAATGATCGTGTTACAGAAGAGGTCGTGTAGTGATAAGTCAGTAATTTACCAACTTATTGAGCCTTTATCTATGAATTATTGCTATGTTTTGAATAGATTTAGAGGTTTTTATGGGCTTTATTAATGTCTATGCAGGTACTTATGATCAATAATGGAAAATAAGGAAAAAGACCCAAAAAAAGCTTAAAAGGAGTGAAGTGTGAAGTGATTGGAAAAGATGGAGATTCTACCCTGAGATGTGGTTCCCATGCGACACGCACAAGCTATGGTGTGGAATGCACCTACACCGCATGGAGCCACAAAAGTCACTGAAGAATATGCTAAGGGGTGCGGTCGTTGTGCGATGCGCACAACTGATGGTGCATACCGCACCTCCTTCACACAAAGCCTCCAATATTAGCTAAAGTCGCTGGTACAACTGAAGATGGTGTGAAATGCACACTTCATGATGTGCGAACCGCACATCATGTCGCATGCCACCCGAAGAGAAATTTTGTCCAGAAAATTAGTGACATTTTGGAAAAGTATAAAAAGACAATTTAGGCACAATTGTAAAAAGATCCTTCATTCTGAATATTTTGCAAGTAATTTTAGCTTTGAGAACAAGTTTTCCTCCCCAAAAAGAAGAGGGTTTGAATCCATTCTCTCTTCCGAATCTTGGTTAACCATTTGTGTACAAAAACTGAGCTTAGAACTTGAAATTACACTTGAATGAAGAGGAATTTGGTTTACCCATTTGGTATATCTCTTTCTTTTATTATGAGTAGCTAATTTCAATTGTCTAGGGATGTGTTGATGATGGTTTCTTGATAAATGGGTGTGGGTGTTGTTAATTCTTGCTTATAATTTCTTATTTGACATGGGTCTAGTAGTTTCACCAAGTTTTATTCTTAAAATTGGTGGTTGCAAACTTTAATTTTCATTACTTGACTATGTTATTGCTTGAAAGAGAATTTCATAGTTTTGGATGTGAAATTACTAGTGGGAACTTAGGACTCCATTCAGATTTGAGGCTAGAAATAGCTCATATCGACGGAATCACCCATTTAAGGGTCTATGCTAGAGATATTGTGACCTCTCCAAGATTGATATTGGTTGTTTGATGATTTAACAGATAGTGCTCTAACCGAGATTTTTGGATACATGGTTGTTGATTGAGAGATAAACAATCCATACCCATGACCAAGGCTACCTATGTCAATGAGCAAGAATAAGTGTGAATAGATAAACAACATATCCCATATTAAAGCCCCATTAGATACACATCCCTAGTCATCTACTCTCATTTGTACACCCGTTTTACTTTACTGTCTTGCTTGATTTGGATTTTTGTGACAGAATTTCCAATTCCCAATTCCCCAAGTCCTTTACGTTCTTACATTTAAACACTTACTCTCTTAGTGAAGTCATTTCTATACAATCATCATTGTGCTATCTATAAGTCTATGTAGGTACGACTCTGATATCCGTTGGGTACTTATGAATGTGTTTTGCTTGATGATTGCCGATACCTCCTCATGGGAGAGTACGTTTGAGCATTTATCAAAAATGGTGTCATCACCGAGGACTTAAGTTGATAGCTATTTTTTATTGTAGATTTGAAGTCACTTTGAGAGTGCTTGTTGTTTTTTATATCTTTTTTTGTTGTTTGTGTTGTGATTGAGAAGGCTATCCTATGAGCGAGGCCAATGAAAATAAGAGCATTGACGGCTTCATAGATGCCAACGCTGCTGAGCGTGTGATGCAAGGGGGTGTGGGTGCATTTTGCCTACCCCCACAGTGGGAAATATTGTCTTTCACGTGACTAGCACCATGCTCCACTTGATCCAAGTGAAGGGAATATTTAGTGGAGCAGCACATGAAGATGCCAACCGGCATATCCGAAAGTTTGTGGAGATTTGCCAACCATACATTATTCAAAACATCTCCCAAGAATCCATCTGATTACGCCTATTCCTCTTTTCTCTGATGGGGAGAGCGACGACGTTGTTGGAGGAATTGTCGGACGGGTCTATAACATCTTGGGCTGAGTTGGTTGAAGCATTTACTTCAAGATTCTTTCCTCCATCTCACATGATGTAGCTCTAAGAGATGAGATTACCAACTTTAGGCAATTCTCGAATGAGCCTTGATAAGTCGATAATCTACAAACTTATTGAGCCTATATCCATGAATTATTGCTATGTTTTGAATAGATTTAAAGGTTCTTATGGCCTTTATTGATGTCTATGCAGATACTTTTGATAGATGATGATAAACAAGGAAATGGACCCAAAAAGAGCTCAAAGGGAGTGAAGTGTGAAGTGTTCGGAAAGGCTGAAGATTCTGACCAGAGATGCGGTGGCCGTGTGACACGCACAGGCTGAGGTGCGAACCGCACCTCCTCCGCACAAGATCAAAAAGTCACTAAAGAATCTATCAAGGGGTGTGGTCGATGAGCGACGTGCACATCCTGAGTTGCGAACCGCTTCCCCTTCACACGGAGCTCCCCATTCTAGCTGAAGTCACTGGTGAAACTACAGGCAGTGTGCGACGCGCACTTCACAATGTGCGAACCGCACATCACGCTGCACAACTCCTGAAGGGCATTTTTGTCCTAATTTTTAATGACATTTTGGGAAACTTTAAAAGGCCTATTCAGGCACAATTGTGAATAACTTTTATTATTCTGAATATTTTGAAGAGTTTTTAGCTTGGAGACTTAGTTTTTCACCTCCATTGAGAAGAGGGTTTCAATCTAATTCTCTTGGTTAACACTTGTGTACTCAAATTGAAGCTAGAACTTGAGATTAGCTCTAATGGAAGGGATTTTGAATTACCCAGCTAGTATCTCTTTCTCTCTCACTATGAGTGGCTAAAATCTCTAGTCTATAGGTGTATTGATGATGGGTGCTTAAGAAATGGGTGTGGGTGTTATTTATTCTTGCTTATAATTGCTTAAGTTACATGGGTCTAGTAATTTCACCAAGTTTTAATCCTAAAATTGGTGGTTGCAAACATTAATTTACATTACTTGACTATGTGATTGCTTGAGAAAGGATTTCATAGTTTTGGATGTGAAATTACTAGTGGGAACTTGGGATTCCACTCAGATTTGAGGCTAGGAATAGCTCTTATCATCGGATTCTCTCATTTAAGAGTCTAAGCTAGAGATAGTATGACTTCACCAAGATAGATTGGTTGTTTATTTATCAAACTGATAATGCTCTAACTGAGATCATCGGATATAAGATTGTTGATAGAGAGATAAGCAAATCTTACCCATGACCAATGTTATTCATGTCATTAAGCGAGAATAGGTAAGAATTAATAATCACCCTATCCCATGACCAAAGCCCCATCGGATATGCATCCCTAGTCATCTAGTCAACTTAATACACCTTCTTTAGTTTCATTGCCATTTAAATTGAATTGCGATTGTAGTGACAACATTCCCAATTCCCCCATCCTTTTACTTGTTGTTTTGGGCAATTACTCTCACCTTGAACTCAATCCATTACAATTGATATATAGCTACCCTAAGTCCCTTGGGTACGACCCCGACAGTCATTGGGTTTATAAATTTTGTTTTGTTGTACGATCTTCGTGGCCTCCTACTTGGAGAGCACGATTTGAGCATTCATCAAGCCTCTACATGAGGCTTGGTTTAGGTTAAAAAAGAATCTTGTCTTATGTCCAAACCATGGGCTATCGGATAACGTATTGCTCTAAAGTTTCTATCGGTCGTTAAATTTTATGAATAAGTCGATGGCTAACAACCTTGGAGGTGGCACCTTCATAGACATGCAATTTCACATTGCCTTGGATTTCTTAGAGCAGATGACAAAAACCAAACAAGCTTGGTATACAAGAGAAGTGGATGTGCCAATCTCGGGAGCAACCTCATCCATCTTGGCGAATGAAATCAGAAAAAGGGGGGAAATTCAAGATGAGACCATGGATAAAATGATGACCCAAATTTATCTCTTGGCAAATCATATGATGGGCACTAAGGGTGTAAATGTTATGAATATGCCAGAAATAAAAGCTAGCGATGATGAGTTAATGACAGTCGTAAATGGAAATCGGTGCTTTGTGTCGGCGGGTTCTCATCCCGGGTACTATCACCCAAGGGAAGAGAATCAAGGTTTGATAAGAGATGGTCGAGACAAGTATGGTGATCCAAATAATCATGAAGCCCTTATGTGCCCCCAAACAAAGCATACTCCCTCCACCAACCAACCACAAGCAACCCCGGGTATTCTAAGGTAGAGGACATGTTGTCCTTGGTGCTAAGAAAAGTGGAAACAACACATGCTAGGGTAAATTGGCTTAAAGGTGAAGTCTCAACACTTCATAAAACTGTAAGCTCTCATTCGACCTCAAACAAGAAACTTGAGACCCAAATGGATCATTTTTCCATTCAAATGAGCCTGGGGATGAAGGCATCACTTCTTAGTAATGCCAGTACCAATCATAAAAGTGACGGGCACATCATGGCTATTGTTACTAGGAGTGGACAAACAACTGGTGAAATAAGAGAACCTATTGTGAAGCCGGTTGTGAACCTAAAGGAGCCTATTGTTAAAGCAGTCAATCAGCCAAGTGACAAAGATAAAGAGAGGGTGCATAAAAATATTGTTGAAACCCCGTAGGTAGGGGAAGAACTTGGTGCACTGACTGCCCCAGCAAATGTTGAAAGTGATGATGAAAAGGAAGAGGTTGAACCCTCTTCCCAAGTGACCATCGATGTCGAGTAAGACCCCCCTCTTGTGCAAAGCATGCGGACCACAACGCCCAAGGGACCTCTTTCGTACCCTCATAGGCTAAATAAGAAGAAGGAAGAACAAAAATTTAGCAAGTTTGTTGACATGTTTAGCAAACTGTCAATAAACATTCCTTTAGTTGAAGCTCTAATGCAAATGCCAGGGTACTCCAAATTTATGAAGGAGTTACTCTAAAAGAAGAAGGTGGTTGACGTGGGCACAATTGAGATCTCACACAGTTGTAGTGCTGTGATGACTAGTATTGTGGCTACGAAGAGAGAAGATCCAGGTGCATTCACTATACCATGCACGATTTGAATGTTTGTATTCTGAAAGGCCTTATGCAACTTGGGGGCAAGCATCAACTTGATACCCCTAATGATTTTCAAGAAGCTAGGATTGGGTACGCCCAAGCCTACTTCTATGCGACTACTCATGGCCGATAGATCCATTAAACACCTTGTAGAGATCTTGTTTGATGTGTAGGTAAAGGTGGACAAACTGATTCTTCCAGCAGATTTTGTAATTTTATATTGTGAGGTGGATGTATAGGTGGCCATTATTTTGGGGAGACCACTAATGGCCACAGGGAGGGACCTTATTGATGTCAAACTCGGAGAACTCAAATTTTGAGTGGGGGGTGAAGTAGTGACTTTCAATGTACGCCAACCGACAAGGCTTTATGATGATTTGAGAGTGATATCGGTAATAGACTCGGAGGGCAAGTTTGGTGATTCCCATGAGGAGTGTGAAGTGGGAAAAATGCCCATGCTTGACAATATGATAATGTCTCTAAATTGTTGATGGAGCAATTCCCCTTCTTGGGATGGGGCCATGCCAACTAGATTGGCATGCTTTTCGATAATGACTGATTTGAGGTAGTATCGTCGAGCCATGATGTTAAATCAAGCATTGCTTGAGAGGCAACCCAAGTTTCTTTACTTTGTTTTTGGTTATCTTTCATTTTTTTTGGTGTGTTTGTAGGGAATTCATGGAGTAGAAAAATGGACAAGTGAAAAAAAGAAAAAAAATGGGTTGTGCGGCGGACCGTGCAAACCGCATGAGCTATTATGCGTATCGCACGGCTTATCGCACATCAAAATTGAAGGCCTGGGAGAAAATGGAAATATTGGATGCAATGTGCATCGTGTCGTGCAGATCGCATGAGCCCAAGTGTGTTTCGCACCTCTATCACATGGCAAAAAAGATGCCTGGACAAACTAGGGGAGAAAAAAGGTGATGTGCAACACGCCATTCGGTCCGCACTAAGGCTGGTGCAAATTACATGTTGCGGTGCACCAAAGATAAAATTAAATTTTAATTGACCTAACCCATTGACCAACTTGACACGGAGATGACTCAACTGACCTTTCTTCTTCTTTTTCTTTTTAAAACTTCCACCCACCTTCTCTTTCACCATATTTTCTCTAAAACTTCTAAATTTCTCTCCCAAAACGTTCCACAAATCCTCCTACTTATCCCAAAATTTTCTTCTTCTCCCCTACAATCTCCACCACCGCTCCTCCACGTCGCCGTTGTCGTGTCTCTGGGAAAGTCAATTGGGTCACCATTGTTGCACTCCAACAAAAGCTTCAATTTTCACTTCTCTCCGCCTAATATTCACTTGTGGTAAGTTCTCCGATGTTAAATACTTGTTTTTATGAAGGTTGGGAACTAATATTGTGAAGCATGCTTAATAGAATTGCGATGTTGATTTTGGGTGAGATCCAAAAATTTTGAGTCCCCAATTTTGAGTTATTTTGATAATTTTGCTTATTGTCAACTTGGTAGAACTTGAATTTTATTAATGCATGTTGATTGGTAGTGATTTTTAGTCTTGAGATCTGAGTTTTGGGTGAAGTCTGAGTAACCCACTTGTGATTGACGAATGATTTGGCCTGATGATAGATTGGGTGACATCATTCTTAAGGGAAAATAGTCGTTTGTCATAAGGTTTTGCTGAAAATTGATTATTGGGGCTGAATTTTGTTCCTTGTATGCCCATGGTTCTTTGTTGAAGATTATATTTGGGTGTATGATCTTGTGCAGGGAGGGGTTAATTGTTGCTAAATTTGTTGGTGGCTATTGTTGCAAGTGAGAGCTTGATGTTCCCGATGATAGACGGGACAACGTCCATCTTAAGGGAAGTCATTAAGCTCTTTTCTTGCTTGTTGTTTTTGTCAATAGAAATCCGAGGAAGTCTGAGTACCCGAAAGTTTATGGTCGTGATATCCCTTGTCCCTTTCGTTTAATATTGTTGGTTTGTTGCATGGTGCCAAATGCCTAAGTACATCTTGCTCTATGAATCACATGTGTAATTTACAAGAACACCAGGAACCAAAAACTCCAATTGTGCCTTTGTGTGTTTCACATATGTTGCATAGATCTTGATGTGCAGGTCGCACAAGGCATTGCACCATATGGAAAAAGAAGGCTAGTTCACTACTTCGAGAGGCAAAGCCTGGTGCAATGCACACTTTTGTTGGTGCGGTCTGCACCAGATTTGCACCTTAGTGGAAAACCTCCTGCAAGGTTCTGTTAGCTAGTGCGGCGGCACATGCAATGTGCACTTCTTCTGGTGTGGTTCGCATGTGGCTCGCACTAGCCAGCAGATCCCTACTTTGTTTTCTACTTCATTGCATTCCATTTTTTTTAGTTGGTTAACTTCTTTGTAGATTTTGTTGTTGTTTTTGGCTCACAATCTCTGTATGCAGAACATGTCTTCTAACAGGGGTAACACCGAGAGGAGTTCACGAAGGCCAACATCTCTCTCCTCCTCTAATCCAACCTCAAAGGGGAAAAAGAAAGTCTCATCTTCCCGTAACCAAGTCTTAGAGGAGGAGAGGGTTCAATTCGAAATTAAGGCCATAAAGGTCATTTATGATCATGATATGGGTAGATCCTTCAACACAGAGCAAATCTTTAACATTGATGCAGTGGGGGATAACCTACCTAACATCCCAACTCAGTTTGCTAACTGTCATTGGCAGCCATTCCAATAGGTGCCTGGGAACTACTACAAGGAGTTAGTCTGGGAGTTCTTTGCCTTATATCAGGCCACACAAGATGCTAAGGGTTACAAAGGGGGTTGTGAAACATTCCCCGCATAGGAGTTAGTCATGGTTCGAGGAAAGGAAATTAGGATCACTTTGGCTACTATTAATGTTATCTATTAGAGCACTCTCATTAAAACAGCCCCTGAGCTCATGGCTAGGCTACTTCTCAAGCGCAAACCTCTTGAATGGGCTGCTCCTATCATTGCTCCTGATGAACCTCTCTAGGCTACTATAGAGGGTGAAATACCATGTTGGTTTTTGTAGTTTGAGGTGTGCCTTTGGTATGATTTTGTTCGCTACTGCTTCATGCCTTCTCAGAATGACCAAAAGGTCATGCATGATGGGGCTATTCTGGTAGCTGTAATTATGGTGGGGGATCATATCAACGTTGGTGAAGTCATCACCTTAGTGATTAAAAGGAAGGCTCATAGGAGTGGTGACGCATTCCCCTTTTCAATGCTAATCAGTAAACTTTGTGCACAAGCTGGCATTCCTTACTTTACTGTGGTGCTCCTACTCTGGCCATTGGTGTACTGCATCTTGAAAAGAAAACTGACCGGGATGCTTCTCACTTCAAAAGATGTAGGGTAGAGACATCGGTGGAAGTTGAGGATGATGATTCTAATGCTGCACTACAGGCTTCCTCTCCTTCTCATCCTACTTCAAAAGCACACACCCCCACTACCAGTGCACCTAGAGGGCCATTATCTAAAAGTGGTCTTCAAGATATGGTTGACAAAACATACAACCAAGAGAGGCAATTGAGGGACTTGTTGAATGATCTACCAGGATTGATTGAGAGGGCAGAGAAGAGGGCCATCAAAGGAGTTTTAGATAGCGTGTCCAATCATTGCAGAAGGGTGGATGTTTGTGAGAAATCTATCAAGACACTCTGGAAGGACTTTAACAAGGCAAATGGTAAAGCCGCAGTGGAGAAGGCCAATTTGAACACCCTACCCTAGCCTCGTAACGTTCCTAGTCCCTTGGACAACTTGCTGGCATCCTTTGCGGATGATGATGAAGAGATACATGGTCATGCATATGCGGAGATAGATGATGAGGCTGCAGCTGCAAATGATGATGATGAGGCATAGTCCTCTAGGGAGTTCACTTTTCTAACCCTTGAGCTAATAGCATTGAGGGAAATGCTTCTTTTGTGGGGAGAGGGTGGATTTACTTGATTTTTGTTGGTTGCACATGATTGGGCTTGAAATATTATTTTTATTGCCCTTGCTGGGCCTTTTTGTTACCTTTTTCTTATTTAATTTTGTTTTGAGCTTAATTGTGCCCTTACCGGGCATGATTTTTAATTATGTTGCCGGGTTGGTCTTATATGCCACATTGTTTCATTACCCGTGCTTTGCAAATTCACTATGGGCCTACACCGAGGCTTGTTTTTAAATTAATCATGAGCGCGCAATTTGGATATTGCCTTGTTAATAGTAGTTTAGCAATAAACTCCGAGGGTTTTCTTAATACCATGGTTCTTTCCCAAGGAGCAAAGTTTTCTTTTTCTTTTATTTTATGTCGAACTGGGATGATGTTTCCCTATGATAGATTGAGAGGCAACTTTTTTAAGGGAAAATTCCAAATCTTAGTTTAAAAATTGAATCAATAGTTGCTTGTCTCGAAATGGAACCGCAGAAAATTTTCTCTTGGAAAATTGTTTTTGAAAACAAAAGGAAGAAGGGAAATGAAATTTTGAGGAAAAACATTCTCTTGTCATGACTTGCACACTCTCGTTTTGGCTTGATTGACTCATAAATGAGTATGTAATGAACTCGCAATAGCTTGTCGAAAGTCATTTATCCCAATTGATTTTGAGACTAATGAAAGAAGTCTTGTGGCATGATGGCTTGTGTGGTGAGGCTTTACCTTGATTCTCATGCATGTGTGTCATCTAGAACTTTCCCTGAATGTCATTCAAGGCAAAATTCTAGGTGTGACCAAGTTTGGAAGATGACCTTAGGCCTTTTTAATAGCCACTTCACCCAAATGACTTCCCGTGACATCAATCCTAGTGAACCACTTTGAGCTTGTAACCATTCTTTGGCACTTGGTTAACACCTTGAACTTTTTGGAATCTCTATAATTGGCACCCATCCTCCCTAATTTTTTGAAAGTGAAATGTAGGCTAAAAGCCTATGTTTGGGGGGGATGAAAAGACAACATAGGCAAATGCCTAAGTTTGGGGTTGTATGTGATCAAATGAGGAGAAGAAAAGAAATGCACTTCAAGTGCAAGGTAGCACCTTAGGTTTGAACTGAAAATTGCTCCAAAAGTTCAATCCAATGAGCAAAAATAAAATGCAAGAATAGGTGCTACCAAACAAAGGTGATACAAGGAGTTTGAAGGATCATGATTGGAGAGGAGAAGATTGGGTTGTGTGAGAGAGAAATAACATAAAACTGAAATTTTAAAATATGAGCGATGTTCGAAATGATAACAAAGAGCATTAGAGAGTTGTAGTCACTTGAACCAAATGAAATCTTCACCTTAGCCCTAGACAACATCGTAACCTGCAAGTCTTTGGTGATTCCGCGCTTGGCTACTCTACATTAGTGGTGATTTACATGAAGGGCAAGCCTATGGTTCAACGTGTGTGCACTTGAACTTCCTTGAGAGAGTGAGAGTCTTCTTGGTTTTCCTATAATCTCGTGATTTTGTGAATTGCATGATTCTGAGTAGGATTCTCTCTTGTGGTGAGTGGCATCATATACTCGAATTGAAATATGAAGTCTCTCTTTCAATTGAGAGGAATGAATGAGATAAGTTGTATGGCGAATCTCGAGGCAAACCTTGACGGTTCATGCCAATGACTTGAGAAGCTTAAATATATTGTTTTGAATGACAAAAATCCCTTGATTTTGAATATGAAATAAAGTCCTTTTTGAAAAGGTTTTGAAATAACAAATTGCCTTGATATTGTGGTGGTTCAAATTGAGATGAACATTGTATTTGAGTCTTTTGTTGAAGTCTTTTTGTTTATTCTGTTTTTTTAATTTTTAGTATAGGTTAGTCCTTTGGCCTTGATTGAATCTAGAGCATAATTCATTCCTTGCCTTGTGAGTATCTTGCTTGAGGACAAGCAATAGTTAAAGTTTGAGGGTTTGATAAGTCGGTAATTGACCAACTTATTGATCCCTTATCCATGAATTATTGCTATATTTTGAATAGATTTAGAGGTTCTTATGACCTTTATTAATGTCTATGCAGGTACTTATGATCCATGATGGAAAACAAGGAAATGGACCCAAAAAGAGCTTAAAAGGAGTGAAGTGTGAAGTGATCAGAAAAGATGGAGATTCTTCCCTGAGATGCGGTGCTCGTGTTACATGAACAAACTGTGGTGCGGAATGCACCTACACCACATGGAGCCACAAAAGTCACTAAAGAATCTACTAAGGGGTGCAGTCGCTGTGAGACGCACAAAACTCATGGCGTGAACCGTACCTCCTTCGCACGAAGCCTCCAATATTAGCTTAAGTCACTGGTACAACTAAAGACGGTGTGCAACGCGCACATCACGATGTGCAAACTGCATGTCACGTCTCACGCCACCCAAAGGGCAATTTTGTCCAAAAAATTATTAACTTTTTGGGAAAGTATAAAAGGTCAATTTAGGCACAATTGAAAAAAGATCCTTCAATCTGAATATTTTGCATGTAATTTTAGCTTTGAGAACAAGTTTTCCTCTCCAAGAAGAAGAGGGTTTGAATTAATTCTCTCTTCCAAATCTTGGTTAACCATTTGTGTACAAAACCTGAGCTTAGAACTTGAAATTACACTTGAATAAAGAGGAATTTGGTTTACCCATTTGGTATATCTCTTTCCTTTATTATAAGTAGCTAATTTCAATTTTATAGGGATGTGTTGATGATGGGTGCTTGACAAATGGGTGTGGGTGTTGTTAATTCTTGCTTATAATTGCTTATTTGACAAGGGTCTAGTAGTTTCACCAAATTTTAATCCTAAAATTGGTGGCTGCAAACATTAATTTTCATTACTTGACTATGTTGTTGCTTGAAAGAGAATTTCATAGTTTTGGATATGAAATTACTAGTGGGAACTTGGGACTCCATTCAGATTTGAGGCTAGAAATAGCTCATATTGACAGCATCACCCATTTAAAGGTCTAAGCTAGAGATAGTGTAACCTCCCCAAGCTTGATCTTGGTTGTTTGATGATTTAACTGATAGTGCTCTAACTGAGATTGTCGGATACATAGATGTTGATCGAGAGATAAACAATCCATACCCATGACCAAGGCTACCTATGTCAATGAGCGAGAATAAGTGCGAATAGACAAAAACCCTATCCCACATTAAAGCCCCATTAGATACACATCCCTAGTCGTCTACTCTCATTTGTACACCTGTTTTACTTTACTATCTTGCTTGAATTGGATTTTTGTGACAGAATTCCCAATTCCCCCCAATCCTTTACTTTCTTGCATTTAAACATTTACTTTCTTAGTGAAGTCATTTCTATACGATCATCATTGTGCTATCTACAAGTCTCTATGGGTACGACCCCGATATCCGTTAGGTACTTATAAATGTGTTTTGCTTGACGATGGCCGATACCTCCTCATGGGAGAGTATCGTCCCATTGGATACACATCCCTAGTCGTCTACTCTCATTTGTACACATGTTTTACTTTACTGTCTTGCTTGAATTGGATTTTTGTGAAAGAATTCCCAATTCCCCCCAATCCTTTACTTTCTTGCATTTAAACATTTACTTTCTTAGTGAAGTCATTTCTATACGATCATCATTGTGCTATCTACAAGTCTTTATGGGTACGACCCCAATATCCGTTAGGTACTTATAAATGTGTTTTGCTTGACGATGGTCGATACCTCCTCATGGGAGAGTATGTTTGAGCATTTATCATGTAGCAGCACCTGGAACATGCCCTATACTAAACAAAACAAGCACAAGTACAGTATTAGTACACAAAATAATAGTGTACTGGTAGGATTATTGGCCAGCTCCAATAAATGAAATATGAATATTTAACTAGAACTTAGTAAAGAAGGACAAAACATGTGTAAACAAGCCAGCAAATACAACCCAGACTCTCAGTCATCAACCTGAATTATCAGCTACATGAAACATATCCAGACTCCACTGTAATCACAACAATGTATGCACATCTACCCCTTTTCAAGTAACCCGGATCAACCAAGGATCCCTAAGTCAACATCTACAATGTTTAATATGCAACCCCGATCTACACAAGAACAAACACAGCATTTAACACAACAACTCAGCCACTCATGGACCATAATGCAACAATTCTAACACAAGAAGAAAACCTGTTCCACTCATGGAACCACCCAAACAAGCACAGTCAAGCAATGTACCAGGCGTGGTACCCGAGCCAACCTTATTAGAACCTTTACCAAGTGTGGTACCTAAGCCAACTAATGAATATCCCATACTATGCATAGTACCTGAGCCAACCAATATATTATACCTGGCATGGTACCCGAGCTAACCGAATGTCACAGACAACTAATCAATCAACTATAATGAACACAACCACACTTGCACAACTAATAAGTAATAAAGATAGTTTATTCCACATGATTAACACCGGATATCATAGACATTTATTATTGTGTTCCCTAAACCACATAATATGCAGACAATACTAAAATAATAGTTAACAATGCATACATATCGTAAATGGGAAAAACGATCAACCATCACCTACCTCGAATTAGCCTAAAACCTCTACTAGATTGAAGCCTTCCCGTTTCTTAAAGCTTCCGCTTTCCCTTGGTCTAAAGAAACCACACAACACTAAAATCAATCAGTGTGGCCTAATTATCCTCGGATTATACCCAAATTTTAATCCCCAGTCCAAACCCATGATTATTCCACCTATCCCAGGGCTTTCCCACTATTAATTCACCTAGAACTACCATCTTTACAGTTACATTTAGCGAATTATGGTAAATTAATCATGAATAAGCAATTATATACAAAACCCAAGCTATCTACACTTTAGAATCCTTGTTACACTAGATTTTTCCTCTTTAGGTCAAGACAAATCCTCCCCCAAGCCTGAAACTATTGGTTCTAACGCATAGCAATCGTAGTAGTAAGTTAGGGGAGCAAAATCCTTACCTTTACGATGAAGTTTGGTGGGAAAATGGTAGAATTTGCCTCTCTTTGCCTCTGCCCTTCCCCAAAACATTCTTGAGAATTCTTGAACATTTTTGGGGAAGTTTCTGCATTTATTGCGACTTACTCCACTATAACGGTCATACTCCACTATAGCAGGGCCACCGTAGCGGAAGCCGCCCGCTATAGCTGGGTAGAACGCCTTGACTCTTGCTATAGAGGGAATTTCTCCGCTATAACGATTATTGTCATTGCATCGTGTCTACCGCTATAGCGGTTGACATATAATAAAACCTCGGGAAATATCCCAAATTTGCCTATTTAACAATACACCTTCAAATCTTGACATTCTAAACCAACTGTTTCACGTCAAGTTTGCCTATTTATCATGTCTTTGAGTGATAATTTTATCAATTGTACTAATATTCATATATTTTGATATGTAGGAGTTTCTTGAGGGACTTGTAGCCTAAACAAGAATAAAGGAAATAAAAAATGATCAAGGAAAAATTGATGTCACAAAGCATTGAAAAATAAGCTGAAAATGGAAAAACTTTATGCCCTTTGCGCTACACCTTGCAAAGTAAGAGAGGCACAAGGCACCCTGATTTTGCTATCTTATCAGTGGCGTAAGAGGTCCACATGCTTTAAAAATAAGAGTGGTACGAGCTTGTGGTTTCCTAGTTTGTTTTAAATTGGATTTTTAAAATTTCAAGGCCTTCTAGGGTCTATAAATAGATATGTTTTATGATTTTTTGACCATTATTCAGATTTCAAGCGTGGAAATGCTAGGGTAAGGCTCAAGAACATAATTTTTTTTCTTTTCTTTATTTTATTTTTATTTTTTATTTGCAAACTCATGAATTTTCTTCTTTCCAAGAGAATTATGAGTAGCTAAACATTTTAGTTTTAGATTTTTGACAAACACATGATGGTTGTAGTTTGATTATCGTTCATAGTTATTGAAGTTTTTCATATTGGAGTTATTTATTTGTTCTCGATCTGAGTTAGTTGATTGTTTGATGAAATAGTCGATTACTATATGTGGCTCATAAATTGAACTTGAAAGAGAGATAAATATGCCATTTAGCCTCGCTTAGTTGATACAAATGAAATGTATATTTGCACTTCATTATCAATCGACGACCATAGAAATATAGGAGATAGAAATAGTCGAATACTCTTAGATTGTTGAAAAAATACTCAACAGTGTGATACAACTTACAATTAGTAACTCAGAAAGACAAATAATTATGACAATTGGAAGACTGTTCAAGCCAAAGTCCTGGACATTTCTCCAATTTGATAACAACTAATATTTTATAAATTACTATTAGATATTTATAGCATAACAACAAACCTTCAACTCTTTATCTCTCGAATAGCAATATACTAATTTGAAGTAGGCAATCGATCTTCTAAATTTGTGCAAGTACGATATCTGGATCAAACTTAAAAAGCTTATATTACTTGTATGATCGTGTTCGGTTGCATGTGATTTTGAATGCAACAACCGCATATTTTAAAAAAAATCCCAAAACAAATTATCTATACAGTCAAACCTTTCTTTAACAATCTTGTTTGTTCAGAGAAACTTGTGTGAAAAATCAAAGAAACAATTCCAGATGGCTAGAAAGAGTTTTATATAGATTAGGGTTTCTAAACGTGCGAAATGACCAAATTAGGTGTGATTGTAACCGGTCAGCTACACCTGTGGAGCTTTTACTACAGGTTTGTGGCTGCTATGGCATGGGATATGGTGCATGTGCGGATTGAGATGATGTCAGCCTTTATCGCAGGTGTGAAGCTACAGTGATGACTATCCTTGCACAGGTACACCCTTAGTCAAATAGTGCATGTTTCGCTGGTGCAACCCCTTCTGCATATCTGTGGAACTACTATTGTTCATCACAGCATGTAGAGGAGATAGACTTGGTAGCATGGCAGCATCTCTTCACTTCTTCTTGCTCCATTTTGGATCTTTTTTGTTCCCTTTTCTCCAAAGTCATACCTCACATCCAATCACCTAGAATATCATCAAAACATGCCATATGTAGTCTCATATAACCATTAGAAGTCACAACAGCATAGCAAAAGAGACCCTAATAAGTGGTAAATTTACCACTTATCAGTACCATAAATTGGTACGAATTGATATTGTTACTTGTTATGGATTGGGTACCATGAGCCAGTATGGATTGATATTGTTACTTGTTATGTATAGGGTACCATGAGCTGGTATGATATATATTGGTGTTTGATTTGTCTTGGGTGATTGATTTATGACTGTTGGTGACTATTATATACTTGACCATGATATTCAATGTCTATGGGTTATTGTTTGACCTTCGGTGATATTATTTATAAGCATATGTATATGATTATTCTGTTAACCATTAGGTTGGCTTAATCTATGAATGAGTTAATAGTTTAATTGCAATGGTTTGTGGGTGAACTTGGGAAGTTTGAAAAGAACTGGTAATAATGATAATGGATTTAGTAATAATGTGTAACTAATGATAGGTGAGAGTTCAAAAGAGAACCTGTGTAATATGGGATACTTGTGACAATGCTAAAAGGCTAGAGATAACATCTAAGGTTAATTAGAACATAGGGGTATTGATTCTATGGGTTGTAGTGGAGTAAGTTTGAGGTGTGTTGTTGATTTGAGTTTTAGTTGGAATTCCTTGTTGAAGTGATATTGTTGATATTATCTGTTGAATGTTGATTTCTATACATGTATTATGTGAGCTAATATTGGTCAATCGATCATACCTTCCATTACATATGGTTGTACTGATACTACTCTTGCTACACCTTTTTGGTGTAGATGTGTGATAGGTTAACTGATGTTTCAGTACTTTGATTAAAGAGTTTCCATCAGCAACATCCATTTTCTACTCCACAAATGGAAGTTGTGTCCTTTATGTTTACTGTCATACTCTTCATTAGAAGCTCTTGTGTAATGACCCTCTAGGTTATTTTCTCTATTTTCATGCATTTTTAGTGTTTTAAGCCTTCTCACAGCATCTAAATGTCATTTATGACTTGTCAGGACTGACGGTTCAATTCTCATGCAGTTCATTTGTGTTTTAAGTCAATTTCCCTATTTTGAAACTCTTTAAGTTGAAAGAGTTGACTTTGATCAACATTCGGAGTAAAAAGGATCGGATGAGAATTCCATCAGTGTCGTTATCTCCAGAGTTTGAACTTTGGGCTAGTGAGACCTTTGGTTCGGGTCCTAAGGCTTCCAGAATCATTTTAGGCTATTGATTGGTTTTAGTTATAACACCGGTTTTTGGTAAGGACCCATTTTTTGTCAAAACGATCTCCATTAGGAATTTCAGCAATTTTGCTGAGTCCAGAATATTATTTTTAATAGGGTACAATATTTTGTTTGCATGCGCGAGATTCTAGATAAATCCCGAGGGTTTATCCAGAGATTTTTGGGACTTGGTAAATTTTCACCCAGTTTTTGACCTGGAGTATAAATTCATAATATGGGTATCATTCTTCTTATATTGATGCGTATAGTGGGTTCATGCGCCCGTATTTTGACCCTATGTAAGTTACGGCTTACCTACTTTTACACTTTGCTCAATTAAAGTGTTTGTATGGTAATTTGCTAATTGTTTCTAGGATATTGTGGTTCAAACAAATTCATTTAGGTGTTTATGATCCTTGTCGCTTGATTAGTAGCTTTAGCATAGATTTGCGGTTGGAGTCCTTCGTCTAGGTGGTGGTATCTATTTTAGGGCTTGGCATTAATTGTGTAGAACATTTAGGTTTAGAATCAGTTGCCTTATCTTAGCTTTGGGTAGTTGATTGCTTTATGTGGAGTTCTTGGTGAATTTATAATTCATATAGCGGCTTCGACCTATTATAGGATTATAGCATTCCTTTAGTGTGTAGGCCGTGGATTTCTTTACTTTGGATCTGGTTGTGCGTATTGGTTTAGTTTCTATCCCACTATTCGTGCTATTACTTATTTTGTCTTGCAAATTAGTATATTAGCATACAAATATAGTTTTACGGCTACAAAGTGGGATTTCAAAATACTTTAAAAGATTTTGGCTTATTTTGAAGGAAATGGACTATTTTTGCCCCGATTTTAGCCCGGGCACTATGATGACCCTTCCGGTCATTCCCATATTTATGCTTTCCTTGTACTGTTAGAGATTTCCTGTAGTGGCCCCAAGTAATTTATGGCTTGTTGGGACTGATAGTTTGGTTCCCTGGCCATTCATTTGGTCGTTATGGTCGTTTCCCTATTTTAGAGCCTTAACTTAGGATATCATTGACTTCGGTCAACATTCTTGGTAAACGCACTCAGAATCAAATTCTGACAATTTCGTTAGCTCTGGAGCATGGATTTGGGTCTAGGTGGACCCTTGTTCGGGGTCTGGGAGCTTTCGGTTTGGCTTTGTGTTGCTTTTTGTGTTTTCTAGCCAGTTGAACTTGAAAGTTTGACTTTGGTCAACATTCAGAGAAGAGGGCCTCGAATGGAATTTCCATCAGCGTTGTTAGTTCCAGAATGTCGACTTTTGGCTAGAAGGACCTTTGGTTCGGGTCCTGAGGCTTCCGAACTCATTTTTGGGTGTTAAGTTCCATTTTGGCTTAAGGTTGGTTTTTAGGCGTTGAGCCCATTTTTTGTCAAATCGACCTCCGTTGGGAATTTTGTCAATCCCGTTGAGTCTGGAATGTTGTTTATGGTGTGATGGCATAGTTTGTTTGTGCGCACGGGGTCTCGAATGAGCCTTGTGGGTCTACCCGGAGACTTTTTTCTCTTGCATTTTCTACTGGTAGCTATTGCAGATACAGGCCTCAGGCCTTAATCGTGATCACGAGGTTCTTTAACGCGACCGTGATAAAGGCCTTGTGGACCTGATACCTTTGCTCTTTGTGATCGCGGAGTCCCTTTTTGCGACCGTGATATTGTCATAGTTCCCTTATTCTATGTGATCACGATGTCCGTCTTCACTACTGCAATTCAGCCTTCTCCTTCTTGTTCTTTGCGATCACATGGCTATTCCTCGTGATCGCGATGGTCTAGCCAGCATGGTCATCGCGACTACATGGGTTCCCTTCGCGATCCCGATGAAAGACCCTTGAGCAGTATAAATACTTTTCGCTTCGTTTTCAACACTCCAAAATCCATTCCCTCCATTGTTATTAGCTCCAAACTCACTAAAGCTCTGCATTGCTTTGATTCTTGGCATTTGGGTGGAGAATCTTGGTCCCATGATCATTTTTCTCGTCTCCAATTCGGTAAGTTCCGTGTTAATTTCCAAAACTCTCCCCTTTGATTCTTTAGATTTTTCTTATAGATGGTAGGTTGCTTTGAGCCTTTTCTTTGACCAATTCCTTCCTATAATCTGAGCATGCACTCACGGGAGTGTGGTGATCATTATCCGCTCATTCATTTTCGGCTTTGGGTTGTGGGGCCCATGGGCCTGCCGGTGACTCGAATTTTGACTCGGCTATAAGTATAGAAATATGGGTATCATTAGTCTCGTTTTAACGCATAGTTATGTTTATGATAGTTTGATTTTGTGTTAGAGCTTCTCGGAGCGGTTCGGTCTTAGAAATTGTTGTTCTAGCAGCTTGTCATTGGACAACAGGTAGGTTATGGTTTAACTCTAATAGCCTTTGTATATATAGGATATAATTATACTAATTAGCATCCTTGGGTTGGGTTTATTAGCTTGGTACCCCAGACCTTGTCCGCTTCTTCATGTCTGACTTATTTTCGTTCTCTGATGATTGTGTCACGGCCCAATTTCTCAGGTCATGATGGCACCTACAACCTCCCAGTAGGAGAACCAATCCCTGTAGCCTGGAATGGTTAGTAACGGGCTACTACCTAACCAATACGCACAATAAGCAAAAATAAGCGAAAGCAGAATATAAAGATAGACAAAGCGTAATCAAAAACCTGAATATATACATAATGAAACTACACCAACCCCAAGACTTGGTATCGATAGTACAGAAACTTCTAATACAATACAAGTGCTAAAAGTAACAAAAGATAAGCACAACTGTCTCCGAATATACAAAGAGTAACAGTACAAAAGATGAGATGTGGTCAAGCCTCGGTCGTCAGGCGCTCACCCTAATCTCGAATATCCAAAAGCTGCACGAATCTCTAATGCGATCAACGGCGAAAGCTCAACTAATATCTGCTCCAGAAAGATGTAGAAGTGTACAATTGCTAAGCAATGGGTACCCAGTAGACATCATCGTCCGACTGAGCGCATATAAGATATAAAGACAGTAACATAGCATATAGCAAGAAAACAGTCACTGAATTAATAGAAAAAGCACAAGGAACTAGCACGAAGAATAGTCAACCAAAAGTTATAAGCATACAATGCTAGCACAAAAGATATACAATCACAGAAAAATATGTGAAAGAAAGAAGAACGCACCTGGAATCCTTGCAACAATAGTATAAGAAGGAGAGAGTTTAGAAACATGGCGGTATACCGGTAACCTCAAATAAAAGGGAAAGAAGGAAAGCAGTTTAACATACTCAAAATTGGATCAACATACATAAGGAAATCATATTACAAATTCAACTTCAAGAAGCAAAGACAGAGATCAACCTTACAAGTACAAACCTAAGATGGAATAACTAAGCCACAAGAACAAAGAGATACCACTCAAAATCATGCTAATAGAATAGAATCAGGAAACCACAATCAGCTCAAAAGACCACTTAATAGTGCCTTATTAATATAGGACTCACTAGCCCCCTCAATGCTCAAGCCCAAACTCAGAGCCTCAACAGGCTAAAAACTTACCAATCCACAAGAACCAAGGACTACAACTAGGTCTATGAGATAACAGGAGTAATATAATCTACCTACAGTACCAACGGCCGCCCATATAATTGAGGAACGCAATCAAGTGAAAACAAACCCTCTAGCTGCCCATACAATCAGAGCGTACACTGAACACATAGCAAACAAGGGTGGAATTCGAGTGAAATATGCATGATGATATGATATGATGAATTTGGAACCAAGTGTGATCGCAGCATTGTATGTTACCCCCTCTGGTGCCCCAAAGGTCCAATAAAGGCGGGATCCATGGAAGGAATTCTCCCGAGTACCTTTACTCCGCCGTACACCCCTCCCTTTGGTCACCATCGGTATGTTGCACTTGGTCCGGAATGGTCGGGTCCATGGAGGTCTATCGTAGACCACATACTAACACGAAACTCAAATATCTCAAAAATTAGGATCTTGTAGTACGTGTGTGGATTCAATCCGAGTCTAAATCAGTAGTAGTAATCTCATAAACCCCATCAAAGAGTCTCGTAGTGTATTTGGGTCTAAATTAGTAATCATATCTCGATAACACTCATCAATGGTGTTCGGAGCGTATCTAGGTCTAAAACAAAAATCAAGTATCAAAATCCCTAAACAGGGTGCCCAACTCGTATCCAGGTCTAAATCCATAGAAAATAATGTCTTGTCCAATGGCCCAGCAAAGCCTAGTATCAGAATGAAGAGCAGTAATCAAATCATCGTAATATCTCCTGTACTCTGAGAGGTTTCGTAAAAGACAATTTCAAAATCCTTTTGAGGTCATATTACCGAAAATGGGCCCTTGGGGCCATGCAAAGTTTAGAAAATCATTTATAGTAGGCCCGAAGCCAAATCAGTAGTAAAACATGTAGGGGAAACCTTGTTCATGTATGATATGCTTTCAAACAATAGAGTAGCCCAAAATGGCACACAATATTTCTTATTGGCCCTGCACAGGCTCAATAGCTCTACATCAGTCATAACCAGCTTATAAGGATATCTCTATGTCCGGGACTCATGGACATTCTCCAAATAATCCACCATTTATGTTCCAGAGTCAATACAATGCCACACAAGACCACAAGGGTAATATACAATACTGATACGAATACTACAAGCAATGTACGAAATAAATGGACAAAAAAGGCAGACAAGGTCTAGGGTACCAACCTATAACAACCCACCCAAGGATGCTAATTAATGTAGTTATAGCCTATATACGTAGAGTCTAGGTAGGGAAAGCCATAACCTACCTGTCATCTGATGACGAGTTGTGGAAACGTCGTTGTACAGGCTTGAACTGCTCCAGGAAGCTCCAATTCGCAAAACCAATATCAATACAATAATCTATATGTCAAAACAAGACTAATGATACCCAGATTGCTATACTAATAGTCGGGTCGAAATTTGGGTCACAATTGGGCCCATGGGTCCCATAATCCAAAACTGGAAACGAAAAATACACACGTGTTCCTTACCATTCCGGGAGCACATGATCAAAATTTGAGCAAAAACAAACATGAGATTGGGCTCCAAAATAGCCCACCCATTTAATAATTTAAGAGAAATTAGATGGAGAAAACGGGAATTAAAGAGAGGGCTTACCCGTCTTAGAAGCTAGTAAACGAGCTAGGATCGATGAAATAATACCCTCCAATCAGTTGGGGTCATCAATGGTGGAAAATAGAATCTTTGGGGGTTTTAGCTATGGAGGTTCGTACTTTGAAGAGTTGGGAAATGCTAACTTAAAGCAGACTGCCTTGGCCTTCGCGAATGCGGCCAAAGCGTCGCCTACGCGAAGATCAAAATGGGGGCTGGCCAATTGCTCTTCGCAAACGCGGCCAAGGCCCGCGGATACGAAGAAAAAAATTAGGGCAGCTGGAAATTTCCCTATGCGAACGCGGCCATCTCCCCGCGTTCGCGAAGAACAATGTTGGCTATGACCGCAACCAGCTGTCAAGGACAGATTTTCCCACTTTGGGTCCCCCGGAATGCATCCGGGGTCCCGCAAACACAAATGACCTGAGCTATTCGACTTGAAATGGCGTTCCAGATCCAATGGAATCAACAAAATTCTCATCGGAGGTCAATTAAATGAAAAGTGGGTCCCACAGCAAAAATTAACCTTTAGGCCAACAATTCCCAAAACGAAACCCAATGGCCAAAATCAAGTTCGAAAGCCTCGGGACCCAAACCAATGGTCCCTCTAGCTAAACTCAACATTCCAGAGCTAACAGCGCTGACAGAATTTTCATCCAAGACCATATTCTTCAAATGTTGACCAAAGTCAACCAAGCAATCCCAGCTAGCCTGAAACACAGAATGAGAGAGAATTCCAAGCTGAAAAGCTCCCGAATCCTGACCAAAGGTCCCACTAGAACAAAGTCCACACTCCGAAGCTAACAAAATTATCGAAATTCCATTCCGAGCACGTTCACCAAGAACGTTGACTGAAGTCAATGATTTTAAAAGCTTAAAGCTCTAAAACAAGGAATGTCCAAAATGACCAAACAAACGGCCCGGGCATTGAACTACCGGTCTCAGCAAGCCATAAATTACTTGGGGCCATTACAAGCAAGTTCTAACGGTCCAAGAAAGGCGAACACACGTAAATGACCGAAAGGGTTATTACATCATCCACTACTAAAAAGACTTTCGACCCTGAAAGTCAGGAAAGAAGGAAAGACTAGAGTAAAAGAACAACTGATACACAACCCTCACTACTCTCTAGGACACCCCGGTAGCCTCCACGACCAAACGGCACCCAATAAAATAGAACCCACAAAAGCAACCAAGCCAAAAAACCCTTACTAGCCAAGCTAGAATCCAATCTCAAACTCCAAAACACCAAGGGTCTGCCAACCCAAACTGAACCTCGAGAATCTCAACCAGAATGCACTGATACAACACCGAAGCGAGAGAAGCAAGGCAACCAACACATAGAACTTGAATCTTTGAAACCACAACCAGGTTTTCCTAGAAAAGCCATCACCCAAAATTCTGACTCATGAACTCGTTGATATGCAAAACTTTTTTATTCTGAACTGAATTCTTTTGCACCACGAACAGGAAGCTTCATGTAAGTCGAACATTCAAACTACTACAGCTACGGGATTAATGTTCTTTTTTTTATGCTGGAGTCATAGCTTATCTAAATTCTTATTCCCACCCCTTCAAGGTCTTTAAATAAAATGAAGATAAGACGATAACTTATCGTCTGCATCTATAACTACTTCTGGTTTATATACACTGCTAAAAGGTTGAATTCTAAACGATTAGGTTAGGGCAGGGTGGAGTTCCTCTTTAGCACTGTTCTTTTAGGTGTAGTTTTGTCAAGGCGCCAAGATCAAACTCCGGCCAGGAGGGGCCGAAGACTTGATAGGTGTAGTGACTTAGATTCCATGGAGTACCATCAGACTTTCATCTAGTTCCATCTAATCAAGGTATAAAAGAAAAAGAGCTGGAATGATACATTTATACCATACTCCCCTCCTTCTATTAAGTTGAATACTCACACTGGAAATAATAAGAGAATACCAGGGATTAGCTGCTATTCTTTCCTGGTGGTACCAAAACCAAGAAAATCTGTGTAATGGCCCTCTTCTATAAATATTAATTTGTTTTCCATTCCTGTCTAGATACACCAACAAGGGAATCCGTTGCATAGAACTCGTGCTCTATCGTTTGTGAAGGGGGATTCCATCTGCCATCTTCTTACTTATTATAGGATGAATCTGATTAACTTCCTGAACCACTAGCAGTTGACTATGGGCATTGAGTCCTTACTCCTTCCGATAACAGCACTTCTATGACACCACCACTGGTACCGGTTAGGAGAGCAGCTTGCCCACTTCTCTTACTGATGTGGTATTTTGCCTTCAAAGAGATGATTCAATAGCAGTAGGACCAGTCATGAACTCAAGAGCTCCAACTCGTACTCATATTTAAGCAGCGGAAAACTAAGTACGGTAGCAAGTCAAATCAATCTCTCTCTTAGTATAAAGCGGAGCAGGACCGTTGGCCTGATCTGACTCCCCACCCAACCGCCCTGGCGTATGTTTCCGAATAAACTGCATCATAAGCTGCTATAGCTCTTGCCAACTACCTTGGAAATGAAAAAGAAACTTTATCCTCAACCCTTCTAATCCATAGTTCATGGTGGCAACTTCACCCCGTGCATCCTTTGGTTGTGAGCCCCACCTAGAGGGAGGCGCTGCAAGCAAGTGACACTTTACTTCAAGCGAATAGTGTTGCCTCACTTTCTTTAGCTAGGTTGATAAGCCGATTCCCGACATAGACTATTTCCTTCTCATCGAAAGAAGAAGAATAAGAAGAATTGCTTAAGTAAGGTAGTCGCTTCTTTTTTTCGGTATACCGCTCTGCGAGCAGAGCGAATGAACATAAATTTTTCTGCATTTTACATGGATCGATTTCTTTCTGAACACGTCACTACACTGGCAGTCGGACTCTTTCTTTCGATAGCTATTTTGGGTGCTTTTAAAGCAGCCCAACTTTTGGAACGAAGTACTATTGCGGAGAGTATACATGACTTGGCTCTCAAAAACCTGAAACAAAAGACCGAATCGAGACTAGAGATGCTTTGAAGAAGAGCTACTAGTGGAAAGGAAGGAAGAAGTGGAACTTTGCATAAAGTTGTCTGAAATCCAGGAGCAGCTACTGGCCTGGACTGATTGTAAAGAAAGAAGCCAAGAGGCCGCTAGAGAAAGGGTTCCATTTTCGAGTCTGTTTCTGAGCAACGGAACCGGGGAAAGTATATAGAAAAGACAGTTCTTTTCTATTATATTAGATATATTAGACTATTATATTAGATTAGTATTAGTTAGTGATCCCGACTTAGTGAGTCCTTTCTTCCGTGATGAACTGTTCGCACCAGTCCTACATTTTGGCTCTGTGGACCGAGGAGAAAAGGGGCTCGGCGGGAAGAGGAGTGTACCATGAGAGAAGCAAGGAGGTCAACCTCTTTCAAATATACAACATGGATTCTGACAATGTAGTTGGACGCCCGCTTCAAACAAAATGAGAAAAAAGGGTCCGGTCAATAGCATAGCTCTTTCTTTCCCCGGTCTCCTTTTGAAGGAGAGGCCTTCACATTCCTAATCTGGTAGGGTCGGACGGCTTTATTTTCCCCAGCTTGGCGAATAGCATGGCAAGTGCTACCCGTCGCTTGCACTACATTGTCTGACGATAACCTTGCCTGACCGCTTCGCCCGCCCTATCCATCCGCGCGCTGGCAGGTAGGGGCTTATCTATGTGATTCACTACGCTTGCCTGCGCCGGATTCAAGACTTTCAACATGGCTCGGCTCGTACTCACATTCGACCTAATCAATATAGAGCCAATAGTATGAATAGGAAAGTATATATTAACTAACCGGTGGATAGCTTTCATATTCCCTAGGGCTTTCATTCAGATGGAGGGGAAGTCTTAATTCATCAACCAAAGATGAAAGTAAGAGAGAGAATTCTTAAGATTCTTTGATCCAACGAGTGGAATACTTGGAGCGAGTAGTAAGAAAGCCCAACACTCGGCCTAGGAATTCTTGTCCGAACCTTCCATCCGTAAGCCAAGCAATCGAACAAGTCGGCCATCATTCGACACCTTCCACCGATAAAGCATGCTATTAAGGGAAAGAGTCACCCAAGAAGGCATTTCCAACCAAAACTTCACTTGTCGCAGAACCGTAACCCATCACTTGGCCTCTCCATGAATGTGCATGCCTAGATCTTCGTCATTCTCTTCCAGCAAAAGCAAGAATGGCATAATCAATTGCATCTGCAACCGAAACCCAAGCTGGCGAATAAGCAAGTGATTGTTTTTAGTCTTTATTAGCTTGATCGTGGGACACAAAGGAAGGATATTTTAGAATTCAATTGGCACACACAACCCCAACTCTTTCTTAGCCTCTTGCCTTGCCTGACCTTGAGTTCTTCGTGCCTTACTTCTGCTCTAAAGAGAACTCTAAGGTGAGGGAGTTAGAAGTCGGATTTGAAGCTGGACTTTCCCTATATGACATTTCTTTAAAGTCCACTTCGAAGCTTCCAGGTTTACTTGTTTTATATTATGATTATAGTGAATAACTCGGTCCCTTGCTTCCATTAGTCAGGCGCAGGGATCTCATCTCTTTAGCTAGAATTATTCCTTTTGCATATATAGTCGATAAAAAAGAAATGATTTGACTTTCCCGTAGCTTTCTTCTCTTTCTTTTCTCTTTTCTTCTCACCTCATCGTTTAGAAATGAATGTCTTTTTTTCTTCTTGCTTTGCCTTCGCACAGAAGAACGAAAGGATAAATCAATGCTCTCTATCCGGCCCAGCTGCTTCAGTCTCTTTTCTCTTTATCCTTATCATCATAATTATATATATAATAAAATCCCTTAGCTAATATAAGGAAAGTGTCTTGTGTTCTTTTTCTTTTCTCTGAGATGTTCTGTTCTCTATTGTCGAACCACTGTTAGAAACTTACGCTCCAGCCGATTAAATAGGCTGAAGAAAGGAATTGAGGAGTGAATTGATCTCTCACTCTTGGGTTTTTCTCGACACACCCATAGTAAGCAACAACTTGTTTCTAGTATTCTAACAAGGGCATACCCTGCTTTATCATTTAAAGCTGTTGATTCGAATATTATCGACATATGACACGGCTTTTATTAGCTATAGATGCGCTATGAGACTAATAGTCTTTTTTTTGAAGAGGCCAGGTTTATGGTTAGGGATTCTAATTTAATGTCAGGAGATGTTTATTGTCTAAGGTGTAGTTCCTGCATTGTCCTATGATCCAACCGAAGAAAAGTGAGTTGGAGGAATTTCTGGATAATTGGTATTTTGGGAACAGGTTTTCTAGGGTAAATACCCGGTTAAGTCAGTATGAAGTGGTGTATGTTTGAGTTTGTCTTAGTCCCGCCGGTAGGGAGTTTGGAAAGTCGGAAGTAGGGCGACATGGGGGCGAAAAAAGGAAAGAGAGGGATGGGGTTTCTCTCGCTTTTGGCATAGAGGGCCCCCAGTGGGAGGCTCGCACGATGGGCTATTAGCTCAGTGGTAGAGCACGCCCCTGATAATTGCGTCATTGTGCCTGGGCTGTGAGGGCTCTCAGCCACATGGATAGTTCAATGTGCTCATCGGCGCCTCCACAAGAGTTGCACTGCCTCTTGAATGCACAGAGAGGTTGGCATCATTCGCTCCTTTCTGTCTTTTCATTGTCCGCCTCTGCCCAAACGTAGCAGCCTCCCACAGAGATGGCCTTGTGGTCAACTTCTATTCTGCTTGTTGGAAGGTTCGTCCGGATCTCTTCCTGGGTCAGCCTATTCTACTTTCACTATTCTATTAGTCAAGGTTGTAGAAAGAAAGTCTACCGGCAGCTCTGCTGCAATGGATGGCAGAGGGTCCGTAGGAGCCTCTTTTGGTGGGCTCGGTGGCCCCAATCGCAAGGCTAGATCCAGATCCCCCATAACCTGTTCAGCATGAGGAATGTGGGGCTTACTTCCTAGGCCCAGTGGGAGTAGTGACTAGCGTTATAGGTCGTTGGTCGGCCGGAAGGTTGCCACGAGTAAGTAAGTTTGGGGGACCGAAGGAAGTTCTCCGTGCACCAGACACGTAGCTTACCGAATCAGTTGCGACACGAATGGGAATGCATGCTGCACCCCCTGGGAGCGATAAACCTGTTGGATTTTATTAACCAAAGTGATTCGGCTTTGCACTATAGTTAGCTCAGCACCCCGAGTTTCCTCTTACCGATAGGCATCAATCCAAGTCGCTGAGGAATAAGAAGTATGAAGTATCGATATGCCAAAAAGCGGATGCTCGTCCAATCAGTCCAAGCATAGACAGATCCTAGTGCTAGTGTCATATCCCCCTTTGCTTTCCGATATGTATGCTTACTCCTTTTCCTAGTTGCTAGGACGTAAACCTTAGAGGATCACTCTGTGTTTACCACCAAAAAAATAGACCTCGGTGAAAGCCTCTTAGTCAGTCGAACTCTCGGTAATCTCCTAAAAAACTTAGTGAGAAATGTCAATTGCGAGCTCTAGCAGATGTTCCCGATCTTGAATTCCCTTATTTGCTGGTAAGGAAAGACCTAAAAGAAAGACCCGTGCTCGACTTGGCTATTGAAGAAGCTCTTTGCCTTTAGGCACCAGGAGTAGGCAAAAAAGACGGTCAATCATTCCCAGTTTTGATATGAAGGTATGGGTCAAAAGGGAGTATGTTAGTCAAATAGAGGGCTGCGACCCACTTAGAAAAAGCTTCCCTTTATATTAGGGGAGCACTAAAATGCAACTTCGATCGGATGCGGGTATCAAATCCATCAACAACGGCAGTCACTTTACTAACAACTAGAATGATAGCAGAATGGCTTCAGGAAACTGCCAGTCTGACTAAGGTAAGGGGGGAAGACCTCATTTCGTCTTCCATATCTATTCGTCTTAGCCCTACTTCGGCAATTCAATCCAACATTTCATTTCCCCTTTCATCATTTGATTTTTTGCATCTAAGAGCTGATCTTGCAAAAGGAGTACAGTGCGATAACAAGCGATTTGTGATCAATAAAATGTCAGATTGAATCGCCGAAGCAGGGCTAAGACGAATAGATATGAATGACGAAATGAGGTCTTCCCCCCTTACCTTAGTCAGACTGGCATGAAACTTACCTGAGGAATTAGGAAGATGAAAGAAAGCTTTTTCTCCAACAACACGCTCGATGCGGTAGCATCGCCCTTTGTAACGATCAAGACTGGTAAGTCCATCGGTCTATACAGTTGTCCAGCCGCAGTCTTTGTCTTTGAGTAAGTTGCTATTGAGCTCAGCCCCTGGTAACATACTAAAGAATCATAAGAATCATATCCTGAGGACTAAAGAAAAGCTGCCTTGGAATCGAATCTGTTTTCCGGACATGTGATCCTAGCTCAGAGAAACTGGCCTTCTCACTAGCTATCTCTCCTACCAAAACTAACCTCAAAAAAATTCAAAGCCTCACTGCAGATTTTTTCTGGGGATGGGACAATGACAAGAGGAAGTACCATTGGGCTTCCTGGGAAACCCTCAGCTTTCCTTATGAAGAAGGTGGAAACAGATGATGTGACGCTAATTTACGTCACTTTCGACTCCTTTTTACTAAGAACAATCGTACGTTTTCAAGCAACCATTGTTGTTTTTGATGTTTTTATGTTGTATTTGTAGGAAATGGAAACAAACACGGAAACGGAAGAAAAGACGCGAAAAACAACATTCTGCCTAAGAGTGACGGCCTGAGTGACGGCCCGTCAGAGATGTGACGGTCCGTCACTGGGACCGTCAACTTGAGGCAGTGTTGCTGCCAAGCAGTGACGGCCCAGGCGACAGTCCGTCACTGCCCTGACGGTCCGTCAAGCTTGGCCGTCACGCTTAGGCAGTGGCTTCAAGCAGCGACCCGCGTTTTGGGGATTCCTAGCCCGTTTTGGATTTGGTTTCTTTGGCTCCTATAAATACCCTATGTTAGGTTTATGTTATATTTATTCACTCATTAGTTCTAAAACACGTTTTAAATATTTTTGAGAGCAAAACAACACGGTTCATTTGTATTGAACTCGTGTTCTTGATTCTTTCGTGAGTTCTTGGTATTTTTTGCTCTTGGATATTGGAAGATTGATTGTTTCATTATATTGTAAGACTTTTCTTCCCTTTATTATGAATACAACTATTTTCTCTTTTTCTTCGAGCATGAGTAGTTAAACTCCCGCAACTAGGGTTGTGGGAGCCATGGCAAACGTAGCAAGATAGATTCCGGGTAGCGTTGGGTTCGATATATGTATTGTCACGTTGTTAATCATACTTTATGTCACGTTTTCTAGTGGTTGCAAACATTAGAACATGCCTAGGTTTAATTTGCTTGAGTAAAGAAGTTAAAACCGGGAAAACTTGATTAACGACAAGGATTCGAGACTACCAACTCTCGTCTTAAAGATTAATGTCGTAACTGGATTAGTCTACTTGATGTTAGGATTGAGAGCTAAAAAGCACATCTTTTTGAGATCGAAAGAAGATAAAAGGAAATTTGTTTATTTGGTCGAGAGACGTTTAGACGATACAATTGACGCAATCACATCGTGACAAGCATATAGAAAGAACCCGGATAAGCCTAGAATCGACATTGTTACAAAAGCCATGGTGAACACGTCCCTAGTTCATTCTCTCTTACTGATTATTCTCTTACATTATTGTTGCTTTTGTTTACGATTTGTTCACAAAAACCCCCCTTTTTATTTATCGGAAACAATTGACTACGAGTTACTTAATTCACTAAAGGCTTGATCTTCACCATATTCTCTGTGGGATTCGACCCCAACCTTGTTGGGTTCTTTACTTGACTACGATCGCTTACGCCTCATTAATTTGAGATGTAGTTTGAGTGTTATCAAAAAGTGGCGCCGTTGCCGGGGATCGAACCCGGGTCACCCGCGTGACAGGCGGGAATACTTACCACTATACTACAAAAAGTGGCGCCATTGCCGGGGAATACGGTTTTTGATTAAGTCTGGTGTGTTTAGTTGACTTTTAGTCATAATTTCCTGCTTTTATTTTTTGTTTGTTGTTTTTGTTTTTGAACAGGGTACAGGTTGTGCATGCCAAGTACCCGAGGTTCGGGGGAACAAATTGTACCTTACGACCCCGAACTTGCGAGAACACTGAGGCAGAATATGGCCGCACAATTAGACGCAGCAAGGATCGCTGCAGAACTGCAGGCCCAACAAAATTTGAATGCTGGTGGTCTGCAGGATGATGTGGTACGGAATGATGAGGATCTCGATTTAGATGGAGCTGGCGCTACGGGCGCCATTATTGTTCCACCGCTACCGCCCGGAGCCAAGTTCAACATCACTAGCACGATGATCCAACTGTTGAACTTGAGAGGAGTGTTCCGCGGTGTTGCTGGTGACGATCCAAACCAGCACTTGATGAATTTCGTGGGGATCTGCAAATCGTTTGAGCTGCCGGGCGTGAGTCAGACAGCGATCAGGCTCAGATTGTTTCCGTTGTCTCTGTCTGATGAGGCAGCATTGTGGTTAACGGAGCTGACCCCCGACTCTATCGCAACGTGGGGCGAGTTGAGAGGAGCTTTCCTAGAAAGGTTCTTTCCTCCCTCTCGGATGATACAGTTGAGGGATGAGATTAGTAATTTCAGGCAGCAACCTCACGAAGCACTGCACGAGACTTGGTTGCGATTTAAGAAGAAGCTGACACAGTGCCCCAACCATCAGCTGAACAACGAATTCTTGATGCAGACATTCTACAGGGCACTAAATTCAGCTACCAAGCCAACATTGGACAACGCAGCAGGTGGAGCGTTTATGGGTTGCACTTTTGCCGACGCCACAGCTATTTTGGACAGGCTCACCAAGACCAACAGATCCTGGCACACACGGGATTCAGAGGTTGCAGCTAGCACCTATACAGTTGGCATGTCAGCAGAGCAGCGAAGGAAAGAGGAGGAGCGCGACCAAGACATGGCGCACCTGAAAACACAGTTGGATCTCCTGACAAGGCACTTGACGTCAGGAAGTATAGAGAAGGTACAAGCTGTGGGTTCCCAAGGTATAGAGACTGAGGAAGCGAATTACTTGGGGGGTTTCCAGGCCAATGGCCAGGGAAACCAAGGTCGGAATTATCAGCGAGACAACCACTATGAGAAAAGTGGTTACAAAGAGCGTGACCAAGGAAACTGGAGGAACAACACCGATAGAGGTGGGTTGTATATACCACCTGGTAATCGGGATAAAGCTGGCAGCGAGGCTGAGACGTCCAAACTTGAGAACATGATGGCAAAGATGCTGCTTAAGGTGGAATCGACTGACTCTGGGGTAAAGGCAATGCGGAATGAGCTATCAACATTGAGTCTGGTAGTGGAGTCACACTCAACCGCTATCAAGCAACTAGAGCAGCAAGTGGGTCACATCTCGGCATCTCTAAACCCAAGGAAAATAGGTACTTTGCCGAGCGACACCACTCATCCGAAGAATGATGCAAGTTGTATGGCGATCACCACAAGGAGCGGAAAAATATTACCGGAATCACATCCGGTAATTCATGCTCAAGGTGATATTGCGGATGATGAAGAGGCGGTAGAGGAGGAAACTCCAAAGCCCACGGAGAAACGCAAGGAAGCTGAAAAGCTTCCAACTATGATGTTTCGACACCCACCCCCCTTTCCCCCAGAGGTTGAAAAAGAAAGCTGACGATGGTAAGTTCCTGAATTTCATGACCATGCTGAAACAAATCTCAATAAACATACCATTGGTAGAAGCGCTGGAACAAATGCCCGGTTATGCCAAGTTCATGAAGGACTTGATTACAAAGAAGCGGACGGTAAGTTTTGAGCCGGAAGACAACCTCCATCACTGCAGCGCTATTTCCTCTAGATCGTTAGTGGAAAAGAAAGGAGATCCAGGTGCGTTCACTGTTCCATGTACTATCAGGAAGCTCAACTTCGGAAGAGCTATGTGTGATCTTGGTGCTAGTATCAATTTGATGCCGCTAGCAGTGTATGAAAAATTGGGTTTGGGAGCTCCTAAACCAACGTCCATGAGAGTGATGATGGCTGACCGTTCGGTAAAGCGGCCCATAGGGATATTGTCTGATGTGCTAGTAAAGATTGGCAAGCTTATCTTCCCAGCTGACTTTGTGATCTTGGATTGCGAAGTAGATTTCAAAGTTCCCATCATCTTGGGACGACCATTGCTAGCCACAGCAAGAGCCTTGGTTGACATGGAGAAAAACGAACTGACCTTCAGGCTGAACAATGAAATGGTCAAGTTCGATGTGTCCAGAGTAATAAAGCAACCAAGTGACATGAGGGTGGTCGCGGTCATCAATGCTATTGAGGAAGCTCCTGCGGATGTGCACCTTGAGGAGAAGAGTTTGGGCGAGACTCTAGCTGTTGTAAGAAGTATGGTGCGAGAGCGTAAACATGTAGAGGAAGGCGGTGAAATTAAATCTAGAAAACGAAAACACCGCAAGAGAATCTACAAAGAAAGAGCAAAGAAGTTGTCGCGACTAGCGATGGAGCCCAAAGAGAAAGCTGGAACGCCACACTCCATCGAGTTCTCTTGTTTTGGAGACCCTGGCGGTCTCCAACTTCATTCCGAAATTTAAGTCATATCGACTTCACAGGTATTCCTTTATTCTCACAGTTTTTAGCTTTCGCATATATGCATTGGGGACAATGTATGAGTCTAAGTTGAGGGTGTTGGGAAACCTGTAAGTCACCACCGAGGGTTTTTGTTGCCGTGTTTCTTTTCCCTCCGGTGTGCTATCAAGTAGAACCGGCATGTTTAGGCTGTTGTTTTAAATTTTTTTTAGTGTCTATAGCAAAGCATGAGATTTCTTATCAAAGTAGCGCCCCTTGAAAAATTTTCTGGTTTTGTACTTATGATGAAACGATTGACTGTCTGGATTCTTGTATGTCATTGTGTGATTATGAGTAGAATGAGTATACTTAAGCCAGGCGGTTGTTTGATAGTTGGTAGCGATATAGTTTCTTAGTGCCAAGAGCGTGTGAGATTATTGTCATAAATTCTTACTCTGTGCATGCATCTAGAACTTGCCCGGTCTATTTTGTTAAGTTTGAAGTTTGGTTGCTTAGGAAAGGATCACAGGCCCTTTTTGTGTGCAGTCCACTTAACCTAAAAGACCGTCCAAATATAAATAATCCCTTGATCCCTGTTTGAGCCATAATTGACCTTATTCTTTCAATAACCTGTCACCATTCCTGTTTAACATTGAATCCCTATTTTGGCACTGGTCCTTCCTTGGACATCGTGCACCTCAACTCAGGCAATCAGCCTAAGTTGAGGGTGGCTACTATAGCGGTAAACCCTGTTTTGGCCCTGGTCCTTCCATGGACATTGTGCACCTCAACCCAGGCAATCAGCCTAAGTTGAGGGTGGCTACTACAGAGGTGAATGAGAAGAAAAAGGGGATGGAGATGATTGGTTGTGAATAGAATGAAAAGTCCGGGTGTGTGCCTAAGAAAAGAAAAATAAAAAGAAGTGAAAAAGTAATGAAAAGAATTGTCAAAATATAGAGGCCGCACCTGTAGCTAGAGAGAAGGGAATAAAGAGGTGAATAAGGATGGACAAAGTAACGTTATGTGGTAAGAAGATGTCGGTAGTTCCAAGGAGGGATTAGTCACTAACCCCTAAATGTATCATACCTGCACCCGAAGCCTCATTACAAGCCTAAACAAGTCCTGTAGTGATTCTGAGCGGCTTTCTGAAAACTGGAAATAGAATAGTAAGGGCAAGCCTATGGTATCGCATGTGCATTGTTTGAAATCATTTGTGAGTGTGAGCGCTTACCTAGTCCCAAATCTTGTGTGTGGGATTTCTTTGTGGTGAGGGCACCAAGATGTCTATATTGTCTATTGATTGTTAGGATAGCTGCGTATGTGTATGCATAATATTCTATCATATCGGAATGACATGTTTGGATCCTTGCAAGTTAGTGTTTCATACATACGTGTGCTACGAGGGAGCCTGATTTAATTGAATAAGTTTAGATTGACCATGAAGTGCTATAGATATGAGTTTGTTTCTTAGTTGAGTCGTATTATTGTTTTATGTTATGTTGCTTGAGGACAAGCGAACGTTTTAAGTTGAGAGTGTTGATGTGACGCTAATTTACGTCACTTTCGACTCCTTTTTACTAAGAACAATCGTACGTTTTCAAGCAACCATTGTTGTTTTTGATGTTTTTATGTTGTATTTGTAGGAAATGGAAACAAACACGGAAACGGAAGAAAAGACGCGAAAAACAACATTTTGCCTAAGAGTGACGGCCTGAGTGACGGCCCGTCAGAGATGTGACGGTCCGTCACTGGGACCGTCAACTTGAGGCAGTGTTGCTGCCAAGCAGTGACGGCCCAGGCGACGGTCCGTCACTGCCCTGACGGTCCGTCAAGCCTGGCCGTCACGCTTAGGCAGTGACTTCAAGCGGCGACCCGCGTTTTGGAGATTCCTAGCCCGTTTTGGATTTGGTTTCTTTGGCTCCTATAAATACCCTATGTTAGGTTTATGTTATTATTATTCACTCATTAGTTCTAAAACACGTTTTAAATATTTTTGAGAGCAAACAACACGGTTCATTTGTATTGAACTCGTGTTCTTGATTCTTTCGTGAGTTCTTGGTATTTCTTGCTCTTGGATATTGGAAGATTGATTGTTTCATTATATTGTAAGACTTTTCTTCCCTTTATTATGAATACAACTATTTTCTCTTTTTCTTCGAGCATGAGTAGCTAAAACTCCCGCAACTAGGGTTGTGGGAGCCATGGCAAACGTAGCAAGATAGATTCCGGGTAGCGTTGGGTTCGATATATGTATTGTCACGTTGTTAATCATACTTTATGTCACGTTTTCTAGTGGTTGCAAACATTAGAACATGCCTAGGTTTAATTTGCTTGAGTAAAGAAGTTAAAACCGGGAAAACTTGATTAACGACAAGGATTCGAGACTACCAACTCTCGTCTTAAAGATTAATGCCGTAACTGGATTAGTCTACTTGATGTTAGGATTGAGAGCTAAAAAGCACATCTTTTTGAGATCGAAAGAAGATAAAAGGAAATTTGTTTATTTGGTCGAGAGACGTTTAGACGATACAATTGACGCAATCACATCGTGACAAGCATATAGAAAGAACCCGGTTAAGCCTAGAATCGACATTGTTACAAAAGCCATGGTGAACACGTCCCTAGTTCATTCTCTCTTACTGATTATTCTCTTACATTATTGTTGCTTTTGTTTACGATTTGTTCACAAAACCCCCCTTTTTATTTATCGGAAACAATTGACTACGAGTTACTTAATTCACTAAAGGCTTGATCTTCACCATATTCTCTGTGGGATTCGACCCCAACCTTGTTGGGTTCTTTACTTGACTACGATCGCTTACGCCTCGTTAATTTGAGGTGTAGTTTGAGCGTTATCAACAGACTCGAAAACGAAACCCTTTCTCTAGCAGCCTCTCGGCTTCTTTCTTTACAATCAGTCCAGGCCAGTAGCTGCTCCTGGCTTTCGTACAGCTAGAGCACTGACAGATAGAGAGAAGAGTCCATAAAGAGAAGAGCTGGGAGGCATCTACCTCATCCCGATCACAAGGAGAGGTTCACTATGATGGGGGGTACTTTTTTTTTCCCTTAAGGAAAAAATGAAATGCATAGGGGACCATCCTTTTGTTGCGGCATGCTCCTCAGATTGCTGTGCGGAGCATGAATAAGGTGGATATTTTCGTGGATCCTCGCCATCTGAATCAATTCTGAACGAACAGTCTCTCTATCTGGCTTTGTTATTATTACAGTGTTATCTGCACCCAGCCAGTAAGTAGAGATATGGAGAGAGGGGACAGCTTTGTCGCGGACCTTTGTTTGCTTTCTTTTATGAACTCCACTAGTCGTCCATGGATTATAGGGGCTTTCCATTGTATAGAAATACACTTTTGTATCCTACTCTGCAAATCTAATTTTCCTTAAGCATATAGAAACCTATGATTCAAATTTGCATATGCTGCTGCTTTGGTGAGTTTAGTGATCATGGCTCCTCAAGGGAGGAGTTCATACCCGGAGAAAGAAAGAAGACTACTAAATATACTATTTCAACATATTGTTTGCACGGGGACTTTCTTAAAGAGGAACCTCATGTAAATACCATGGAATAAGGTTTGATCCTATTCATGGAGATTCCGTAACTATTCCAAAAATGGAAAGTTTGACACAATTGGGATTTTTTTTTGGAAATTGGAAGCAGTTACTAATTCATGATCTGGCATGTACAGAATGAAAACTTCATTCTCGATTCTACGAGAACTCTTATGAAAGCCTTTCATTTGCTTCTCTTCGATGGAAGTTTGATAGATCGGGGACATCTACTAGAGCTCGCAATTGACATTTCTCACTGCTTTTGCTAATTCGAATTGAAGGGTGATATAAAATCAGTTCTGTCTTCCCTCACCTCCATCTTCAACTATAAAGCGGTTTAAGGAGTGCCCTTCGCACCTTACTTTTTATTTTAGCCTTCGTGCCCCATCCCCCAATGGTGCATTCACACCCCGCCTTAAGAGTTATTGCTTCAAGTAAATTAGCCTTGCTAATGCTAGCTTGCCCTCTATTATTACTGTACAGAGCGGGAGGCACCCACCCCAGATAAACTACCCACCTCGCAGTGTCCCGTCTCCCACCGAATGATCGGTGCGGCGGCTCAACCAGTAACCAATGGCGAAAATGCTTGGAGATACACATACAAGGTTTGCTTGTTACTAATATAGTCTAGCCTCTCTTCTTCTTTAGATTCCTTCTTTCACCCCGATAGTAGTATTGATCGTGTCAATGCAGAGGAAATGAATACATTTACATACTATTAAATCTTATAAGTGAACTAGATAAAACGGAATCAAGATTTCGTTTTATCTAGTTCACTTATACTGGATCTTACGGAGCCTGCTCATGTACAACATGATTCGGACCTGATCATAGAAAAGATTCTCTTTAAGCGAACTAGCCTATCCTCTGTATAGGGCTTACACGGCGATTGGAACAAAGACACATTTGGTTGTGAATTCCCATGTGGCAGGCATATATCTACATGATCTCTCTTGTTACTCAGGATTTCTCTCAATTGATCCGACGACTTTCTACGCAACGATTTCTTCTTCTCTTATGATTTATCAAGTTACAGGGGGGAGGATAAAGAACGCACGAAGGATCAGAGAGAAAGATGATTCTAAAAGCTAAAAGCCTAGAAGACCACTGGAAGACACCCAGGACTATAGCATGTCGTGAAAGAAGCACACTGGACGGGCGTGCTTCGACCGTGTCTACGGGGAACAGTTTAATGTAGATATCATGCACCCAAGGAAAAGTACTGCCATACCTTATCAGCACATTGACTCTTCAGAAAAAGAAAATGGAATAATCGAGAATCTCGAGTAACTGGCCAAGCCGCTAAAGTCGCTAAAGTGGTGATAAATCCTGTTAATAAAATGGGTCCTATAGAAAGTCCATCTATTCCTAATCTCCAATGGAAATCAAAAAAATCGATCCATTTATAATCCTCCATTAGTTGGATTAATGGATCATCCGATTGGAAATGATAACAAAATGCATAAGTTGTTAGAAGGAGTGGAGATGGAAGTCTTCTTTCCTTTCTCGACGATGAAGTAAGACCAAGAGAGCTTACCGCCCCGCCCTTTATAGTCGCGACTGTTGTCATGGAAAAAGAGTTTGTTTTCTGTCAAAGAAGCATGCTTAACACAACCTATAGCATAAATTCAAGCCGCGGGGCCAGACTAAACCAAAGATTGCAGCTAGACAGCCACCACTGCATTTCTATGTTTTACGTCCTTTATCGACTACAGCCGATCGACGGAAGGCATCTCTGATCCACCGATTCACCACTGAACGGCTTTGGCTTTCTTTTTCTACTCGACCAATAAGGACTTGAAAGAGAGTTGCATGGACCGCTAACCACTTCTTGCTAACAAAGGAGGGGCGCACCCTCACTTACATTACACTCCCTTTTGAATGTGCACCTGACAAGCAAAGGCTCTCGGGACCACTTTTACGGCTACCAAGCAATCAATCCTCCGCATTCCCACTAAAGCACTTAAGGAGGCATTGCCGCACTAAGATATAGAATGTTAAAAGCATGCATAGACGCACTAATGCTAAGGGCTGGTGCGCATAGCTCTTTCTACTGTGGAATTATAGTCCGTTGTACCTAACCTCTATTCACATTGCAAATAGTGGATAAGGCGCATCTGATCTTTCTTCTTCAGTGCCAGGCATAAAAGGAAAAGAGCTAGCAATAAGAGCAAAATCTTGGAGCTAGAGCATACGTTGAGCCAGCTTTGCCCGATCGGACCGCGGAGAATTGAAAAAATCATATTTTCATACAATATCTTAATTGAATTATATGTAATGATCAATAAATAAAGTTGAATTCTATATCTACACATACCAAAAACATAGCAAAATCCTAGTACCAATCTAATCTATTCTATAGATATTTGGACTAGAGTTGACAAACAAACGACATAGATCTTGGTTGGTTCCACCACTGAGGAATGAAGTGAAGTGCAATACTGATGGAGCAACACGGTAAAGCCAAAGATCTGATTCACTAGCATAGGAAACCAACTGAAGCCCAAGGTAAGGGAGGAGCGTCATGGCTAGAGGTCGAAGAAGCTCCAACCCCGGCGATCTAAGTGAGGATGAACTCCATCTAAAATACAATAGGGACAGCCATTTTCGGCTGCTCATTTCGTATCTTGAAGAAAGAGTAGGCTTCAGTAATGTAATAGGGGTCAGGTCAATCCCTTGGTGTCAAAAGGCGAGTTTCTTTCTTGTCTTGCCCAAAAACTTTCTTTATTCTCATTGGAGAAAGACTCTCCCGTGGCAAGGTGTAGTTGAAAGGTTCCAACCTGCTCCCATATCGTAACACTTCCAAACTTGATTAATTCATAATCTTCGTTTGAACGTTTCTAAGAAGTGGCACACATAGGAACATCAAATAGTTGATCAATGGTCACATTGTGCCTATTTCGATGTAGGGGGTTGGTTCACAGGTACAACCTTTGACGTGAGGGGGCAGGGATGGCTATATTTCTGGGGTGGGATTCTTTCTGCTGTTAGACTAAGCCTTGCTAGTCATTTCGAAAACAAGTCTTTTTGCTTCCCGTTCATCAGTTGACTTTCTCATAGAGAAACGAAAAATGAGAATCCTTTTCTACCCTTGAAGCACCAACTGACACACCAGAGATCTATAGTTCCCACTTATACTTTGCCACGAATGAAGCCATCCCTTTTTTGCTCAAACTCCTTCCAAACTAAGTTATAGTCTACTAGCCTTTGCCATCCAAGAAAACAACTCAAAGCATATCCTTGAAAACTGGAGTTACATGTCCCGACTGACCATCAACCAACGAATGAACACTTTTGCAAACATCAAACTTGCTAACTGAACCCGAAAGAAGTTGCACACCAGGGTTAGGAAATCCATTTATGAACACCCTGTGTTGACAGAGAAATTTCTAAACTATAGAATGAACCCAACTTCATTGCACCGTGTCAAGTCTGAATCAATGGGAAGCGAATTAACCAGGGCAACCTGCCCAACAGACCCAAACCAAAACCAAGACCCTGCGAGGAGTGTGGTAAGCCTACCACAAAGTCCATAACCATCACTAAGCTCCAAACTCTAAGAAGTACTGCTGCTACTCCCAATACTCAGACGCCATTCAGATTTGAAATTGCCTTACTAATTTCACCTCCGGAGAAATTCACCATGCTACGAATATCAAGTCAAAACACCTCGAAGGCAAAAGGAAGAGGTGCCTAGGGTTCAAAGTCACCATCTAGATATAGAATTTCTGCATATACCCTCAACTCACCCCTTTGGTTCAAATCAACCGCTCTACTACATCAGCACACAAAACCACCATCTTTGAAGCATATAACACACCGAACTCCTAGTCCACAATGGCTGAGTCTAATAAATCACTGGAATCCCACATAAAAGACAACCCTAGAAGAATCAAATAAACAAGTCTTCAAACTCTCGACAAATGAATGGTGACCACCAGTCTCTAAGTATCATTAGAACTCAAAATAGCCTCGCTAGCCTCAACCAGGTGCAACCTGATCACATCTATCATACACCACTACTGAACCTCAAACTTACATCGTTGAGTGTGTACAACCAGGGTAGAAGGAACCTCGTACTAATTAGAACACCACTGATATCTGGAATGTCCAGCCTAACTTGAAGGTTAGCCAAAGACTAGGTGTCTAAGGCTAACTGTCACTCCACAACTGAAATGGGGAAACTAAGTCATCCAACTTCATGCCTTCCAACCCAAGAAGTTGCAACCAAAAGAACTAACCACGAACAATCTGGAGTAATTTGCTAGCCCATGCGTCTGAAACCCAATTTTGAAATTGCCAACCAGAGCCTCTGTCGAACCCATATACTGCCAATGAACCCTTAGGAGCCGAAGTAAACCAGGCTTGAATATGCAAGTGGCCAAAATTGTAGCTGCTACTGAAATCTCAAACCAATTGAAGGAAAACCACTGAAATCTGTAGTCGATCGAACCAAGTCACCAACCCACAACCCAAAGCAATCTCTCAGTCGTCACCTTTGTCAGCTCCTAGAACACACAAGCACGAACAAGGAGTCATCTATATCCTTTTCCATCTAAACAAACCTTTCCTTAGCATATATTAAACCTTACAAACTCTTCCTCAATTTAAATCTGGAGCCATTTCCTTAGCTCCCATACTTACATTGTCAAAACTTAACAAAGCAGGAGAAGAATAGGTCGGATGCCTGACTCACCCAGAATGCTATGAATACATCTCAACCACGAGTCTACGGCCAACACTTAGTCAAAAATGCTAAAGCCAAACTCAATAACACTACTGATTTAAAAGCTCAACAAGAGGGCTACGATAGAAATTCATTCCAATTGGAACCAAGGAAAATGATAAGACAACCCAACTAGACAAGAAACTGAGGGAGACTATGGGAACAACCCACATACCTGCCAACCTCCTAAACTAACCAAATAAAAAGGGTCTATTCTAATCACCTGAAAAGAACAATACCAATCTATGCACGCTAGCATAACTGACACCTCTCAACTTAAGAAAAAGCTCAAACTCTGGCATGACCACTTGTAACACCAAACAAACACAAGGACTTCTAGCAATGGTACAAAATAGCCTAGGCATCAACCATCTAGGACCGCTCAAAAAGGAAAGATTCAACACAAGTCTAGATCCATAGCAAAACAGGAAAACAAACCCTACCAGAAATAGACTAACAAGAACTACACACGAGCTACAACTCCAGATAAACACCTATCAAGGATAACTCACCCCATCCACTACTAATGAATAGACTACCAAGAAAACAATGCATAGATACTACAATTCAAGTAGTCAAACAACTAAGCAAGTAGCAGGTAGGCATATAAGTAAATAAATGATACAAGGGAAGGAATCGCATCGCGAACAATACTACCATAAGTCAAAGGTAACAGGAGCCTTACCTGGAGCAACAATATCAGGAACCTCTACCTCGGGCCCACCAAGAGGGGCATTGGATTGGCGAGATCTAACTCTGGACTGAGAGGTCAAAGTTGAAGCCTCAACCGTCCCTTGCCGGGGATAAGCTCTATAAAGGTGACTAATTTCCCTGCAATCATAACAACCAGGCTGACCGAGATATGCAATCATGGGGCAATTTCTAGCAAGGTTGCCATGCTGACCATACCGACAACAACCTTTACCTGAACCACTAGAACAAAAACCACCTCTAACCATCTAGGGACCACTCCTAGTACCCTACACTCTACCACTAGCCAGTGGCACTGAAACCCTGGGAGATAACTTCTGCTGACCCTGATGACTGGAAGGTGGAATCATGGGACAATCCCTACCAAAATGCCCATGCCCACCGTACTGAAAGCAAATTCCATTGAATACATGTGGGCGGGAATATCTCACTAAACTTGACTGGCCACCATGTCCTACACAACATGAATGCGAACCTCAAGGAATCTGACCCATACTATGTCCACTCTGCTCAACATGTCCTGTACCAACACCCTCCAAAACCTTTGCGGATGATGATGAAGAGATACCTGGTCATGCATATGCGGAGATAGATGATGAGGCTGCAGCTGTAAATGATGATGATGAGGCATAGTCCTCTAGGGAGTTCACCTTTCTAACCCTTGAGCTAATAGCATTGAGGGAAATGCTTCTTTTGTGGGGAGAGGGTGGATTTACTTGATTTTTGTTGGTTGCACATGATTGGGCTTGAAATATTATTTTTATTGCCCTTGCTAGGCCTTTTTGTTACCTTTTTCTTATTTAATTTTGTTTTGAGCTTAATTGTGCCCTTGCCGGGCATGCTTTTTAATTATGTTGCCGGGTTGGTCTTATATGCCACATTGTTTCATTACCCGTGCTTTGCAAATTCACTATGGGCCTACACCGAGGATTGTTTTTAAATTAATCATGAGCGCGCAATTTGGATATCGCCTTGTTAATAGTAGTTTAGCAATAAACTCCGAGGGTTTTCTTAATACCATGGTTCTTTCCCAAGGAGCAAAGTTTTCTTTTTCTTTTATTTTATGTCAAACTGGGATGATGTTTCCCTATGTTAGATTGAGAGGCAACTTTTTTAAGGGAAAATTCCAAGTCTTAGTTTAAAAATTGAATCAATAGTTGCTTGTCTCGAAATGGAACCGCAGAAAAATTTCTCTTGGAAAATTATTTTTGAAAACAAAAGGAAGAAGGGAAATGAAATTTTGAGGAAAAGCATTCTCTTATCATGACTTGCACACTCTCGTTTTGGCTTGATTGACTCACAAATGAGTGTGTAATGAACTCGCAATAGCTTGTCGAAAGTCATTTATCCCAATTGATTTTGAGACTAATGAAAGAAGTCTTGTGGCATGATGGCTTGTATGGTGAGGCTTTACCTTGATTCTCATGCATGTGTGTCATCTAGAACTTTCCCTGAATGTCATTCAAGGCAAAATTCTAGGTGTGACCGAGTTTGGAAGATGACCTTAGGCCCTTTTTAATAGCCACTTCACCCAAATGACTTCCCGTGACATCAATCCTAGTGAACCACTTTGAGCTTGTAACCATTCTTTGGCACTTGGTTAACACCTTGAACTTTTTGGAATCTCTATAACTGGCACCCGTCCTCCCTAATTTTTTGAAAGTGAAATGTAGGCTAAAAGCCTATGTTTGGGAGGGGATGAAAAGACAACATAGGCAAATGCCTAAGTTTGGGGTTGTATGTGATCAAATGAGGAGAAGAAAAGAAATGCACTTCAAGTGCAAGGTAGCACCTTAGGTTTGAATTGAAAATTGCTCCAAAAGCTCAATCCAATGAGCAAAAATAAAATGCAAGAATAGGTGCTACCAAACAAAGGTGATACAAGGAGTTTGAAGGATCATGATTGGAGAGGAGAAGATTGGGTTGTGTGAGAGAGAAATAACATAAAACTGAAATTTTAAAATATGAGCGATGTTCGAAATGATAACAAAGAGCATTAGAGAGGTGTAGTCACTTGAACCAAATGAAATCTTCACCTTAGCCCTAGACAACATCGTAACCTGCAAGTCTTTGGTGATTCCGCGCTTGGCTACTCTACATTAGTGGTGATTTACATGAAGGGCAAGCCTATGGTTCAACGTGTGTGCACTTGAACTTCCTTGAGAGAGTGAGAGTCTTCTTGGTTTTCCTATAATCTCGTGATTTTGTGAATTGCATGATTCTGAGTAGGATTCTCTCTTGTGGTGATTGGCATCATATACTCGAATTGAAATATGAAGTCTCTCTTTCAATTGAGAGGAATGAATGAGACAAGTTGTATGGCGAATCTCGAGGCAAACCTTGACGGTTCATGTCAATGACTTGAGAAGCTTAAATATATTGTTTTGAATGACAAAAATCCCTTGATTTTGAATGTGAAATAAAGTCCTTTTTGAAAAGGTTTTGAAATAACAAATTGCCTTGATATTGTGGTGGTTCAAATTGAGATGAACATTGTATTTGAGTCTTTTGTTGGAGTCTTTTTGTTTATTCTGTTTTCTTATCTTTTAGTATAGGTTAGTCCTTTGTGCTTTGATTGAATCTAGAGCATAATTCATTCCTTGCCTTGTGAGTATCTTGCTTGAGGACAAGCAATAGTTAAAGTTTGAGGGTTTGATAAGTCGGTAATTTACCAACTTATTGATCCCTTATCCATGAATTATTGCTATATTTTGAATAGATTTAGAGGTTCTTATGACCTTTATTAATGTCTATGCAGGTACTTATGATCCATGATGGAAAACAAGGAAATGGACCCAAAAAGAGCTTAAAAGAAGTGAAGTGTGAAGTGATCAGAAAAGATGGAGATTCTTCCCTGAGATGCGGTGCTCGTGTTACATGAACAAACTGTGGTGCGGAATGCACCTACACCATATGGAGCCACAAAAGTCACTAAAGAATCTACTAAGGGGTGCAGTCGCTGTGAGACGCACAAAACTCATGGCGTGAACCGTACCTCCTTCGCACGAAGCCTCCAATATTAGCTTAAGTCACTGGTACAACTAAAGACGGTGTGCAATGCGCACATCATGATGTGCGAACTGTATGTCACGTCTCACGCCACCCAAAGGGCAATTTTGTCCAAAAAATTATTAACTTTTTGGGAAAGTATAAAAGGTCAATTTAGGCACAATTGAAAAAAGATCCTTCAATCTAAATATTTTGCAAGTAATTTTAGCTTTGAGAACAAGTTTTCCTCTCCAAGAAGAAGAGGGTTTGAATTAATTCTCTCTTCCAAATCTTGGTTAACCATTTGTGTACAAAACCTGAGCTTAGGACTTGAAATTACACTTGAATAAAGAGGAATTTTGTTTAACCATTTGGTATATCTCTTTCCTTTATTATGAGTAGCTAATTTCAATTTTCTAGGGATGTGTTGATGATGGGTGCTTGACAAATGGGTGTGGGTGTTGTTAATTCTTGCTTATAATTGCTTATTTGACAAGGGTCTAGTAGTTTCACCAAATTTTAATCCTAAAATTGGTGGCTGCAAACATTAATTTTCATTACTTGACTATGTTGTTGCTTGAAAGAGAATTTCATAGTTTTGGATATGAAATTACTAGTGGGAACTTGGGACTCCATTCAGATTTGAGGCTAGAAATAGCTCATATTGACAGCATCACCCATTTAAAGGTCTAAGCTAGAGATAGTGTAACCTCCCCAAGCTTGATCTTGGTTGTTTGATGATTTAACTGATAGTGCTCTAACTGAGATTGTCGGATACATAGATGTTGATCGAGAGATAAACAATCCATACCCATGACCAAGGCTACCTATGTCAATGAGCGAGAATAAGTGCGAATAGACAAAAACCCTATCCCACATTAAAGCCCCATTAGATACACATCCCTAGTCGTCTACTCTCATTTGTACACCTGTTTTACTTTACTATCTTGCTTGAATTGGATTTTTGTGACAGAATTCCCAATTCCCCCCAATCCTTTACTTTCTTGCATTTAAACATTTACTTTCTTAGTGAAGTCATTTCTATACGATCATCATTGTGCTATCTACAAGTCTCTATGGGTACGACCCCGATATCCGTTAGGTACTTATAAATGTGTTTTGCTTGACGATGGCCGATACCTCCTCATGGGAGAGTATCGTCCCATTGGATACACATCCCTAGTCGTCTACTCTCATTTGTACACATGTTTTACTTTACTGTCTTGCTTGAATTGGATTTTTGTGAAAGAATTCCCAATTCCCCCCAATCCTTTACTTTCTTGCATTTAAACATTTACTTTCTTAGTGAAGTCATTTCTATACGATCATCATTGTGCTATCTACAAGTCTTTATGGGTACGACCCCAATATCCGTTAGGTACTTATAAGTGTGTTTTGCTTGACGATGGTCGATACCTCCTCATGGGAGAGTATGTTTGAGCATTTATCATGTAGCAGCACCTGGAATATGCCCTATACTAAACAAAACAAGCACAAGTACAGTATTAGTACACAAAACAATAGTGTACTGGTAGGATTATTGGCCAGCTCCAATAAATGAAATATGAATATTTAACTAGAACTTAGTAAAGAAGGACAAAACATGTGTAAACAAGCCAGCAAATACAACCCAGACTCTCAGTCATCAACCTGAATTATCAGCTACATGAAACATGTCCAGACTCCACTGTAATCACAACAATGTATGCACATCTACCCCTTTTCAAGTAACCCGGATCAACCAAGGATCCCTAAGTCCACATCTACAATGTTTAATATGCAACCCAGATCTACACAAGAACAAACACAGCATTTAACACAATAACTCAGCCACTCATGGACCATAATGCAACAATTCTAACACAAGAAGAAAACATGTTCCACTCATGGAACCACCCAAACAAGCACATTCAAGCAATGTACCAGGCGTGGTACCCGAGCCAACCTTATTAGAACCTGTACCAAGTGTGGTACCTAAGCCAACTAATGAATATCCCATACTATGCATAGTACCTGAGCCAACCAATATATTGTACCTGGCATGGTACCCGAGCTAACCGAATGTCACAGACAACTAATCAATCAACTATAATGAACACAACCACACTTGCACAACTAATAAGTAATAAAGATAGTTTATTCCACATGATTAACACCGGATATCATAGACATTTATTATTGTGTTCCCTAAACCACGTAATATGCAGACAATACTAAAATAATAGTTAACAATGCATACATATCGTAAATGGGAAAAACGATCAACCATCACCTACCTCGAATTAGCCTAAAACCTCTACTAGATTGAAGCCTTCCCGTTTCTTAAAGCTTCCGCTTGCCCTTGGTCTAAAGCAACCACACAACACTAAAATCAATCAATGTGGCCTAATTATCCTCGGATTATACCCAAATTTTAATCCCCAGGCCAAACCCATGATTATTCCACCTATCCCAGGGCTTTCCCACTATTAATTCACCTAGAACTACCATCTTTACAGTTACATTTAGCGAATTATGGTAAATTAATCATGAATAAGCAATTATATACAAAACCCAAGCTATCTACACTTTAGAATCCTTGTTACACTAGATTTTTCCTCTTTAGGTCAAGACAAATCCTCCCCCAAGCCTAAAACTATTGGTTCTAACGCATAGCAATCGTAGTAGTAAGTTAGGGGAGCAAAATCCTTACCTTTACGATGAAGTTTGATGGGAAAATGGTAGAATTTGCCTCTCTTTGCCTCTGCCCTTCCCCAAAACATTCTTGAGAATTCTTGAACATTTTTGGGGAAGTTTCTGCATTTATTGCGACTTACTCCACTATAACGGTCATACTCCACTATAGCAGGGCCACCGTAGCGGAAGCCGCCCGCTATAGCTGGGTTGAACGCCTTGACTCTTGCTATAGAGGGAATTTCTCCGCTATAACGATTATTGTCATTGCATCGTGTCTACCGCTATAGCGGTTGACATATAATAAAACCTCGGGAAATCTCCCAAATTTGCCTATTTAACAACACACCTTCAAATCTTGACATTCTAAACCAACTATTTCACGTCAAGTTCGATACCGGGAGTTCTACTCACCCGAATTCACTTCCAAAAATTACTATGGACTTCTAACATCTTAGCTAATAGGAAATATAGATAAAACATAGACATTTTACCCAATGCTTTCCCAGATTTCCCTAGACCTAACCTCGCTCAAAAATCATCCCAGACTGGCCTAGCCCAAAATTTTCAACTCCCCATCTCAGAAGTTTTCTAATTTGTTTCTTTGTATAAATAATTCACCCATAATGACAGAATAGGTCATTACACTTATAGTATTTGTCGATATTTTAGATTCAGTTCTTTAGCTATGTAGTCTTGAAGTAGTTGTTCATGAGTTCTAATTATGTTTAATGGGTAAAGCATGCCATAATAAGAACGTGATATTTGTTTGTTGTGGTCGTCATAGCCTTATCCTGAGTAGACCTATTCAATTGTCATAGCTCTAGATAGAGAAGGGATATAGAGTTAATAATTTACTCGAGGGAAAGCAAGAGTCTGTGTGGGGTATTGATGTGTGTGGAAAAATCATATAAACTAGTCATTCTTTGCCTAATATTTAGAATTTTTATCATGTCTTTAGTGATAATTTTATCAATTGTACTAATATTCATATATTTTGATATGTAGGAGTTTCTTGAGGGACTTGTAGCCTAAACAAGAAAAAAGGAAATAAAAAATGATCAAGGAAAAATTGATGTCACAAAGCATTGAAAAATAAGCTGAAAATGGAAAAACTTTATGCCCTTTGCGCTACACCTTGCAAAGTAAGAGAGGCACAAGGCACCCTGATTTTTCTATATTATCAGTGGCGTAAGAGGTCCACATGCTTTAAAAATAAGAGTGGTACGAGCTTGTGGTTTCCTAGTTTGTTTTAAATTGGATTTTTAAAATTTCAAGGCCTTCTAGGGTCTATAAATAGATATGTTTTATGATTTTTTGACCATTATTCAGATTTCAAGCGTGGAAATGCTAGGGTAAGGCTCAAGAACATAATTTTTTTTCTTTTCTTTATTTTATTTTTATTTTTTATTTGCAAACTCATGAATTTTCTTCTTTCCAAGAGAATTATGAGTAGCTAAACATTTTAGTTTTAGATTTTTGACAAACACATGATGGTTGTAGTTTGATTATCGTTCATAGTTATTGAAGTTTTTCATATTGGAGTTATTTATTTGTTCTCGGTCTGAGTTAGTTGATTGTTTGATGAAATAGTCGATTACTATATGTGGCTCATAAATTGAACTTGAAAGAGAGATAAATATGTCATTTAGCCTCGCTTAGTTGATACAAATGAAATGTATATTTGCACTTCATTATCAATCGACAACCATAGAAATATAGGAGATAGAAATAGTCGAATACTCTTAGATTGTTGAAAAAATACTCAACAGTGTGATACAACTTACAATTAGTAACTCAGAAAGACAAATAATTATGACAATTGGAAGACTGTTCAAGCCAAAGTCCTGGACATTTCTCCAATTTGATAACAACCAATATTTTATAAATTACTATTAGATATTTATAGCATAACAACAAACCTTCAACTCTTTATCTCTCGAATAGCAATATACTAATTTGAAGTAGGCAATCGATCTTCTAAATTTGTGCAAGTACGATATCTGGATCAAACTTAAAAAGCTTATATTACTTGTATGATCGTGTTCGATTGCATGTGATTTTGAATGCAACAACCGCATATTTTAAAAAAAATCCCAAAACAAATTATCTATACAGTCAAACCTTTCTTTAACAACCTTGTTTGTTCAGAGAAACTTGTGTGAAAAATCAAAGAAACAATTCCAGATGGCTAGAAAGAGTTTTATATAGATTAGGGTTTCTAAACGTGCGAAATGACCAAATTAGGTGTGACTGTAACCGGTCAGCTACACCTGTGGAGCTTTTACTACAGGTTTGTGGCTGCTATGGCATGGGATATGGTGCATGTGCGGATTGAGATGATGTCAGCCTTCATCGCAGGTGTGGAGCTACAGTGATGACTATCCTTGCACAGGTGCACCCTTAGTCAAATAGTGCATGTTTCGCTGGTGCAACCCCTTCTGCATATCTGTGGAACTACTATTGTTCATCACAGCATGTAGAGGAGATAGACTTGGTAGCATGGCAGCATCTCTTCACTTCTTCTTGCTCCATTTTGGATCTTTTTTGTTCCCTTTTCTCCAAAGTCATACCTCACATCCAATCACCTAGAATATCATCAAAACATGCCATACGTAGTCTCATATAACCATTAGAAGTCACAACAGCATAGCAAAAGAGACCCTAATAAGTGGTAAATTTACCACTTATCAGTACCATAAATTGGTACGAATTGATATTGTTACTTGTTATGGATTGGGTACTATGAGCCAGTATGGATTGATATTGTTACTTGTTATGTATAGGGTACCATGAGCTGGTATGATGTATATTGGTGTTTGATTTGTCTTGGGTGATTGATTTATGACTGTTGGTGACTATTATATACTTGACCATGATATTCAATGTCTATGGGTTATTGTTTGACCTTCGGTGATATTATTTATAAGCATATGTATATGATTATTCTGTTAACCATTAGGTTGGCTTAATCTATGAATGAGTTAATAGTTTAATTGCAATGGTTTGTGGGTGAACTTGGGAAGTTTGAAAAGAACTGGTAATAATGATAATGGATTTAGTAATAATGTGTAACTAATGATAGGTGAGAGTTCAAAAGAGAACTTGTGTAATATGGGATACTTGTGACAATGCTAAAAGGCTAGAGATAACATCTAAGGTTAATTAGAACATAGGGGTATTGATTCTATGGGTTGTAGTGGAGTAAGTTTGAGGTGTGTTGTTGATTTGAGTTTTAGTTGGAATTTCTTGTTGAAGTGATATTGTTGATATTATCTGTTGAATGTTGATTTCTATACATGTATTATGTGAGCTAATATTGGTCAATCGATCATACCTTCCATTACGTATGGTTGTACTGATACTACTCTTGCTACACCTTTTTGGTGTAGATGTGTGATAGGTTAACTGATGTTTCAGTACTTTGATTAAAGAGTTTCCATCAGCAACATCCATTTTCTACTCCACAAATGGAAGCTGTGTCCTTTATGTTTACTGTCATACTCTTCATTAGAAGCTCTTGTGTAATGACCCTCTAGGTTATTTTCTCTATTTTCATGCATTTTTAGTGTTTTAAGCCTTCTCACAGCATCTAAATGTCATTTATGACTTGTCAGGACTGACGGTTCAATTCTCATGCAGTTCATTTGTGTTTTAAGTAAATTTCCCTATTTTGAAACTCTTTAAGTTGAAAGAGTTGACTTTGATCAATATTCGGAGTAAAAAGGATCGGATGAGAATTCCATTAGTGTCGTTAGCTCCAGAGTTTGAACTTTGGGCTAGTGAGACCTTTGGTTCGGGTCCTAAGGCTTCCAGAATCATTTTAGGCTATTGATTGGTTTTAGTTGGAACACCGGTTTTTGGTAAGGACCCATTTTTTGTCAAAACGATCTCCATTAGGAATTTCAGCAATTTTGCTGAGTCCAGAATATTATTTTTAATAGGGTACAATATTTTGTTTGCATGCGCGAGATTCTAGATAAATCCCGAGGGTTTATCCAGAGATTTTTGGGACTTGGTAAATTTTCACCCAGTTTTTGACCTGGAGTATAAATTCATAATATGGGTATCATTCTTCTTATATTGATGCGTATAGTGGGTTCATGCGCTCGTGTTTCGACCCTATGTAAGTTACGGCTTACCTACTTTTACACTTTGCTCAATTAAAGTGTTTGTATGGTAATTTGCTAATTATTTCTAGGATATTGTGGTTCAAACAAATTCATTTAGGTGTTTATGATCCTTGTCGCTTGATTAGTAGCTTTAGCATAGATTTGCGGTTGGAGTCCTTCGTCTAGGTGGTGGTATCTATTTTAGGGCTTGGCATTAATTGTGTAGAACATTTAGGTTTAGAATCAGTTGCCTTATCTTAGCTTTGGGTAGTTGATTGCTTTATGTGGAGTTCTTGGTGAATTTATAATTCGTATAGCGGCTTCGACCTATTATAGGATTATAGCATTCCTTTAGTGTGTAGGCCGTGGATTTCTTTACTTTGGATCTGGTTGTGCGTATTGGTTTAGTTTCTATCTCACTATTCGTGCTATTACTTATTTTGTCTTGCAAATTAGTATATTAGCATACAAATATAGTTTTACGGCTACAAAGTGGGATTTCAAAATACTTTAAAAGATTTTGGCTTATTTTGAAGGAAATGGACTATTTTTGCCCCGATTTTAGCCCGGGCACTGTGATGACCCTTCCGGTCATTCCCATATTTATGCTTTCCTTGTACTGTTAGAGATTTCCTGTAGTGGCCCCAAGTAATTTATGGCTTGTTGGGACTGATAGTTTGGTTCCCTGGCCATTCATTTGGTCGTTATGGTCGTTTCCCTGTTTTAGAGCCTTAACTTAGGATATCATTGACTTCGGCCAACATTCTTGGTAAACGCACTCGGAATCGAATTCTGACAGTTCTGTTAGCTCTGGAGCATGGATTTGGGTCTAGGTGGACCCTTGGTCGGGGTCTGGGAGCTTTCGGTTTGGCTTTGTGTTGCTTTTTGTGTTTTCTAGCCAGTTGAACTTGAAAGTTTGACTTTGGTCAACATTCAGAGAAGAGGGCCTCGAATGGAATTTCCATCAGCGTTGTTAGTTCCAGAATGTCGACTTTTGGCTAGAAGGACCTTTGGTTCGGGTCCTGAGGCTTCCAAACTCATTTTTGGGTGTTAAGTTCCATTTTGGCTTAAGGTTGGTTTTTAGGCGTTGAGCCCATTTTTTGTCAAATCGACCTCCGTTGGGAATTTTGTCAATCCCGTTGAGTCTGGAATGTTGTTTATGGTGTGGTGGCATAGTTTGTTTGTGCGCACGGGGTCTCGAATGAGCCTTGTGGGTCTACCCGGAGACTTTTTTCTCTTGCATTTTCTACTGGTAGCTATTGCAGATACAGGCCTCAGGCCTTAATCGTGATCACGAGGTTCTTTAACGCGACCGTGATAAAGGCCTTGTGGACCTGGTACCTTTTCTCTTTGTGATCGCGGAGTCCCTTTTTGCGACCGTGATATTGTCATGGTTCCCTTATTCTATGTGATCACAATGTCCGTCTTCGCTACTGCAATTCAGCCTTCTCCTTCTTGTTCTTTGCGATCACATGGCTATTCCTCGTGATCGCGATGGTCTAGCCAGCATGGTCATCGCGACTACATGGGTTCCCTTCACGATCGCGATGAAAGACCCTTGAGCAGTATAAATACTTTTCGCTTCGTTTTCAACACTCCAAAATCCATTCCCTCCATTGTTATTAGCTCCAAACTCTCCAAAGCTCTGCATTGCTTTGATTCTTGGCATTTGGGTGGAGAATCTTGGTCCCATGATCATTTTTCTCGTCTCCAATTCGGTAAGTTCCGTGTTAATTTCCAAAACTCTCCCCTTTGATTCTTTAGATTTTTCTTATAGATGGTAGGTTGCTTTGAGCCTTTTCTTTGACCAATTCCTTCCTATAATCGGAGCATGCACTCACGGGAGTGTGGTGATCATTATCCGCTCATTCATTTTTGGCTTTGGGTTGTGGGGCCAATGGGCCTGCCGGTGACTCGAATTTTGACTCGGCTATAAGTATAGAAATATGGGTATCGTTAGTCTCATTTTAACGCATAGTTATGTTTATGATAGTTTGATTTTGTGTTAGAGCTTCTCGAAGCGGTTCCGTCTTAGAAATTGTTGTTCTAGCAGCTTGTCATTGGACAACAGGTAGATTATGGTTTAACTCTAATAGCCTTTGTATATATAGGATATAATTATACTAATTAGCATCCTTTGGTTGGGTTTATTAGCTTGGTACCCCAGACCTTGTCCGCTTCTTCATGTCTGACTTATTTTCGTTCTCTGATGATTGTGTCACGGCCCAATTTCTCAGGTCATGATGGCACCTACAACCTCCCAGTAGGAGAACCAATCCCTGTAGCCTGGAATGGTTAGTAACGGGCTACTACCTAACCAATACGCACAATAAGCAAAAATAAGCGAAAGCAGAATATAAAGATAGACAAGCGTAATCAAAAACCTGAATATATACATAATGAAACTACACCAACCCCAAGACTTGGTATCGATAGTACAGAAACTTCTAATACAATACAAGTGCTAAAAGTAACAAAAGATAAGCACAACTGTCTCCGAATATACAAAGAGTAACAGTACAAAAGATGAGATGTGGTCAAGCCCCGGTCGTCAGGTGCTCACCCTAATCTCGAATATCCAAAAGCTGCACGAATCTCCAACGCGATCAACGGCAAAAGCTCAACTAATATCTGCTCCAGAAAGATGTAGAAGTGTACAATTGCTAAGCAATGGGTACCCAGTAGACATCATCGTCCGACTGAGCGCATATAAGATATAAAGACAGTAATATAGCATATAGCAAGAAAACAGTCACCGAATTAATAGAAAAAACACAAGGAACTAGCACGGAGAATAGTCAACCAAAAGTTATAAGCATACAATGCTAGCACAAAAGATATACAATCACAAAAAAAATATGTGAAAGAAAGAAGAACGTACCTGGAATCCTTGCAACAATAGTATAAGAAGGAGAGAGTTTAGAAACATGGCGGTATACCGGTAACCTCAAATAAAAGGGAAAGAAGGAAAGCAGTTTAACATACTCAAAATAGGATCAACATACATAAGGAAATCATATTACAAATTCAACTTCAAGAAGCAAAGACAGAGATCAACCTTACAAGTACAAACCTAAGATGGAATAACTAAGCCACAAGAACCAAGAGTTACCACTCAAAATCATGCTAATAGAATAGAATCAGGAAACCACAATCAGCTCAAAAGACCACTTAATAGTGCCTTATTAATATAGGACTCACTAGCCCCCTCAATACTCAAGCCCAAACTCAGAGCCTCAACAGGCTAAAAACTTACCAATCCACAAGAACCAAGGACTACAACTAGGTCTATGAGATAATAGGAGTAATATAATCTACCTACAGTACCAACGGCCGCCCATATAATTGAGGAATGCAATCAAGTGAAAACAAACCCTCTAGCTGCCCATACAATCAGAGCGTAGACTGAACACATAGAAAACAAGAGTGGAATCCGAGTGAAATATGCATGATGATATGATATGATGAATTTGGAACCAAGTGTGATCGCAGCATTGTATGTTACCCCCTCTGGTGCCCCAAAGGTCCAATAAAGGCGGGATCCATGGAAGGAATTCTCCCGAGTACCTTTACTCCGCCGTACACCCCTCCCTTTGGTCACCATCGGTATGTTGCACTTGGTCCGGAATGGTCGGGTCCATGGAGGTCTATCGTAGACCACATACTAACACGAAACTCAAATATCTCAAAAATTAGGATCTTGTAGTACGTGTGTGGATTCAATCCGAGTCTAAATCAGTAGTAGTAATCTCATAAACCCCATCAAAGAGTCTCGTAGTGTATTTGGGTCTAAATTAGTAATCATATCTCGATAACACTCATCGATGGTGTTCGGAGCGTATCTAGGTCTAAAACAAAAATCAAGTATCAAAATCCCTAAACAGGGTGCCCAACTCGTATCCAGGTCTAAATCCATAGAAAATAATGTCTTGTCCAACGGCCCATCAAAGCCTAGTATCAGAATGAAGAGCAGTAATCAAATCATCGTAATATCTCCTCTACTCTGAGAGGTTTCGTAAAAGACAATTTCAAAATCCTTTTGAGGTCATATTACCGAAAATGGGCCCTTGGGGCCATGCAAAGTTTAGAAAATCATTTATAGTAGGCCCGAAGCCAAATCAGTAGTAAAACATGTAGGGGAAACCTTGTTCATGTATGATATGCTTTCAAACAATAGAGTAGCCCAAAATGGCACACAATATTTCTTATTGGCCCTGCACAGGCTCAATAGCTCTACATCAATCATAACCAGCTTATAAGGATATCTCTATGTCCGGGACTCACGGACATTCTCCAAATAATCCACCATTTATGTTCCAGAGTCAATACAATGCCACACAAGACCACAAGGGTAATATACAATACTGATACGAATACTACAAGCAATGTACGAAATAAATGGACAAAAAAGGCAGACAAAGTCTAGGGTACCAACCTATAACAACCCACCCAAGGATGCTAATTAATGTAGTTATAGCCTATATACGTAGAGTCTAGGTAGGGAAAGCCATAACCTACCTGTCATCCGATGACGACTTGTGGAAACGTCATTGTACAGGCTTGAACTGCTCCAGGAAGCTACAATTCGCAAAACCAATATCAATACAATAATCTATATGTCAAAACAAGACTAATGATACCCAGATTGCTATACTAATAGTCGGGTCGAAATTCGGGTCACAATTGGGCCCATGAGTCCCGTAATCCAAAACTGGAAACAAAAAATACACACGTGTTCCTTACCATTCCGGGAGCACATGATCAAAATTTGAGCAAAAACAAACATGAGATTGGGCTCCAAAATAGCCCACCCATTTAATAATTTAAGAGAAATTAGATGGAGAAAACGGGAATTAAAGAGAGGGCCTACCCGTCTTAGAAGCTAGTAAACGAGCTAGGATCGATGAAATAATACCCTCCAATCAGTTGGGGTTATCAATGGTGGAAAATGGAATCTTTGGGGTTTTTAGCTATGGAGGTTCGTACTTTGAAGAGTTGGGAAATGCTAACTTAAAGCAGACTGCCTTGGCCTTCGCGAATGCGGCCAAAGCGTCGCCTACGCGAAGATCAAAATGGAGGGCTGGCCAATTGTTCTTCGCGAACGCGGCCAAGGCCCACGGATATGAAGAACAAAATTAGGGCAGCTGGAAATTTCCCTATGCGAACGCGGCCATCTCCCCGCGTTCGCGAATAACAATGTTGGCTATGACAGCAACCAGCTGTCAAGGACAGATTTTCCCACTTTGGGTCCCTCGGAATGCATCCGGGGTCCCGCAAACACAAATGACCTGAGCTATTCAACTTGAAATGGCGTTCCAGATCCAATGGAATCAACAAAATTCTCATCGGAGGTCAATTAAATGAAAAATGGGCCCCACAGCCAAAATGAACCTTTAGGCCAACAATTCCCAAAACGAAACCCAATGGCCAAAATCAAGTTCGAAAGCCTCGGGACCCAAACCAATGGTCCCTCTAGCTAAACTCAACATTCCAGAGCTAACAGCGCTGACAGAATTTTCATCCGAGACCATATTCTTCAAATGTTGACCAAAGTCAACCAAGCAATCCCAGCTAGCCTGAAACACAGAATGAGAGAGAATTCCAAGCTGAAAAGCTCCCGAATCCTGACCAAAGGTCCCACTAGAACAAAGTCCACACACCGAAGCTAACAAAATTATCGAAATTCCATTCCGAGCACGTTCACCAAGAACGTTGACTGAAGTCAATGATTTTAAAAGCTTAAAGCTCTAAAACAAGGAATGTCCAAAAAGACAAAACAAACGGCCCGGGCATTGAACTACCGGTCTCAGCAAGCCATAAATTACTTGGGGCCATTACAAGCAAGTTCTAACGGTCCAAGAAAGGCGAACACATGTAAATGACCGAAAGGGTTATTACATCATACACTACTAAAAAGACTTTCGACCCTGAAAGTCAGGAAAGAAGGAAAGACTAGAGTAAAAGAACAACTGATACACAACCCTCACTACTCTCTAGGACACACCGGTAGGCTCCACGACCAGACGGCACCCAATAAAATAGAACCCACAAAAGCAACCAAGCCAAAAAACCCTTACTAGCCAAGCTAGAATCCAATCTCAAACTCCAAAACACCAAGGGTCTGCCAACCCAAACTGAACCTCGAGAATCTCAACCAGAATGCACTGATACAACACCAAAGCGAGAGAAGCAAGGCAACCAACACATAGAACTTGAATCTTTGAAACCACAACCAGGTTTACCAGAAAAGCCATCACCCAAAATTCTGACTCATGAACTCGTTGATATGCAAAACTTTTTTATTCTGAACTGAATCCTTTTGCACCACGAACAGGAAGCTTCATGTAAGTCGAACACTCAAACTACTACAGCTCCGGGATTAATGTTCTCTTTTTTATGCTGGAGTCATAGCTTATCTAAATTCTTATTCCCACCCCTTCAAGGTCTTTAAATAAAATAAAGATAAGACGATAACTTATCGTCTGCATCTATAACTACTTCTGGTTTATATACACTGCTAAAAGGTTGAATTCTAAACGATTAGGTTAGGGCAGGGTGGAGTTCCTCTTTAGCACTGTTCTTTTAGGTGTAGTTCTGTCAAGGCGCCAAGATCAAACTCTGGCCGGGAGGGGCCGAAGACTTGATAGGTGTAGTGACTTAGATTCCATGGAGTACCATCAGACTTTCATCTAGTTCCATCTAATCAAGGTATAAAAGAAAAAGCGCTGGAATGATACATTTATACCATACTCCCCTCCTTCTATTAAGTTGAATACTCACACTGGAAATAATAAGAGAATACCAGGGATTAGCTGCTATTCTTTCCTGGTGGTACCAAAACCAAGAAAATCTGTGTAATGGCCCTCTTCTATAAATGTTAATTTGTTTTCCATTCCTGTCTAGATACACCAACAAGGGAATCCGTTGCATAGAACTCGTGCTCTATCGTTTGTGAAGGGGGATTCCATCTGCCATCTTCTTACTTATTATAGGATGAATCTGATTAACTTCCTAAACCACTAGCAGTTGACTATGGGCATTGAGTCCTTACTCCTTCCGATAACAGCACTTCTATGACACCACCACTGGTACTGGTTAGGAGAGCAGCTTGCCCACTTCTCTTACTGATGTGGTATTTTGCCTTCAAAGAGATGATTCAATAGCAGTAGGACCAGTCATGAACTCGAGAGCTCCAACTCGTACTCATATTTAAGCAGCGAAAAACTAAGTACGGTAGCAAGTCAAATCAATCTCTCTCTTAGTATAAAGCGGAGCAGGACCATTGGCCTGATCTGACTCCCCACCCAACCGCCCTGGCGTATGTTTCCGAATAAACTGCATCGTAAGCTGCTATAGCTCTTGCCAACTACCTTGGAAATGAAAAAGAAACTTTATCCTCAACCCTTCCAATCCTTAGTTCATGGTGGCAACTTCACCCCGTGCATCCTTTGGTTGTGAGCCCCACCTAGAGGGAGGCGCTGCAAGCAAGTGACACTTTACTTCAAGCGAATAGTGTTGCCTCACTTTCTTTAGCTAGGTTGATAAGCCGATTCCCGACATAGACTATTTCCTTCTCATCGAAAGAAGAAGAATAAGAATAATTGCTTAAGTAAGGTAGTCGCTTCTTTTTTTGGGTATACCGCTCTGCGAGCAGAGCGAATGAACATAAATTTTTCTGCATTTCACATGGATCGATTTCTTTCTGAACACGTCACTACACTGGCAGTCGGACTCTTTCTTTCGATAGCTATTTTGGGTGCTTTTAAAGCAGGCCAACTTTTGGAACGAAGTACTATTGCGGAGAGTATACATGACTTGGCTCTCAAAAACCTGAAACAAAAGACCGAATCGAGACTAGAGATGCTTTGAAGAAGAGCTACTAGTGGAAAGGAAGGAAGAAGTGGAACTTTGCATAAAGTTGTCTGAAATCCAGGAGCAGCTACTGGCCTGGACTGATTGTAAAGAAAGAAGCCAAGAGGCCGCTAGAGAAAGGGTTCCATTTTCGAGTCTGTTTCCGAGCAACGGAACCGGGGAAAGTATATAGAAAAGACAGTTCTTTTCTATTATATTAGATATATTAGACTATTATATTAGATTAGTATTAGTTAGTGATCCCGACTTAGTGAGTCCTTTCTTCCGTGATGAACTGTTCGCACCAGTCCTACATTTTGGCTCTGTGGACCGAGGAGAAAAGGGGCTCGGCGGGAAGAGGAGTGTACCATGAGAGAAGCAAGGAGGTCAACCTCTTTCAAATATACAACATGGATTCTGGAAATGTAGTTGGACGCCTGCTTCAAACAAAATGAGAAAAAAGGGTCCGGTCAATAGCATAGCTCTTTCTTTCCCCGGTCTCCTTTTGAAGGAGAGGCCTTCACATTCCTAATCTGGTAGGGTCGGACGGCTTTATTTTCCCCAGCTTGGCGAATAGCATGGCAAGTGCTACCCGTCTCTTGCACTACATTGTCTGACGATAACCTTGCCTGACCGCTTCGCCCGCCCTATCCATCCGCGCGCTGGCAGGTAGGGGCTTATCTATGTGATTCACTACGCTTGCCTGCGCCGGATTCAAGACTTTCAACATGGCTCGGCTCGTACTCACATTCGACCTAATCAATATAGAGCCAATAGTATGAATAGGAAAGTATATATTAACTAACCGGTGGATAGCTTTCATATTCCCTAGGGCTTTCATTCAGATGGAGGGGAAGTCTTAATTCATCAACCAAACATGAAAGTAAGAGAGAGAATTCTTAAGATTCTTTGATCCAACAAGTGGAATACTTGGAGCGAGTAGTAAGAAAGCCCAGCACTCGGCATAGGAATTCTTGTTCGAACCTTCCATCCGTAAGCCAAGCAATCGAACAAGTCGGCCATCATTCGACACCTTCCACCGATAAAGAATGCTATTAAGGGAAAGAGTCACCCAAGAAGGCATTTCCAACCAAAACTTCACTTGTCGCAGAACCGTAACCCATCACTTGGCCTCTCTATGAATGTGCATGCCTAGATCTTCGTCATTCTCTTCCAGCAAAAGCAAGAATGGCATAATCAATTGCATCTGCAACCGAAACCCAAGCTGGCGAATAAGCAAGTGATTGTTTTTAGTCTTTATTAGCTTGATCGTGGGACACAAATGAAGGAGATTTTAGAATTCAATTGGCACACACAACCCTAACTCTTTCTTAGCCTCTTGCCTTGCCTGACCTTGAGTTCTTCGTGCCTTACTTCTGCTCTAACGAGAACTCTAAGGTGAGGGAATTAGAAGTCGGATTTGAAGCTGGACTTTCCCTATATGACATTTCTTTAAAGTCCGCTTCGAAGCTTCCAGGTTTACTTGTTTTATATTATGATTATAGTGAATAACTCGGTCCCTTGCTTCCATTAGTCAGGCGCAGGGATCTCATCTCTTTAGCTAGAATTATTCCTTTTGCATATATAGTCGATAAAAAAGAAATGATTTGACTTTCTCGTAGCTTTCTTCTCTTTCTTTTCTCTTTTCTTCTCACCTCATCGTTTAGAAATGAATGTTTTTTTTTCTTCTTGCTTCGCCTTCGCACAGAAGAACGAAAGGAGAAATCAATGCTCTCTATCCGGCCCAGCTGCTTCAGTCTCTTTTCTCTTTATCCTTATCATCATAATTATATATATAATAAAATCCCTTAGCTAATATAAGGAAAGTGTCTTGTGTTCTTTTTCTTTTCTCTGAGATGTTCTGTTCTCTGTTATCAAACCACTGTTAGAAACTTACGCTCCAGCCGATTAAATAGGCTGAAGAAAGGCATTGAGGAGTGAATTTATCTCTCACTCTTGGATTTTTCTCGACACACCCATAGTAAGAAACAACTTGTTTCTAGTATTCTAACAAGGGCATACCCTGCTTTATCATTTAAAGCTGTTGATTCGAATATTATCGACATATGACACGGCTTTTATTAGCTATAGATGCGCTATGAGACTAGTAGTCTTTTTTTGAAGAGGCCAGGTTTATGGTTAGGGATTCTAATTTAATGTCAGGAGATGTTTATTGTCTAAGGTGTAGTTCCTGCATTGTCCTATGATCCAACCGAAGAAAAGTGAGTTGGAGGAATTTCTGGATAATTGGTCTTTTGGGAACAGGTTTTCTAGGGTAAATACCCGGTTAAGTCAGTATGAAGTGGTGTATGTTTGAGTTTGTCTTAGTCCCGCAGGTAGGGAGTTTGGAAAGTCGGAAGTAGGGCGACATGGGGGCAAAAAAAGGAAAGAGAGGGATGGGGTTTCTCTCGCTTTTGGCATAGAGGGCCCCCAGTGGGAGGCTCGCACGATGGGCTATTAGCTCAGTGGTAGAGCACGCCCCTGATAATTGCGTCGTTGTGCCTGGGCTGTGAGGGCTCTCAGCCACATGGATAGTTCAATGTGCTCATCGGCGCCTCCACAAGAGTTGCACTGCCTCTTGAATGCACAGAGAGGTTGGCATCATTCGCTCCTTTCTGTCTTTTCATTGTCCGCCTCTGCCCAAACGTAGCAGCCTCCCACAGAGATGGCCTTGTGGTCAACTTCTATTCTGCTTGTTGGAAGGTTCGTCTGGATCTCTTCCTGGGTCAGCCTATTCTACTTTCACTATTCTATTAGTCAAGGTTGTAGAAAGAAAGTCTACCGGCGGCTCTGCTGCAATGGATGGCAGAGGGTCCGTAGGAGCCTCTTTTGGTGGGCTCGGCGGCCCCAATCGCAAGGCTAGATCCAGATCCCCCATAACCTGTTCAGCATGAGGAATGTGGGGCTTACTTCCTAGGCCCAGTGGGAGTAGTGACTAGCGTTATAGGTCGTTGGTCGGCCGGAAGGTTGCCATAAGTAAGTAAGTTTGGGGGACCGAAGGCAGTTCTCCGTGCACCGGACACGTAGCTTACCGAATCAGTTGCGACACGAATGGGAATGCATGCTGCACCCCCTGGGAGCGATAAACTTGTTGGATTTTATTAACCAAAGAGATTCGGCTTTGCACTATAGTTAGCTCAGCACCCCGAGTTTCCTCTTACCGATAGGTATCAATCCAAGTCGCTGAGGAATAAGAAGTATGAAGTATCGATATGCCGAAAAGCGGATGCTCGTCCAATCAGTCCAAGCATAGACAGATCCTAGTGCTAGTGTCATATCCCCCTTTGCTTTCCGATATGTATGCTTACTCCTTTTCCTAGTTGCTAGGACGTAAACCTTAGAGGATCACTCTGTGTTTACCACCAAAAAAAATAGACCTCGGTGAAAGCCTCTTAGTCAGTCGAACTCTCGGTAATCTCCTAAAAAACTTAGTGAGAAATGTCAATTGCGAGCTCTAGCAGATGTTCCCGATCTTGAATTCCCTTATTTGCTGGTAAGGAAAGACCTAAAAGAAAGACCCATGCTCGACTTGGCTATTGAAGAAGCTCTTTGCCTTTAGGCACCAGGAGTAGGCAAAAAAAGACGGTCAATCATTCCCAGTTTTGATATGAAGGTATGGGTCAAAAGGGAGTATGTTAGTCAAATAGAGGGCTGCGACCCATTTAGAAAAAGCTTCCCTTTATATTAGGGGAGAACTAAAATGCAACTTCGATCGGATGCGGGTATCAAATCCATCAACAACGGCAGTCACTTTACTAACAACTAGAATGATAGCAGAATGGCTTCAGGAAACTGCCAGTCTGACTAAGGTAAGGGGGAAGACCTCATTTCGTCTTCCATATCTATTCGTCTTAACCCTGCTTCGGCGATTCAATCCAACATTTCATTTCCCCTTTCATCATTTGATTTGTTGCATCTAAGAGCTGATCTTGCAAAAGGAGTACAGTGCGATAACAAGCGATTTGTGATCAATGAAATGTCGGATTGAATCGCCGAAGCAGGGCTAAGACGAATAGATATGAATGACGAAATGAGGTCTTCCCCCCTTACCTTAGTCAGACTGGCATGAAGCTTACCTGAGGAATTAGGAAGATGAAAGAAAGCTTTTTCTCCAACAACACGCTCGATGCGGTAGCATCGCCCTTTGTAACGATCAAGACTGGTAAGTCCATCGGTCTATACAGTTGTCCAGCCGCAGTTTTTGTCTTTGAGTAAGTTGTTATTGAGCTCAGCCCCTGGTAACATACTAAAGAATCATAAGAATCATATCCTGAGGACTAAAGAAAAGCAGCCTTGGAATCGAATCTGTTTTCTGGACATGTGATCCTAGCTCAGAGAAATTGGCCTTCTCACTAGCTATCTCTCCTACCAAAACTAACCTCAAACAAATTCAAAGCCTCACTGCAGATTTTTTCTGGGGATGGGACAATGACAAGAGGAAGTACCATTGGGCTTCCTGGGAAACCCTCAGCTTTCCTTATGAAGAAGGTGGAAACAGACTCGAAAATGAAACCCTTTCTCTAGCAGCCTCTCGGCTTCATTCTTTACAATCAGTCCAGGCCAGTAGCTGCTCCTGGCTTTTGTACAGCTTGAGCACCAACAGATAGAGAGAAGAGTCCATAAAGAGAAGAGCTGGGAGGCATCTACCTCATCCCGATCACAAGGAGAGGTTCACTATGATGGGGGGTACTTTTTTTTTTCCCTTAAGGAAAAAATTAAATGCATAGGGGACCATCCTTTTGTTGCGGCATGCTCCTCAGATTGCTGTGCGGAGCATGAATAAGGTGGATATTTTTGTGGGTCCTCGCCATCTGAATCAATTCTGAATGAACAGTCTCTCTATCTGGCTTTGTTATTATTACAGTGTTATCTGCACCCAGCCAGTAAGTAGAGATATGGAGAGAGGGGACAGCTTTGTCGCAGACCTTTGTTTGCTTTCTTTTATGAACTCCACTGGTCGTCCATGGATTATAGGGGCTTTCCATTGTATATAAATACACTTTCGTATCCTACTCTGCAAATCTAATTTTCCTTAAGCATATAGAAACCTATGATTCAAATTTGCATATGTTGTTGCTTTGGTGAGTTTACTGATCATGGCTCCTCAAGGGAGGAGTTCATACCCGGAGAAAGAAAGCAGACTACTAAATATACTATTTCAACATATTGTTTGCACAGGGACTTTCTTAAAGAGGAACCTCATGTAAATACCATGGAATAAGGTTTGATCCTATTCATGGAGATTCCGTAACTATTCCAAAAATGGAAAGTTTGACATAATTGGGATTTTTTTTTGGAAATTGGAAGCAGTTACTAATTCATGATCTGGCATTACAGAATGAAAACTTCATTCTCGATTCTACGAGAACTCTTATGAAAGCCTTTCATTTTCTTCTCTTCGATGGAAGTTTCATAGATCGGGGACATCTACTAGAGCTCGCAATTGACATTTCTCACTGCTTTTGCTAATTCGAATTGAAGGGTGATATAAAATCAGTTCTGTCTTCCCTCACCTCCATCTTCAACTATAAAGCGGTTTAAGGAGTGCCCTTCGCACCTTACTTTTTATTTTAGCCTTCGTTCCCCATCCCCCAATGGTGCATTCACTCCCCGCCTTAAGAGTTATTGCTTCAAGTAAATTAGCCTTGCTAATGCTAGCTTGCCATCTATTATTACTGTACAGAGCGGGAGGCATCCGCCCCAGATAAACTACCCACCTCGCAGTGTCCCGTCTCCCCTCGAATGATCGGTGCAGCGGCTCAACCAGTAACCAATGGCGAAAATGCTTGGAGATACACATACAAGGTTTGCTTGTTACTAATATAGTCTAGCCTCTCTTCTTCTTTAGATTCCTTCTTTCACCCCGATAGTAGTATTGATCGTGTCAATGCAGAGGAAATGAATACATTTACATACTATTAAATCTTATAAGTGAACTAGATAAAACGGAATCAAGATTTCGTTTTATCTAGTTCACTTATACTGGATCTTACGGAGCCTGCTCATGTACAACATGATTCAGACCTGATCATAGAAAAGATTCTCTTTAAGCGAACTAGCCTATCCTCTGTATAGGGCTTACACGGCGATTGGAACAAAGACACATTTGGTTGTGAATTCCCATGTGGAAGGCATATATCTACACGATCTCTCTTGTTACTCAGGATTTCTCTCAGTTGATCCGACGACTTTCTACGCAACGATTTCTTCTTCTCTTATGATTTATCAAGTTACAGGGGGGAGGATAAAGAACGCACGAAGGATCAGAGAGAAAGAGGATTCTAAAAGCTAAAAGCCTAGAAGACCACTGGAAGACACCCAGGATTATAGCATGTCGTGAAAGAAGCACACTGGACGGGCGTGCTTCGACCGTGTCTCCGGGGCACAGTTTAATGTAGATACCATGCACCCAAGGAAAAGTATTGCCATACCTTATCAGCACATTGACTCTTCAGAAAAAGAAAATGGAATAATCGAGAATCTCGAGTAACTGGCCAAGCCGCTAAAGTCGCTAAAGTGATGATAAATCCTTTTAATAAAATGGGTCCTATAGAAAGTCCATCTATTCCTAATATCCAATGGAAATCAAAAAAATCGATCCATTTTTAATCCTCCATTAGTTGGATTAATGGATCATCCGATTGGAAATGATAACAAAATGCATAAGTTGTTAGAAGGAGTGGAGATGGAAGTCTTCTTTCCTTTCTCGACGGTGAAGTAAGACCAAGAGAGCTTACCGCCCCACCCTTTATAGTCGCGACTGTTGTCATGGAAAAAGAGTTTGTTTTCTGTCAAAGAAGCATGCTTAACACAACCTATAGCATAATTTCAAGCCGCGGGGCCAAACTAAACCAAAGATTGCAGCTAGACAGCCACCACTGCATTTCTATGTTTTACGTCCTTTATCGACTACAGCCGATCGACGGAAGGCATCTCTGATCCACCGATTCACCACTGAACGGCTTTGGCTTTCTTTTTCTACTCGACCGATAAGGACTTGAAAGAGAGCTGCCTGGACCGCTAACCACTTCTTGCTAACAAAGGAGGGGCGCACCCTCACTTACATTACACTCCCTTTTGAATGTGCACCTGACAAGCAAAGGCTCTCGGGACCACTTTTACGGCTACCAAGCAATCAATCCTCCGCATTCCCACTAAAGCACTTAAGGAGGCATTGCCGCACTAAGATATAGAATGTTAAAAGCATGCATAGACACACTAATGCTAAGGGCTGGTGCGCATAGCTCTTTCTACTGTGGAATTATAGTCCGTTGTACTTAACCTCTATTCACATTGCAAATAGTGGATAAGGCGCATCTGATCTTTCTTCTTCAGTGCCAGGCATAAAAGGAAAAGAGCTAGCAATAAGAGCAAAATCTTGGAGCTAGAGCATACGTTGAGCCAGCTTTGCCAGATCGGACCGCGGAGAATCGAAAAAATCATATTTTCATACAATATCTTAATTGAATTATATGTAATGATCAATAAATAAAGTTGAATTCTATATCTACACATACCAAAAACATAGCAAAATCCTAGTACCAATCTAATCTATTCTATAGATATTTGGACTAGAGTTGACAAACAAACGACATAGATCTTGGTTGGTTCCACCACTGAGGAATGAAGTGAAGTGCAATACTGATGGAGCAACACGGTAAAGCCAAAGATCTGATTCATTAGCATAGGAAACAAACTGAAGCCCAAGGTAAGGGAGGAGCATCATGGCTAGAGGTCGAAGAAGCTCCAACCCCGGCGATCTAAGTGAGGATGAACTCCATCTAAAATACAATAGGGACAGCCACTTTTGGCTGCTCGTTTCGTATCTTGAAGAAAGAGTAGGCTTAAGTAATGTAATAGGGGTCAGGTCAATCCCTTGGTGTCAAAGGGCGAGTTCCTTTCTTGTCTTGCCCAAAAACTTTCTTTATTCTCATTGGAGAAAGACTCTCCCGCGGCAAGGTGTAGTTGAAAGGTTCCAACCTGCTCCCATATCGTAGCACTTCCAAACTTGATTAATTCATAATCTTCATTTGATCGTTTCCAAGAAGTGGCACACATAGGAACATCAAATAGTTGATCAATGGTCACATTGTGCCTATTTAGATGTAGGGGGTTGGTTCACAGGTACAACCTTTGACGTGAGGGGGCGGGGATGGCTATATTTCTGGGGTGGGATTCTTTCTGCTGTTAGACTAAGCCTTGCTAGTCGTTTCAAAAACAAGTCTTTTTGCTTCCCGTTCATCAGTTGACTTTCTCATAGAGAAACGAAAAATGAGAATCCTTTTCTACCCTTTAAGCACCAACTGACACACCAGAGATCTATAGTTCCCACTTATACTTTGCCACGAATGAAGCCATCCTTTTTTTGCTCAAACTCCTTCCAAACGAAGTTATAGTCTACTAGCCTTTGCCATCCAAGAAAATAACTCAAAGCATATCCTTGAAAACTGGAGTTACATGTCCCGACTGACCATCAACCAACGAATGAACACTTTTGCAAACATCAAACTTGCTAACTGAACCTGAAAGAAGTTGCACACCAGGGTTAGGAAAGCCATTTATGAAGACCCTGTGTTGACAGAGAAATTTCTAAACTATAGAATGAACCCAACTTCATTGCACCGTGTCAAGTCTGAATCAATGGGAAGCGAATTAACCAGGGCAACCTGCCCAACAGACCCAAACCAAAACCAAGACCCTGCGAGGAGTGTGGTAAGCCTACCACAAAGTCCATAACCATCACTAAGCTCCAAACTCTAAGAAGTACTGCTGCTACTCCCAATACTCAGACGCCATTCAGATTTGAAATTGCCTTACTAATTTCACCTCCGGAGAAATCCACCATGCTACGAATATCAAGTCAAAATACCTCGAAGGCAAAAGGAAGAGGTGCCTAGGGTTCAAAGTCGCCATCTAGATATAGAATTTTTGCATATACCCTCAACTCACCCCTTTGGTTCAAATCAACCGCTCTACTACATCAGCACACAAAACCACCATCTTTGAAGCATATAACACACCGAACTCCTAGTCCACAATGGCTGAGTCTAATAAATCACTGGAATCCTACATAAAAGACAACCCTAGAAGAATCAAATAAACAAGTCTTCAAACTCTCGACAAATGAATGGTGACCACCAGTCTCTAAGTATCATTAAAACTTAAAATAGCCTCGCTAGCCTCAACCCGGTGCAACCTGATCACATATATCATACACCACTACTGAACCTCAAACTTACATCGTTGAGTGTGTACAACCAGGGTAGAAGGAACCTCGTACTAATTAGAACACTACTGATATCTGGAATGTCCAGCCTAACTTGAAGGTTAGCCAAAGACTAGGTGTCTAAGGCTAACTATCACTCCACAACTGAAATGGGGAAACTAAGTCATCCAACTTCATGCCTTCCAACCCAAGAAGTTGCAACCAAAAGAACTAACCACGAAAAATCCGGAGTAATTTGCTAGCCCATGCGTCTGAAACCCAATTTTGAAATTGCCAACCAGAGCCTCTGTCGAACCCATATACTGCCAATGAACCCTTAGGAGCCGAAGAAACCAGGCTTGAATATGCAAGTGGCCAAAATTGTAGCTGCTACTGAAATCTCAAACCAATTGAAGGAAAACCACTGAAATCTGTAGTCGATCGAACCAAGTCACCAACCCACAACCCAAAGCAATCTCTCAGTCGTCACCTTTGTCAGCTCCTAGAACACACAAGCACGAACAAGGAGTCATCTATATCCTTTTCCATCTAAACAAACCTTTCCTTAGCATATATTAAACCTTACAAACTCTTCCTCAATTTAAATCTGGAGCCATTTCCTTAGCTCCCATACTTACATTGTCAAAACTTAACAAAGCAGGAGAAGAATAGGTCGGATGCCTGACTCACCCAGAATGCTATGAATACATCTCAACCACGAGGCTACGGCCAACACTTAGTCAAAAATGCTAAAGCCAAACTCAATAACACTACTGATTTAAAAGCTCAACAAGAGGGCTACGATAGAAATTCATTCCAATTGGAACCAAGGAAAATGATAAGACAACCCAACTAGACAAGAAACTGAGGGAGACTATGGGAACAACCCATATACCTGCCAACCTCCTAAACTAACCAAATAAAAAGGGTCTATTCTAATCACCTGAAAAGAACAATACCAATCTATGCACGCTAGCATAACTGACACCTCTCAACTTAAGAAAAAGCTCAAACTCTGGCATGACCACTTGTAACACCAAACAAACACAAGGACTTCTAGCAATGGTACAAAATAGCCTAGGCATCAACCATCTAGGACCGCTCAAAAAGGAAAGATTCAACACAAGTCTAGATCCATAGCAAAACAGGAAAACAAACCCTACCAGAAATAGACTAACAAGAACTACACACGAGCTACAACTCCAGGTAAACACCTATCAAGGATAACTCACCCCATCCACTACTAAGGAATAGACTACCAAGAAAACAATGCATAGATACTACAATTCAAGTAGTCAAACAACTAAGCAAGTAGCAGGTAGGCATATAAGCAAATAAATAATAGAAGGGAAGGAATCGCATCGCGAACAATACTACCATAAGTCAAAGGTAACAGGAGCCTTACCTGGAGCAACAATATCAGGAACCTCTACCTCGGGCCCACTAAGAGGGGCATTGGACTGGCGAGATCTAACTCTGGACTGAGAGGTCAAAGTTGAAGCCTCAACCGTCCCTTGCCGGGGATAAGCTCTATAAAGGTGACTAATTTCCCTGCAATCATAACAACCAGGCTGACCGAGATATGCAATCATGGGGCAATTTCTAGCAAGGTTGCCATGCTGACCATACCGACAACAACCTTTACCTGAACCACTAGAACAAAAACCACCTCTAACCATCTAGGGACCACTCCTAGTACCCTACACTCTACCACTAGCCAGTGGCACTGAAGCCCTGGGAGATAACTTCTGCTGACCCTGATGACTGGAAGGTGGAATTATGGGACAATCCCTAACAAAATGCCCATGCCCACCGTACTGAAAGCAAATTACATTGAATACATGTGGGCGAGAATATCTCACTAAACTTGACTGGCCACCATGTCCTACACAACATGAATGCAAACCTCAAGGAATCTGACCCATACTATGTCCACTCTGCTCAACATGTCCTGTACCAACACCCTCCAAAACCTATGGAGTAATTAAAACTAGCCGGGTAGATAAGAAGCAATGGAACCAATCTCTGGTAGCGATCCCCCTACCTCAAGTCTGAGAACCTCAAAAACTATCCGGGTGATGAAATTTCTTAGCACTACCTCCATAAGCCTCACGGCATAAACCCTTGATAGCTTAAGCATAATCCACTACCTGTATGAAGGTCATCCCAACTGTAATTAAATGCTCGGTCGCTAGATGGAGTGGTGAAATCAAACCTCCAACAAAGCTCTGACCCTATCAAATTCTGAAGGCACAGTCCTAGCAACCATCTCATGAAATCTCGCTTCATACTCCAAAACGGACAGACAACCTTGCTGAAAAACTAGTAGCTCAACCCTAGCAGAAGCACCACTCGAAGAACTGGGTACTAAAACACCCACAGAAGGACTCAGAGTCCTAGCCACGGTGTCCTGAAGAACTGGAGTAGCTATAAATCTAATTGGAGATTGGGTTGGCCCCACACCCCTATCTAATATGATAAACTCTCGCTCTGAAGTCCTGGCACTGATGAAAGCACTGAAGCAACAGGCACAAAAGCCTCGACATCACCCACTGTCGAACTCGTCTTAGGGATCTGAGAAGAAATGAAACAATCAAAGTTTTAGAAGTCAATAGAGCCAGGAACGCACGATAAGGAGCCAAGAAGATGAAACTTTTCCTAGCAATGCCCTGTAGCCTTCGCAGATAGGATATTGATATCATCGTACTAATCCACGAGACTCTACATAGATACTTGCTTTTGTACCATAACACCAGTGAACCTAGAGCTCTGATACTAAGCTGTCATGACCCAATTTTTTAGGTCATGATGGCACTTACAATCCCTCAGTAGGTAAACCAATCCCCGTAGCCCAGAACAGTTAGTAATGGGCTACTACCTAACCAATACGCACAATAAGCAGAAATAAGCAAAATCAAAATATAAAGATAGACAAAGCGGAAGCAAAAACCTAAATATATACATAATAAAACTACATCAACCCCAAGACTTGGTATCGATAGTACAGAAGCTTCTAATAGAATACAAGTGCTAGAAGTAACAAAAGATAAGAACAATTGTCTCCGATTATACAAAGAGTAACAGTAAAAAAGATGAGATATGGTCAAGCCCCGATCGTCAGGCGCTCACCCTAATCTCGAATATCTAAACGCAATCAACGGAAAAAGCTCAACTAATATCTGCACCAAAAAGATGCAGAAGTATAGTATGAGCACCAATTATGAAGCAAAGGGTACCCAATAGGCATCATCGTCCGACTGAGCGCATATAAGATATAAAGACAGTAATATAGTAGATAGCAAGAAAATAGTCACCAAAACAATAGAGAAAGCACAAGGAACTTGCACGGAGAATAGTCAACCAAGAGTTACAAGAATACAATGCTAGCACAAAATATATACAATCACAGAAACACAGGTGAAAGAAATAAGAACGCACCTGAAATCCTTGCAACAATAGTATAAGAAGGAGAGAGTTTAGAAATATGGCGGTATACCGGTAACCTCAAATAAAAGGGAAAGAAGGAAAATAGTTTAACATACTAAAGATAGGATCAACATACATAAGAAATCATATTAAAAATTCAACATCAAGAAGCAAAAGCGGAGATTAACCTTACATGTACAAACCTAAGATGGAATAAATAAGCCACCAGAACCAAGAGTTACCACTCAAAATCATGTTAATAGAATAGAATCAGGAACCCACAATCTGCTCAGAAGATCACTCAATAGTTCCTCAATAATATAGGACTCACTAGCCCCCTCAATGCTCAAGCCTAAACTCGGAGCCTTAATAGGCTAAAAACATACCAATCCATAAGAATCAAGGACCACAACTACGTCTATGAGATAACAAGAGTAATATAATCTACCTACAGTCCCAACGGCCGCCCATACAACTGAGGAACGCAATCAAGTGAAAACAAACCCTCCGGCTGCCTATAGAACCAGAGCGTACACTGAACACACAACAAACAAGGGTGGAATCCGAGTGAAACATGCATGATGATATGATATGATGAATTTGGAACCAAGTGTTATCGCAGTGTTATATGTTACCCCCTCCGGTACCCCAAAGGTCCAATAAAGGCAGGATCCATGGAAGGAATTCTCTTGAGTACCTCAACTCTGCCGTACACCCCTCCCTCAGGTCACTGTTGGGTTGTTGCCCTTGGTCCGGAATGGTAGGGTCCATGAAGGTCTACTCGTAGACCATATACTAGCATGAAACTCAAATATCTCAATAATTGGGATCTCGTAGAACGTGCTCAAATTCAATCCGAGTCTAAATCAGTAGTAGTAATCTCATAAACCCCGTCAAAGGGTGCTCGAAGTATATTTGGGTCTAAATCAATAATCATATCTCGATAACCCTCATCGAGGGTTCCTAAAGCATATCAGGGTCTAAAATAGAAATCAAGTATCAAAATCCCTAAACAGGGTGCCCGGCTCGTATCTAGGTCTAAATTAGTCAAAAATAATGTCTAGTGCAATGGCCCAGCCGAGCCTAGATCAAAATGAAGACCAGTAATCAAATAATCGTAATATCTCCTTTACTCTGAGAGGTTTCGTAAAATCCAATTTCAAAATCCTTTAGAGGTCATATTACCGAAAAAAGGCCCTCGGAGCCATGCAAAGTTTAGAAAATCATTTATAGTAGGCCCGAAGACAAATCAGTAGTAAAACATACAGGGAAAACTTTTTTCAATTATGATATGTTCGCAAACAATAGAGTAGCCCAAAATGGCTCACAACATTTCCTATCGGCCCTTCATAGGCTCAACAACTCTACAACAGTCATAACCAGCCTAGAAGGATATCTCTATGTCCGGGACTCACAGACATTCCCCAAATAACCCACCATGTATGTTCCAGAGCCAATACAAGGTCACACAGGACCACAAGGGTAATATACAATACTGATACGAATACTAAAATCAATGTATGAAATAAATGGACAAAAAAGGCGGACAAGGTCTGGGGTACCAACCTATAACAACCCACCCAAGGATGCTAATTAATACAGTTATAGCCAATACGCAGAGTCTAGGTAGGGAAAGCCATAACATACCTGCTCCTGGAAGCTCTAATTCACAAAACCATAATCAATACAATAATCTATACGTCAAAACAAGACTAACAATACCCATATTATTATACTAATTGCTGGGTTGAAATTTGGGTCACAAATGGGCCCTTGGGTCACAAATGGGCCCGTTGGGCCCATAACCCGAAACCAAAAATGAAAAACACACACGTGTTTCTTACCATTTCGGAAGCACATGCTCAAAATTTGAGCAGAAACAAACATGAAATGGGGCTCCCAAAAAGCCCACCCATTTAAGAATTTAAGAGAAATTAGATGGAGAAAATGAGAATTAAAGAGAGGGCTTACCCGTCTTAGAAGCCTGTAACAAGCTAGGATCGATAAAATAATACCCTCCAATAAGTTGAGGTCATCAATGGTGGAATATGGAAGCTTTGGGGGTTTTTATCTATGGAGGTTCGAACTTGGAAGAGTTGGGAAATGAAGAAGAAAGAAGGGGAAATGCCAACTTAAAGCTAACTGCCTTGGCCTTCGCGAACTTGGCCAAGGCGTCGCCTACGCGAAGAATAAAAATGGTAGCTGGCCAATTGCCCTTCGTGAATGCTGCCAAGGCCCGCGAATGCAAAGAACAAAATTGGGGCAGCTAGAAATTGCCCTGTGCAAACGCGGCCAGCTCCCCGCATTCGCGAAGAACAAAGTTGGCTATGACAACATCTAGCTGTCAAGGGCAGATTTTCACACTTTGAGTCCCCTGGGGTCCTGCGAACATAAATGACCTGAGCTATTCGACTAGAAACGATGTTCCGTATCCAATGGAATCAACAAAAATCTCATCGGAGGTCAATTTAATGAAAAGTGGGCCTCATGCCTAAAATTAATCTTTAGGCCAACAATTCCCAAAATGGAACCCAAGGGTCAAAATCAAGTCTGAAAGCCTCGGGATCCAAACCAATGATCCCTCTAGCCTAAACTCAACATTCCAGAGCTAACAGCGATGATGGAATTTTCATCCAAGGACGTCTTGTCCAAATGGTTACCAAAGTCAACCAAACAAGCCCAATTAGCCTAAAACACAGAATGAGAGAGAATTCCAAGATGAAAAGCTCCTGAATCCTGACCAAAGGTCCCACTAGACCAAATCCCATGCTCTGGAGCTAACGAAACTGTCAAAATTTGATTTCGAGCACGTTCACCAAGAATGTTGACTAAAGTCAATGATTTCAAAAGCTTAAAGCTCTAAAACAGGAAACGGCCAAAAAGACCAAACAAATGACCTGGGCACCGAACCACCAAGTCCCAGCAAGCTATAAATAACTTGGGGCCATTACAGGAAAGCTCTAATAGTACAAGAAAGGTGAACACACATAAATGACCGGAAGGGTCATTACAGATTGTAGTATTCATTGTTGTTAATGGTATCACCCATGTGGTCCTGCGTGGACTTGTATCTGAATCTGGACCATAGATGGTGGGTTATTTGGGAATGTCCATGAGTCCCGAACATTGATATTGTGATTATAGGTTGGTTATATGTGTTGTAGGGTGATTGGAGCCTGTTCAGGGATGATAGGTTGGTTGTGAGGAATTGGGCTATGGTTTGTGATTTAGCATGCAATTATCATGCATATAAAAGGTTTTTCACATGGTTTACAATGGTTTTAGCCTAGGGCCTACTATTAATGGTTTTCTAAACCCTGCATGGCCCTGAGGGCCCATTTTCAGTAAAATTTGTTATAAAAGGTTGGCAACCGATTTTTCATGGATCTTCTTTGGGTAAGAAAGTTAAAAAGGATGATTTAATCACTGTTTTCATACTTATACTACACTCGGCTGGGCCGTAGTTCCAGGTTTGATTTCCTATTTGTTTGAGATGGTACTAGACTCGAGCAGATCAAGCAGCAGACTGGTTTTACTATTGTTTTAGATCTGGTTAAGTCTGGGCACCCTGGTTGGGATTTTTGAGACTTGACTTACTGATTTAGACCCGGGTAGAACCCCGGGCGTTCATTTTTGAGATCTGGTGACTTATTTGGATTTGACTAAACTCTGGACATTTATATTGAGGTTATGAGATTTAGTATAGGTTATGTTTGATGACTTGAAACTGAGAGTTGTATTATGTTCATTTGGTTCAATTGATGGTTATACTTTGGCTATCGGTGGATTATTCCTGACTTGAAAGTGGTATTACTAGCATGACTTGGTTTTAGTCTTGTTTTCAAGCATGATAATCATTATTTCCTTTCCTTCTTCCCTTTTTAATTAAGGTTACCAGTATACCGCCTTCTGCTTTAACTCTCTTTATATATTATTATTGCATAGACCCTAGGTTCATTCTTTCTTTCCTTCAACTGTGTCTATGAGATATATATTTCTATTAGCTAGCCAAGCATGATTGTTTTATCTTAGTAGTCCTTTTGATGCTAGTTTCCATGTACTTGTTCGTTGTTTCTATGATTACTTGCTTCTTTTCTTCTACATTACTGCTTTTATATCTTATATGCACCCAATTGGCCTATGATACCTACTCGGTACCCGTTGCTTATAAATTGATGCTTATACTACACTCTGCATCTTCCTGGTGCAGACCCTAGTGTGGGCTATCATCACTAATTTGTTGGAGACTCGTGCGGGCTAATCTTTTGGACTATCCGAGACTGGGGGTGAGCTTTTGGCAACCGAAACTTAGCTTTTAGTTCATCTTTTATATCATGTACTCTTTTACTATTCGGAGATAGATGTGTATATATTATTTTGGATCTTTTGTACTCTGTTGATGTAGTTCTGGATCTTATACTATGATACCAGGTTTTAGGTTTGGTTTAGCTTCCGCTTACGTATTCCTAGTACTTATTTTTTTATCTTATTCCCTTACTTCCGCTTATTTATTGTTCTTTCTCTTGATTGTTATATGGTAGCCCATTACTAACTATTCTGGGCTGCGGGAATTGATTCGCCTACTGGGAGGTGTAGGTGTCATCATGACCGAGAAATTGAGTCATGATATCTTGGTATCAGAGCTTAGGTTCACTGATGTCATCGATATAGGATTCAATGTCTAGTAGAGTCCTGCACATTGGGGCAGAGACGTCTGTAGTCAATCTTCCAGAGGCTACAGTGGCATCTTACGAAACATGGACCTTTTCTTGCTTCTATCTCGTGTACAGTATCCTTGAAAGTTTCTTAAAATCTCACTTGTTCTAGTTCACTCTTGCACAGATAGTTCGTACGAGGTCATCTGCATCAAGTGGAGGAGAGCCTTTGACCCCTGCACCTCCAATTCCAGCTAAGGGCCGGGGAGGTTGAAGAGGTAGAGCTAGGGGATATGCCCGAGCAGCGAGACCAGTTAGAGCTCCTATGGTTGAGGTTGAGATTAGCTCCGCCTAGATTTACTGGTACACCTGGTCAGGATCCGCATGACTTTATCACTACTTGTGAGGAGATGCTACACCATTTGGGTTTGTTGGAGACTCACAGAGTTGGGTACACTACTTACCAACTGGAGGGCCTAGCTAAGTTATGATGGAGGGCCCAGGTTTATTGCAGACCATCTTCGTCACCTCTGTTACCTTGGTCAGAGTTCTATGAGGTCTTTATAGCCAAGTTCTTGCCACAGAGCGACAGAGAGCATCGCAGGGAGCGGTTCACTAGGCTTATGCAGGGTACTATGACCGTATCCGAGTATAAGACTCGCTTTCACCAGCTTTCTCTATTTGGGACCATGATCATGCTTACCGAGCCTAACAGAGTTCGTAGGTTTGTTTGGGGATTGCAAACAGAGCTTAGACAGCCAGTTGAGATATTAGTTGCTAGTGGTTGATCATTTCAGGCTATCGCAGACTATGCCCGTATCATGGAGGATTTGCATCGTCATGATCCAGGGACCAGACATAAGAGGCCTTGAAATCAGGGTAGGTATAGTGGTTCCTGTCATAGTGGTAGAGGTGCAGGCCAGTGGGGCCGACGGTATCAACTACAGCAGCACCAGGGTCAATCTAGTCGACCAGTTCAAGCATCACTTTAGTCTTCTGGTGGGTCTCAGTTTGAGCAGGGTCAGAGTAGTCAGCAGAGCTATAATGGTCAGTTTTCGAGAGGAACAACTTCTTGGGTATCAGGCTGTGGTGGCCACACAGGTTCAGTTAGTTCATCTTGATAGATTAGGCCGTCAAGGGCTTGATATGAGTGTAGGGTCAGTGGTCATTATGCTAGAGATTGCCCTCAGCAGGGTACAGTTCAGCCAGCTCGACCTATTCGTGCAGTTCAGCCATCATCTAGAAGAGGTGGTGGTCAGGATAGGGGTGGTGCCCTAAAGGCAGGATAGGTGGTAGGGATGGCAGTCGATCAGAAGATGGTCATTGTCAGTTTTATGCGGTCCCTGGGAGACCAGAGCAGAGGCCTCGGATGTTGTTATCACAGGTACAATTTCTGTATGTCGACAGCCAGCTTTTGATTTATTTGATCCTGGATCTACTTGCTCGTATGTTTCTGCTTACAATTTGTCTTGTTTGGGGTTGGCTAGTGAGCCATTATATGTGCCTATATCTGCATCGACCTCAGTAAGAGATTCTTTAGTAGTGGATCGGATTGTGAGATCCTATATGATTTCTATTGGAGACATTGAGACTTTGGGTGATTTGATGATTCTTGATATGTTAGACTTTGATGTGATTCTGGGCATGGACTGGTTATCCCCTCATCATGCAGTATTGGATTGTTATGCCAAGACCGTTACCATAGTCGTACCCTGCATATCCCTGGTTGTGTGGAAGGGTTCTGTCAACGACGCACCGTCTGGGATCATCTCTTATCTTCGAGCTAGGAAGTTGATTTCTCGCGGTTGTTTGGCTTATCTAGCATATGTTCGAGATGCTAGTGCTGACACTTCTTCCCCTGAGTCGGTCCCTGCAGTTAGAGATTTCCTAGATGTGTTCCCTACTGACCTGTCAGGTCTTCCACCTGAGAGAGATATTGACTTTGCTATTGAGTTAGAGCTGGTCACCAGGCTCATTTCCTTTTCTCCTTACCGCATGGCTCCAGCTGAGTTGAGAGAGCATAAGGAGTAGCTCCACGACTTGTTAGCTAAGGGTTTTATTAGGCCGAGTGTATCACCTTGGGGTGCTCCAGTTCTGTTTGTGAAGAAGAAAGATGGGTCGATACGGATGTGTATTGATTATAGGCACCTGAATAAGGTGATTGTGAAGAATAGTTACTCAATGCCGCGCATAGATGACTTATTTGATCAGCTTCAGGGTTCAACCATGTTTTCGAACATTGATCTGAGGCTAGGCTACCATCAATTGAGGATTAGGGCGAAGGACATCCCTAAGACAACATTCAGGACACGTTATGGCCATTATGAGTTTCTGGTGATGTCTTTTTGGTTGACTAATGCCCCCGCAGCTTTCATGAACTTGATAGACAGGGTGCTTAGCCCGTATTTGGACTCATTTGTGATAGTTTTCATAGACGACATCCTGATATACTCGAGGATTAGAGATGAGCACGAGCAGTACTTGAGAGTTATACTCCAGACTTTGAGAGATCATCGGCTTTATGTCAAGTTCTTAAAGTGCGAGTTTTGGCTGAGTCAGTTGCATTCCTCGGACACGTGGTGTCTAAGGATGGGATTAGAGTGGACCCGAGTAAGATATCAGCAGTTCGTGATTGGCCGAGACCTACTACTTGTCGACACCCAATTTTGGCCTGACATTTTTCAAGCTAATATTTTTAAATCCTTTATTCGTTAAATTTCACATAATACAATTTTCTCACATTTTTTTAATGTTAACAATTTATTAATAATTATTCTCATTTTTAAAAATATTGAATTTTTTATCTATTTTTCATCATTTTAGTTAATTTTAATTATTATTGATTTTAATCCCAATCGTTTGCACATAAATAAATATTGTTTCATCTTGTTAAATCGTCCATCGTCTTTATTCAAATCACATTTTATTTATATACTATTAAATATATTTTTTATTATTTTGAGCATAATCTATTAATACATTAAGGCGTAGAAAATATTTTACACAGATAAATTAAATAGCACATAATATTAGATAAATCATAGTTTTAAGCACACGATTTTGATAGCCCGTGATTTTGAATCAAATAATTTTGCTACATAGATGGTTTAGAGTTTTAAAATTTTCTATAAAGTGTATCATACACTCAACACATTCCTTGGTGATGGAATATTTCTAAATTTGGCAAACATCCCAAAAATAGCTTGAGCTTCCTTTTCTGGCCACCACCCACCGAGTTCCGACCACCGGCAACAATGGCCAAATAACCCCACACCCAGATCTCTCTCTTCTCCCTCATCTCTTCTCCGGTAGCCACACAAACACCACTGCCCTCTCAACGCCGGAATCCGACAAACCCATCAGAATCAGTGGCCAACTCCACCACCCACAATTCCACTCCTCCTCTTCACCACCCCAGCATTGATGAGCACGAGCCAGCCACCACAAAGCCCCATCAAACGAACCAGAAACTCTGACGAACCCATCAACACCACCTCTTAGCTCCAGCCATGTCCTCCACTCTCCTCACGTCAGATTCTGGAGAAGCCATCGCCGGCGATAACAACAAACAGCAAGCTCAGAGCTCCGACACTAGCAACCACGATGAATCACTGCTGCTTCGGTCATTGTTACCGTCAGATCTGGTTGATACCTCATTCCTGGTGAAACCATCTACCTTTGCTTCGTTATTATTTTTTGTGCTTTGATTGGAATAAATTTAAGGTGTTACCACTGTTATTTTGGACCGTCTTTATATTATTTTGTTGATTTTGTTTGAAATTCATTTCTTCCGTCATTCTTCATTGTTGAACTGCTCTATTTTATTCTTATTTGCTTTGTTAAAGTCAATGTTATACATCTTGTAACTCTTTAATGCTTAGCTTTTCCAGTGACTTTTTAGTGGTAATGGAATTTGTTTATCATTATTTTATTTTGCTAGTTTTTATTTTTATCCTTAAAGTAACATTATGATTTAGGGATAATTTAGGCTACTTTAATTGTATTCTCTTTTATTTTGTTAAAAGATATAATATATACTATCAATTTACATGGCCAATGAAAGAATTTTTCCGTCGGATTTTCGAGGTCTCTCCATAATAAAAAATGGATATTATTTTGAGTTCGATTATTTTATATCAAATGTCAATTTAACTGGCCGATAAAGAAATTTTTGGTGATTTTCAAGGCCTCCATTGTATATAATATGGATTTTATTTTTTCTTTGTTATTATATTAATTCATTTTGGTAAATATTCGTTCAATACTAGAACTTTTTCTAAGTGTGTTTACAGGTACTCGGAGTTGCTTTCCAAAAATGACACTCGAATTAAGATGCGAAGATCTTGTATAATTCTTTATTGTATTTATTCATTTTAGCTAACGATAGTCAAATATTAGGTCATTCCTTAAATATTTTTGGCTAAACGATAGACAAATATTAGACCGTCTCAGAAAAGTTTTTCCTTAGATTTTTCGAGTTTTGGAGTCATTTTCTCTAACTTTGAAGAACCGGGACATTTTCAATAACACAACAATTTTGGTGTTTGAATTTTCAGTTCAAGCTTCTATCGGCCTTCAATGGCTTCTCGATCTTCTCTAGATTTTTTTTTGTAAATCTTGTTCCCAACAGTGATAGACAACACCCAGTTGATTTGACTCTTAATTCCCCTTCAAAAACTCGGATCAAAAATCCAGAACTTCGAAGTTAAACGGAGGAGCTCGATTTACTTTTCCAGATTTATTCACCAATTTCAACCCAAAATACAGTCAGATTTCAATAACAATCTGTTGGTGACCTTTAGATATCAAGAATCCAAACCCAATCATGTCAGACTCTCTCGACTGATCTTCCTTCGTCTCGACTGTTATTTTGGTGAATAGCGTAACTTTCCCCCTGTTTGGGTTAGCGTAACTTTCCCCCTGTTTGGGTGGACGGTTAATGGGTTTGGGTCGAGGCGGGTTAATTTATGGATAATAGTTTTTTTTTTTAAAATAGATTATTTAAGTTAATTTGTGGATTTCCATCCAAATAAGGGTAGAAGTGAAAACTTTGCTAATAGTAGAGGTAAATATAGACGGATAGTTTGACGAAGGGCAAATCTAGCTATTAAACTAAAGTAGAGGAGTAAATTTGACCCTTTTCTCTTTATTTTATCTCCTCAATTGAAAAAATGAATTCAGTCGAGAACTACTATTGTGGATTCTGAAGGATGCTTAAACCCTTTCCTTCGGAATAACTTGAACTCTTGTCTAGAATTTAACTAGTTTTGTAGACTAAAATTTATTCAATAATTAATGAATTTCCTAATTATCCTAAAATTAGGTGGCGACTCTCTAAATTCTTTTAAACTATTAATTATTTTTTGAGTCTCGAAATTGTGTCCTATCGTGAAAAATAGGATCATAATAGAATGACGACTCCACTGGAGATTAAAAGGTTCTAACCATCATGGATTCTTTTTTTCAATTGAGGAGTTTTTACCTTTTTATAATTTTTTGCTCATTGTTTAATTAATTCTTTATTTGCACCTTGTATATTTTGTTGGTTATTTGTAAATTATATATTCTTTACTTTACTTAATTATTCATTCATTATTTGCTTCGTTATATATAAGTTGTTGTCATGTCATGAATTTCTCCAAATGGTAAATAGTTTGCTTTAGGAAAAAAGGGCGATTATGCAAGTATTTGCAGTCGTCCTTCACAAAAAATCACACTGTCTCAAAACAGGCAAGTGAAGTAGTTGACCCTCGATCGGTTAATGGTCACTTGTTATTTTAGCCCACGGTTATCCGCCCGCGGTTGTCCGCCCGGGTTCCTGTTCATTTTGAATAGATCAACTTTAGTCTACCTAGCGTAGAGCGAAGCCAAATCCTTCAATTAGGCATTGACCTAAGTTGACTGGATACTCAAGTGGTGTTGGGTCCATTAGTAAGACCACCCTGTGTCCAAATAGGCCAATGGCCTAAAAGGACAATCATCCCTTATGTGTAAACTTGAAAAATGCGTATGTCGGGTTGTATGAATCATTGTCTCTCGAAATTGAGAATTTTTTATTTTTATAGAAAAAATTTTATCAAAAGAAAATCTTCATCCGAAAGGCGTTTAAAAATGTCAAGATCTTCAAGATTGGAGGACCTCCAAGGTGGCTTAGTTTAGGTTGTACCACTACGTGGGACTGATATTTATTTATACATCCCTCCCACATTTTGTATCCCCATTTAATTTATTCATAAATATGTATAAATATATTTTCTTGGGCAATGGAGCATTTCACAAATGACATACACATTCTTCGATCGTTTGGCTCACTGACATATGCATTATTTATGTACTAAATGCTACCTAATTTATTTTGTCCATACTTATTTAATTATTGTGTTTAATATACATGTTTTGCTGTAAATATAATTTATTTATTTTCAAAGATTGGAACTATGTTTGACCTGATTCCTGGCTCAACGGGATACGTAGGTGCTTTATAGGCTCGGTCATATTACACGTAAGCTTTCCAATTATTTGCAAAGGAAACTGGGCAGAATTTTTGAGAAGGTCTCAAAAATTCTACAAAAGATGGTGTTTGCTACAAGATTTAATACACAGGGTTGTTGAAGTCAAAACTAAGGCAGAATTTTTGAGGAAGGTCCTCAAAAATTCCACCAGAAAAGCAAAGAGAGCAACATCTTATGTTGAACTCCATGAAGCGTCAAACAGACAAATGAGGAGAGTTTTTTATTGAGTTCTCACACTCCATTTTATTATTTTTTAATGATTATCCTATTTTCACTCATTTCTCTTTGCATTAATTTTTGTGCATATGCTTGACAATTATTTTAAAGATGATATATTTTATATCATATCTGCAAGAACTACGCACATCAAATTTTTATATTTCGGATTGAGATACGTAGGCAGGCCTTCTCGGGTTCGGTATTTCTTATTAAAAAATTAAAAAAATATATTTATTTTTTAGAATTACATCTTTGACTTGATTGGTGCCAACGCGATTAAAAATGTGCAAAATAATTGATATAATTGAGATTGTTGACTTCATAGTGAACAATAGATTCTTTTGATACCTCTTAGTCGTATCTTTTTGACGCTTGAGAATATTATCTTGCATGCATTCAAGATAGGAATAAAACCAACCTCATTGTTTCATGTGCATTGTGTGGTGAACTTTTAGATTAAATTCAATTGCATTGCATTGTTGATCTAGAACTTGGCATGAATGTTGATTGAGGCGAAATCCTGAATAATATTTGATTTGGGAAAGGATCGTACGCCTTCTTTGACCCATTTGTGCCTTTTAATGCCTACCAAATGACATTAATCTCTAATGTCCCCCTTTGAGCCTGAAGCCTCTTCTTTGGACAACCACATCTTAGACTATACCCTTCTGAGTGCTTACACGCACTATCCCTCTCTTGGCCTACTTCCTTGAGCGCATTGAAGAAGAGCAAATTACATAAAAAGATTCAAGTTTGAAGCTGTCAAAAGCAAAAGGTATTGCATCCCTGAAAGTCAAGGATACAAAATGACTTCAAAAAAAAAGGAGTCAAAAACACTTCACAAGGTAAAGACAAGGAGAAACAACAAAGAAAAATATTCCAACAATAATGGAGAAGTTAAAGAAAGAAGAAAACATCAGAAAAAGGGAGAGAAGATTCCCACAAGAAAAGATTCAAAAGAAGTCAAAACAAAAGAAAGGTACAACGAAAAAGTTTAAGCGCTAAAAGCGCAACAAAAACACAAATTCAGTGCAACGCTCAAGGAAGGATTAAGTCACTTTTATCCCGAATGAATATCCTACCCGTCCCTAAGCCTACATTACAAGCCGATTATAAGCCTTGCATGATCTCATTTCAAATGTTCTCACATTAGTGGAGATTTACGTGAAGGCCAAGCATATGGCATCACAATTGTATGCATTGAACATTTTTTTGAGTGTGAGTGTTCTTTGAAAATATCCTCAAATAAAATACTTCAGATATGTGTAAATGAGGACTTTCTTTGTGGTAAGGGCACTTGAAACATGAGGATAGGTATAGTTCAAAACTTTTGTTTGAAGCAAGATGAATAATCTTGTTGATACTTAGGTATGTTTGAGGTACCACTTGAAACTACAAGAATTACCTTGAAGTCAATCTCAATTAGGTGTGAAGCAAATGAAAAAAATTTCATGCAATGCTAAATATTGGTACCAACTGCAGTCAAAACTTGATTCTCTCTTCACATGCTTCATTGTTCAAAATAAAATTGGGGTGAGCACCCATCTTTCTAAATACCTTCCAAGTGCATTTTCTGTTAAAGTTGTTGTCAACTTGTAAAACTGACATGTTGAGTTATTACCTTGTCAAATTGACACATTTTTTTAAAATTAGGCTATCGTCCCATTTAAAATGACATATTTTTTAAGTTGAATCATCGTCACTTCTGTATTTGTGACATGTTATGTTGAATCGTCACCTCTTTCATTGTGAAATATTATATTTGCTACTAATAAATTTTGTGCAGATGATTATGAGATGTTAGGAAGTCACCCCGTTCAAAGTGACATTTAAATCGGTGTCAAGGTGACTCCATTCAATTTTTGGTGTCAAAGTGACTTCATATATACAGATCGGCTTCTAGGTGACTCCATTCAATCTTTTGTGTCAAAGTGACTCCATTTATTTAGACTGGCGTCAAAGTGACTCCACTTATCCAGATCGGTGTCAAGGTGACTCCATTAATTCAGATAGGCGTCAAAGTGACTCCACTCATCCAGATCCAATCAATTTTTGTTGTCAAAGTGACTCCATTTATCCAGACCGATGTCAAGGTGACTCCATTCAATCTTTGATGTCAAAGTGACTCCATTTATCCAGACAGTCGTCAAAGTGACTATATTCAATCTTTGGTGTCAAACTGACTTCACTTATTTAGACTAGAGTCAAAGTGAATTCATTTATCAATACTGGCGTCAAGGTAACTCCATTCAATCTTTGGTGTCAAAGTGACTTCATATATACAGATCGGCTTTAAGGTGACTCCATTCAATCTTTGGTGTCAAAGTGACTCCATTTATTTAGACTGGCATCAAAGTGACTCCACTTATCCAGATTGGTGTCAAGGTGACTCCATTAATTCAGACAGGCTTCAAAGTGACTCCACTCATCCAGATCCAATCAATTTTTTCTGTCAAAGTGACTCCATTTATCCAGACCGATGTCAAGGTGACTCCATTCAATCTTTGATGTTAAAGTGACTCCATTTATCCAGACAGACGTCAAGGTGACTCTATTCAATCTTTGGTGTCAAACTGACTTCACTTATTTAGACTAGCGTCAAAGTGACTTCATTTATCAAGACTGGTATCAAGGTAACTCCATTCAATCTTTGGTGTCAAAGTGACTCCATTTATCTAGTCAGACACCAAGGTGAATCCATTCAATCTTTGGTGTCAAAGTGACTCCATTTATCCAGACAGACGTCAAAGTGAATCCATTCAATCTTTGGTGTCAAAATGACTCCACTTATTCAGACTGGCGTCAAAGTGACACCATTTATCCAGATCGGCATCAAGGTGACTTTATTCAATCTTTGGTGTCAAAGTGACTCCATTTATCCAGACCGGCGTCAAGGTGACTCCATTCAATCTTTGGTGTCAAAGTGACTTCATTTATTCAGACCGGCATCAAAGTGACTCCACTCAATCTTTAGTGTCAAAGTGACTCCATTTATCCAGACTGGCATCAAGGTGACTTCACTCAATCTTTGGTGTCAAAGTGACTCCACTTATCCAGACTGGCGTCAAGCTATTCAATCTTTGGTGTCAAAGTGACTCCACTGAGTCCAAAATAGTGTCAAGGTGACTCCACAAGTTCAAGTTGGGTCTTTCGCCTTTCAATGAGACATGTTGGGTTGTCATCTTATTCAAAGTGACATATCAAATTCAAGTTGGATCGTCCGCCTTTCAATAAGACACGTTGGGTTATAACCTTGTTCAAAGTGACATATCAAATTCAAGTTGGGTCATTCGCCTTTTAATGAGACATGTTGGGTTGTCACCTTGTTCAAAGTGACATATCAAATTCAAATTGGATCGTCCGCCTTTCAATGAGACATGTTGAGTTGTCACCTTGTTCAAAGTGACATATCAAATTCAAGTTGGGTCATCCGTCTTTCAATGAGACATGTTGGGTTGTCACCTCGTTCAAAGTGACATATTAAATTTAATTTAGGTCGTTAGCCTTTCAACGAAACAAGTTGGGAAGCCATCTCATTCAAAGTGGCATATCACATTCAAGTTGGGTCGTCCGCCTTTCAATGAGACATGTTGGGTTGTCACCTCATTCAAAGTGATATATCAAATTGAAATTGGGTCGTCTGCCTTTCAATGAGACAAAAATGGATTGAACGGATGTTGAAAGTAAACAAGTATTTGAACGGAGTATTCCTTTATTTAGCATGCTAAAATTAACTTAAATCTGTAACTGACTTTAGACTGGTTTTAATATGCCTTTATTTTAATATGTTAAAACTGATTTTAAACATGCTGAGACTGAAATTAACGTGTTGAAACTGAACTTAGCATGCTGAAACTGTTCTAACTCATGGGCGTGATTTCTAATTTTAATAAAGCTAATTTAAATCCTATAAGCATGGTTTTTAATAATTTAAATGAAACTGATTTACCTACAGACATGATTTTTAATCAAAAACAGTGAAACAGACTTAAATCATATAAGCAGGACAACTATACAAGTTAAATAATAAGACAAAATTTTAACTCCTATAACCATAATTTCTAATCAGATTTTTTATATTAAACATGCTGAACCTACATGATTTCTGATCGAGTTGTCATATTAAACATGATGAAAATCAACGAGTCTTACGAACACGATTCTAATCACTGAAAACACGTTAAACGAACCTATAGGCATTATTTCTAACAAATGAGATTAATAGAGATCCTATAGGCATGATTTCTATGATTTACAATTAAGAAAGTAGCACGTATTTTGCCCCTCCCCCATAGCACCCCTAATGTATTTTATTACATCATCAAAGTTTTTTACAATAAATTATTACAGAAAAAATAAATGAAAAAAAAAGAACTAATACAATATATAAGTCTAGCAATATCTCTAAATCCCGAGCAACTCTTCACGATAAGACTCATATTTTAATAGATCACCTGTCAAACATAGTAAACATAGGATTCGGAGGACCTTTTTACCACCCATAGAATTGCCCCGACATGTCAGAGTTCCTGAGGATCTCAAGGATCCTAGGCAGTGCTTATGTCGGAGAATGAGGTGCATTAGGCCCTCCATAATTCACCCAAATACCACAGAACAGCCAAAGTGGAGCCAAATATAGTTGTATAAGCCAACAAAACTGCCAAACATACAACTAACTGGTTCGTGCTAACAGAAGGTTAATGCAACAAAATCCAAACCAAACAGAAATATAAGTTCATGCTTTTATAAACAACTTACCGATAATCATGGATAACACAGACGATTACACGTTCTAAAGGTAAACATGCATATGAATTGATATATACATAGGTAGAATACTAACCAGTTATCCGCAAATAACAAGAAAATATTCAAAGTCGTCACTCTTAGCAATCAATACCACTTTAGCAGCCAGGAAGAGAAGTTAAAAAGAAAGGAGTAGTATTGTGTAAAAGTCCAGTGACAATAAAAGGGATGTGACTGTTTATATAGTGGCGAGTTGTAAGTAAAATATAAGAAGAAAGATATTTCAGAGATCAATTAAAAGAGTTCTTTCCTTAAAGAGGTTGATAGAATCAATTAAGGGAAGCAAATCATTCAACTTTACCATAATTATCCTAATAAAATTATGATAACTAGATAAAAGGGATCAAATCAGTATTCAAGAGAAGCAATCAAAGGGGCATAACTCTTAAACAGAGCCAAATCAATTAGGAGCACATTATCAGGATTACCATAAGTAAGGAGGAATTAACATTGAGACAATTGGTTAAGGGAGGGAAAAATATTCAGAAAACCAATCAAAGGGATCATTTCCTTAAGCAGATGAGCCATAAATATTCAGAAATATATAGGTAGCATAGCTGTCTTAGACATAAAAGGAAAAAGGATACTAAATCATGGGTAATCAAATAACGAGCAAAGAGAATCCTAAATTCATAATCAATCAATGGATGAGAGTAAAAAGGCGCATAAATTTCCAGACATGAATATAGGCAGTATTCTAACCAATACAACATGCAGAACAAAATTGGTCACCACAATGATACCAGCTAAACCGTTTCACCCATTGCAATACAACATGATAATTAAGCATGCTTAGACACCCATTTTAACAACAAGGAAAGACATATGATCAAAATTTAAAAATTAACTTATACCAAAGCTTTGTAAAACAATTTCACGCATACTGTATTCGGCAAGTTAATCAATCACAAATTAATAAAATCAAATAAACATGCATGAACCTTCACAAATAGATTTTCGATATCAGAAAATGTAATAGGAGAGAATGAGATGGAGTAGATGAAGCTTGTAATGAAATCCCCATCAAAAGCAAGCCAGACTTGTAACAATCCGTTATTTAAATCTTTATCGGCGCCCACCGAAGATGGGAGGCGCGACTGGCCATCGCTGGAACGAGCGACGCAGGGTTCTCCGGTGGTAAGGACTTTGGGGTTGATAGGAAATGGTGGAGTAGCTGGTTGGATGAGACAAACATTTCGGGTTTCTGGTTGTGAACTTTAAAGAAGGTTAGAAGGGTCTGTTCGGAGAAGCAAAAAGGGGTGCGGGGTTTCTATTTGGAGTGAGAGGTAAAGAAGAAAGAGGACAAAGAGAGAAAGGGAAAGGGTATGGCGGTGGCTGGTTTTTGGTGGGGTTTCGCCGGATAAGCGGAGGCGGTGGGCGATGAGAGAAAATAAAAGAGAAAGTAAAGGAGAGGCGGCGTTGCTTACTAGGAGGGGCGGCATTGCTTACTGGCCGGAGATGGCCAGAAGTGGGAGCAACAGAGGCGGCGTGGTGGTTGCGATGGGGTTTTGACGGTGGCTGCTTCACCAGTGATGGTGGAGCGGCGGTGAGGGTAGCCGGAGTTGGCGTTGGGTCTGGCAGAGAGGAGAGAAAATGGAGGTTGAGGGGTGGAGGTGCTAGTGTGAGGGTGGAGCAGCGGTGGGTGCTGGAGTGAAGAGGGGAGAGAGGAGAGTCTATGGGGGGTGGCGGTTGGAGTGGGGGTAGAGTGAATGAGGGTTAGGTTTAGGGTGTGAGTAATTAAAAAGGAAGGGATGAGGGGTTTAATCTCAGCCGTTGATCATTTTAGATCAATGGTTGATATTTGATTCTGAATATGGATGGGTTCTGGAGCGGGTCAGACGGGTCAGTGGGTACCCGAATTGGAATTGAAATGGAGCATTTAAAATTGAGTTCAAATTTACTCAATTTTAGGATAGAATTGAAATAAATTAGATAAAAGGAGGCTAGAGTTTAATTAAATCGGAAATGAAATTGAAATTGGGCTGCTATTTAATAAATAAAATACTACATATATAATTTAATAGGTAAAATAATATCAAACGATAATTATCAGACAAAAAAGGAAATATTATTTAAAATCCTAAATTTATGACATGTAATATTATCTGAAATTTATGATAAAATAATAATAATAATAATAAGAAATGACTTATATATTTATAAATTATATACGAATTTAAAAAATGTCAAGATGACGATAAAATACGCGATTTATTTAGTAAATAAAAGCAATATGCGAGAAAAATTAAGCCTTAAAAAATAAGAATAACTAGTAAAATAACAACCCAAGAAAGGTTTATGGAGGTCAAAATTGGGTGTCAACAGCTGCCTCTTCTTTGCTCGGGAATGAAAGATGAATTGGCGGGCAAGAAATGTTGACTAGTAGCCAATTTTGTCTGATCCGGAGGATGATTCTTTTAAAATCAGAAGAAACAAGAGGGGGTTGTGAAAATGATGTGGCCGAGACTTCAGTTTCAGGCCGTGTGTAGTTCTAGATTTAGGGACGAACAAGATCCCTAAATAAAATTGACAAATATGAGTTTTGAATCAGGATAGCACGAGTTGACAAGGTTAGAGTATGAGCAAAATGGAATGTGAATATGATTTACGAATAAAGAATTATGCTTTGAAGAATTGCTCTTAGCCGTTTCTTGTCTTGCCTACAACTTCTAACACAACTAGATAAAATTGTTAGCTTATTAATATAGAGAAGTATTGACTAATGTGGCGCAAAATAGTAATAAATAATAATAATAATGAAGAAAGGAGGTGAGAAAGCTTGTCAATTTAATGTTGTTGCAGTATTTTTGAGGAACCTCAAAAATTCTGCCCCAATTTAGACCTTTGAAGAGAAATCACCAGTTGTTAAACCTGTAGATGTTAGTACGTAATGATTTTATAAAAAAAATGATTTATATATTTTATAGGGCCAAAAGAAGACGTCTTATTGTAAGGCGAACGAGCCTAAGTGTACATTTGTAAGGCGAACGAGCCTGAATGTTCATTTGTAAGGTGAGTGAGCCTAAAATGTTTCTTTTTAAGGCGAATGAGCCTGAACGTTCATTTGTAAGGCGAACAAGCCTGAAGTGTTTCTTTGTAAGGCGAACGAGCCTGAATGTTCATTTGTAAGGCGAACAAGCATGAAGTATTCCTTTGTAAGGCGAATGAGCCTGAATGTTCATTTGTAAGGCTAACAAGCCTGAAGTGTTCCTTTGTAAGGCGAACGAGCCTGAATGTTCATTTGTAAGGCGGACAAGCCTGAAGTATTCCTTTGTAAGGCGAATGAGCCTGAATGTTCATTTGTAGGCGAACAAGCCTGAAGTATTCCTTTGTAAGGCGAATGAGCCTGAACGTTCATTTGTAAGGCGAACAAGCCTGAAGTGTTCCATTGTAAGGCGAACGAGCCTGAATATCAGTAGCTCAGTAATAACACAATTTAATTACTTAGTAGCAATAATAATCTGATTTCCATATTCAACGGATCAAAAGTAGCTTAACTAAATGCTAGTGGCTCAATTTTAGTGGCCAAAAGTAGCATAATTCGGAAGTATAAGGATAGAACATCTTAGCCTTTGCGTCAGATACGAGAGGAAGCACAGCATCTCTTGGTGACGATTTTTCTTGATTGCGAAAAAATAATTTTGTGATTTACACTTGTTATTCCTGCATTCAAAGAAAAGCTGTAAGTTTTAAAAGGCGAGATTGATACGTACCTTAACTTGTCTTTGTCTCTTTGCATTGTTTTGATTCTGTGAATTCGAGCTCGCCATGTATTTTTGTAAAATTCTTGAGGACTTCTCAAAAATTTCTTCCCCAGTTTAAAATAAAATACTTTATACAGGTCTTCCCATATCGAAAGATTGCCTCCTTGCAGAATTTTTAAGGTTTCTCCAAACTCAGACAATATTTTTGTGTAAAGAGTCTTGTATTCCTGCTTCACTCAAAGAATAATATTAGCACAAAAGATATGGTTGCCTTGCGCTTGACCATCACGATCCTAATTTTGAATCTGCATTATGATATTGTTGGCCACTTGACAGATTAAAAGAATTTAGGCTTAATGAGTGGATAGCTTGGTCAGGGACAATTCGATTTAAAAGTGAAAGGAGAAGAAATTTTTATTAGATTAAGACCGACCCAATAATGAGCTGCCTACATATCCAAATGGAAATCAGGTCAAATGTAGTTCAGGAATACAAAAGAGAGTGAATAAAAGCAGAAGAAGTTTATTGATCATAAGACGGACAAATAGAGGATAATAACACTTTGCATATGAGAGTTTTGTTCTCGTCAATTCCTTTGATGTAGCCTGCGCTTCCTCGTTAAATGTCTTGGAAATATTTTATTTGGATCACCTTGAACAATGACTGCATTTATCATGACAGGATTACTGTTTGGTGATCTTTGCACTTTTATTTTGCCCTTCTCAATCAGAGTCTGAATTTTGTGCCTCAATGCTGAACATTCCTCGATATCATGACCTTGAACATTTGAGTGATAAACACAACTTTTGAATGGATCAAAACACGGAGATGAGTACCTAGGAATCCATCCTCTTATTGGTTTCAACACTCCTTGAGTCCACAATCTTTGAAATATACTCGACAAAGTTTCCGTTAAAGGAGTAAAGGTACGAGGTTTTCTCCCTTTTTGTGGAGAAGAATCGGGTGCCTGATACACCTCTGGAGAACTTTGTGGGTTATACGACTGGGGACGCTCATAAAAAATGGCATGGACTTGTTCAGAATTTTGATGATATTGTGTTTGAGGTATAGGGGTCGATATCTTATTTCCTTTTCCATCCTGTGAGCTCTTCGATGTTTGAAAGGCGGCTTGTATTGTAGAAACATCATTGATTCTCCCCGTCTGAATGCCATATTCTAATTCTTTCCCAATTCGAATTAGATTGTCAAAGCTTTGAATACTTGCAAAGTATAATGATTCATAATATACACCATCGAGTGATCTTATGAAGGTTTGTACTAATTCTGCTTCAGGTACTGAAGGACGCATTTTAGAAGCTTCTAATCTCCATCATGTTACATATTCCTCAAAAGACTCGTGAATCAATTTTCTTAATCCGAGCAAATTTAGCATAGTTGCATCGGCCTTAATGTTGAACTTATATTGTTCTACAAAGTCTCTAGCCATATCTTCCCAGGAATACCATTTGTCAAAGTCTTGTTTGACATACCATGTGAGTGCTATTCTCGATAAACTCTGAATAAATAACCTCATAAGAAGAGCCTCGTTATGTCCTGTTCCAACCAATCTTCTGCAATAATCCTTAAGATGTGTGATTGGATCTCCATGCCCATCAAACACATTGAATCTTGGAACTTTGTACCCTAGCGGCAATTCAATTCCTGGATGTAGACATAATTTCTTATATCTCAGGTCATAAACATTTTCAGAGCGTAATTTTTCATCCACTCTCTCCTCTAAATCATGAATCCTCTTTTGCAATGCACCTAGCTTGTTGTTCTCATTTTCCCCAGATATAATCATTCTTGGTAAAGTACCACGATCAATGTGGGCTGAAGACATTTGTTCAGGGAGTGTATGAGTAGGGACGGAGAGAGGAGATATAGTCCAAAAAGTATTTTGCCTGGAGCTAGAAGGAAGAAGACTAGCTTTCTTTCGAATACTGAGCATATTTGTCATATTGCGGATTCTTAGTCGAAGCGATGTTCAAACGCTAGACAACCTTCGAGCAAAAAATAAATTAAACACAAATAAAATTATCCTGTAGCACACATAAGCTTGAAACATTGAATAATAATAATGATAATGATACTAAAAATAAAGAACGCCTAAAATGGACGTGAATTAAAATTTAAAGAGTGATCTAAACGCAGAGATTTGAGCTTTGTACGAAATTTATGATAGTAACAAAGCTTATGATTTTGAAGGTTCGGCACGATACTAGGATGCAATCTTAAGAGACAAGGGAGTCGTAGGATGAACAAGGTCGATTATTGTTGAACACTCGAGCTCTCTCCACATTATTCTTTTCATCTAATGTTCAAATTTAGTCAACCTTAGGAGAAGTAGATTCATGATTAACAAAGGAGGAATGCACGAAAGAAAAAATCTTATGAAGAACAATATTATGAAGTCATAGAGCAGAATGCCTTATTTATCTGAGTAACAGATTACAATTTATTCAGAATTGAATTAAGGTTATGATGGATCTATACAACTCAAAAGTTGCAAGAGTTGAAAGATGATACAAACATCGAATGTTGACGATTGAAAGTCAAACTTACGATGAAATATGGACCCAAATAAATAGAATTTTGACAGAGAAAATAATATGTCCAAGTAGAACGCGAGGAGTCAATGATATTGTAAAGGTAACAAATTACCCTAAGAGGTTAGAAAGGGGTCTAGGATATCCTATTAAGGAATAGATCAAATCAAAAGATGATTTGTATGTCAAAAGAAGATTTCTAGAGGACAAGCTCAAATCATAACGTTAGAATAAAGGAGGATTTGACTAGGCCCTAAGATTGTATGATTTGGGCCTAAAGAAAAAATGTACGGTACTATAAAATTACTTGCATTAAGTGCAAATAAATAGATTTTAACATCGCCTAGAGCTTGAAATTCTAAGAGTAAGGTATACCTAGGACATGAATTAAATAATCGAATAGGTAAAATAATAGCGTAAATGTAAAAGATTAACACATAGCAAATAAATATATGCATCATTTTTGTGTCACGAACACGCATTTATAGTTAATACATGCATGACTTAAGTATAAGGGGTGGCTACAACACTATCTTAGGTTTTCAAGATTTGGATGGACACAGACTCAAGGTTTTCCTATGCGAGGAGGCACGTGGTCACACGGTAGCAAAACTATCCGCTCACCCCACGTCTATGCCAACTCTTTAAAATGGGTGTTTGAAAAAATTTTGGAGAAGTGCAAAGGCACAACTCACGTGTATGGTGTGTGAAAGTGTGAAGTTCCCAAGTGGGGGAAGTATGAACGGAATGCCAGTTATGAAAAGCGATAACATGTAGCATATAAAAAAGGAAAGTAACATATTGAACAGTTAATGAAAACAGTAAAGAAAAAAGCAAGTAAACAAATGAATAAAGAATCACAAGTAATTTGACAAAAGAGCAAGCTAAACATAAAAAATAAAAATAACGAAATTAATTAGGAAGAGAATTTTTTTTTTTAAAATAAAATAAGGTAACACAAATTTCCCACATAACATAAAATCCGTAATGGTTAGAACCTAAGTTTCCCCAGCAGAGTCGCCATTCTGTCGCGCCCCATTTTTCTCGCAAAAATCGGGATTCGACATGACAACTCTCTTTTGGATGGAAAAGAGTGAAGAGTCGCCACCTAACGAATTTAAGGCGCGTTAGGGCACCATCTAACTAATTACAATTAAATTAAATTTTAAGTCTACGCAACCAGAGAATTGGGTAAGGGTTCAAGTTACCTCGAAAGGAAGGTGTTAAGCACCTTTCGAGGTCCACAAATGTGGGTCCCTGCCGGATTCGTTATTTATGTGGGGAGTATGTGATAAACAAAGGTCGGTTAATAAATTAAAGTAAAAAAAAACTTATTTTTAAAAGAAACAGATAAGTTAGGCTCTAATTAAATTATTAATAAATCTAAGTGAGAAAGAAATAGGCGTGAATCACAATTAAAATACATGAACAAGTAAATAAGAAGAGATAAGCGAGAGAATAGAATTTACACAATGATATAAAGAAGATAACTTAATTACTAAGTGACTTAGTTAACTACCCCAAACAGATGGAAAGAAACAAACTTAGGTTAATTCTAACCTATTCGGATCAGCGCCCGGCTTATTATCGGAGACAATTCCAAGGACATTGTCGTATTCTGCTCGGGTCAATTTCCATCATATCCGTCTATCTACCCACCTAAGTTGGTTATTAAGATTATTATTAACCTAAAGCGCGTAATAAAGAAATAAAAAAAAGTCTAACGTACCTTAGTATGCCTATTCGTCCCACTTAATGTCCAAGAGGCATTGGACTATTATTTTGGATATGGGTCTAGACAATAAGATTCCAAGGCTACATAATGAGACTCGGGATTAACGTCAATCAAAACATACATGGACTGGAAAACAAGTACCACAAAATGGTTTCGAATAGGCCTCACAACTTGCACAATTAACACTTTATGCAGCATGATATCTAGCGATGAAAGCGTGCAAAACATTTATTAATTAATCCTATGAGCAAGATATCTAAGCATTTACATGTTGAAAGTAAACAAGTATTTGATGGAGTATTCCTTTATTTAGAATGCTAAAATTAACTTAAATCTGTAACTGATTTTAGACTGGTTTTAATATGCCTTTATTTTAATATGTTAAAACTGATTTTAAACATGCTGAGACTGAAATTAACATGTTGAAACTGAACTTAGCATGCTGAAATTGTTCTAACTCATGGGCGTGATTTCTAATTTTAATGAAGCTAATTTAAATCCTATAGGCATGGTTTTTAATCATTTAAATGAAAATGATTTACCTACAGACATGATTTCTAATCGGAAACAGTGAAACAGACTTAAATCATATAAGCAGGACAACTATACAAGTTAAATAATAAGACAAAATTTTAACTCCTATAACCATAATTTCTAATCAGATTTTTTATATTAAACATACTGAACCTACACGATTTCTGATCGAGTTGTCATATTAAACATGCTGAAAATCAACGAGTCTTACGAACACGATTCTAATCACTGAAAACACGTTAAACGAATCTATAGGCATTATTTCTAACAAATGAGATTAATAGAGATCCTATAGGCATGATTTCTACGATTTACAATTAAGAAAGTAGCACGTATTTTGCCCCTCCCCCATAGCACCCCTAATGTATTTTGTTACATCATCAAAGTTTTTTACAATAAATTATTACAGAAAAAATAAATGAAATAAAAAAAAAAGAACTAATACAATATATAAGTCTAGCGAGATCTCCAAATCCCTAGCAACTCTTCACAATAAGACCCATATTTTAATAGATCACCTGTCAAACATAGTAAACATAGGATTTGGAGGACCTTTTTACCACCCATAGGATTGCCCCGACATGTCAGAGTTCCTGAGGATCTCAAGGATCCTAGGCAGTGCTTATGTCGGAGAATGAGGTGCATTAGGCCCTCCATAATTCACCCAAATACCACAGAACATCCAAAGTGGAGCCAAATATAGTTGTATAAGCCAACAAAACTGCCAAACATACAACTAACTGGTTCGTGCTAATAGAAGGTTAATGCAACAAAAACCAAACCAAACAGAAATATAAGTTCATGCTTTTATAAACAACTCACCGATAATCATGGATAACACAGACGATTACACGTTCTAAAGGTAAACATGCATATGAATTGATATATACATAGGTAGAACACTAACCAGTTATCCGCAAATAACAAGAAAATATTCAAAGTCGTCACTCTTAGCAATCAATACCACTTTAGCAGCCAGGAAGAGAAGTTAAAAAGAAAGGAGTAGTATTGTGTAAAAGTCCAGTGACAATAAAAGGGATGTGACTGTTTATATAGTGGCGAGTTGTAAGTCAAAAATATAAGAAGAAAGATATTTCAGAGATCAATTAAAAGAGTTCTTTCCTTAAAGAGGTTGATAGAATCAATTAAAGGTAGCAAATCATTCAACTTTACCATAATTATCCTAATAAAATCATGATAACTAGATAAAAGGGAGCAAATCAGTATTCAAGAGAAGCAATCAAAGGGGCATAACTCTTAAACAGAGCCAAATCAATTAGGAGCACATTATCAGGATTACCATAAGTAAGGAGGAATTAACATTGAGACAATTGCTTAAGGGAGGGAAAAATATTCAGAAAACCAATCAAAGGGATCATTTCCTTAAGCAGATGAGCCATAAATATTCAGAAATAGATAGGTAGCATAGCTGTCATAGACATAAAAGGATAAAGGATACTAAATCATGGGTAATCAAATAACGAGCAAAGAGAATCCTAAATTCATAATCAATCAATGGATGAGAGTAAAAAGGCGCATAAATTTCCAGACATGAATATAGGCAGTATTCCAACCAATACAACATGCAGAACAAAATTGGTCACCACAATGATACCAGCTAAACCGTTTCACCCATTGCAATACAACATGATAATTAAGCATGCTTAGACACCCATTTTAACAACAAGGAAAGACATATGATCAAAATTTAAGAATTAACTTATACCAAAGCTTTGTAAAACAATTTCACGCATATTGTATTCGGCAAGTTAATCAGTCACAAATTAATAAAATCAAATAAACATGCATGAACCTTCACAAATAGATTTTCGATATCAGAACATGTAATAGGAGAGAATGAGATGGAGTAGATGAAGCTTGTAATGAAATCCCCATCAAAAGCAAGCCAGACTTGTAACAATCCGTCATTTAAATCTTTATCGGCGCCCACCAAAGATGGGAGGCGCGACTGGCCATCGCTGGAACGAGCGGCGCAGGGTTCTCCGGTGGTAAGGACTTTGGGGTTGAGAGGAAATGGTGGAGTAGCTGGTTGGATGAGACAAACATTTGGGGTTTCTGGTTGTGAACTGTAAAGAAGGTCAGAAAGGTCTGTTCGGAGAAGCAAAAAGGGGTGCGGGGTTTCTATTTGGAGTGAGAGGTAAAGACGAAAGAGGACAAAGAGAGGAAGGGAAAGGGTATGGCGGTGGCTGGTTTCTGGTGGGGTTTCGCCGGATAAGCGGAGGCGGTGGGCGATGGGAGAAAATAAAAGAGAAAGTAAAGGATAGGCGGCGTTGCTTACTAGGAGGGGCGGCGTTGCTTACTGGCCGGAGATGGCCAGAAGTGGGAGTAACGGAGGCGGCGTGGTGGTTGCGATGGGGTTTTGACGGTGGCTGCTTCACCAGTGATGGTGGAGCGGCGGTGAGGGTAGCCGGAGTTGGCGTTGGGTCTGGCAGAGAGGAGAGAAAATGGAGGGTGAGGGGTGGAGGTGCTAGTGTGAGGGTGGAGCAGCGGTGGGTGCTGGAGTGAAGAGGGAGAGAGGAGAGGGGGCTGAAAAGGGTGAGGCTGGCGGTGGAGGAGAATGGGGTTAGGGTTGGGGGGTGTGAGTAATTAAAAAAGGAAGGGATGAGGGGTTTAATCTCAGCCGTTGATCATTTTAGATCAACGGTTGATATTTGATTCTGAATATGGATGGGTTCTGGAGCGGGTCAGACGGGTCAGTGGGTACCCGAATTGGAATTGAAATGGAGCATTTAAAATTGAGTTCAAATTGACTCAATTTTAGGCTAGAATTGAAATAAATTAGATAAAAGGAGGCTAGAGTTTAAATAAATCGGAAATGAAATTGAAATTGGGCTGCTATTTAATAAATAAAATACTACATATATAATTTAATAGGTAAAATAATAACAAACGATAATTATCAGACAAAAAGGAAATATTATTTAAAATTCTAAATTTATGACATGTAATATCATACGAAATTTATGATAAAATAATAATAATAATAAGAAATGACTTATATATTTATAAATTATATACGAATTTAAAAAATGTCAAGATGACGATAAAAGACGCGATTTATTTAGTAAATAAAAGTAATATGCGAGAAAAATTAAGCCTTAAAAAATAAGAATAACTAGTAAAATAACAACCCAAGAAAGGTTTAGGGAGGTCAAAATTGGGTGTCAACAATGGTTTTGCCACATAGATGGTTTAGGGTTTTAAAATTTTCTATAAAGTATATCATACACTCAACACATTTCTTGGGATTTTGAATCAAGGGTGACAAAAAAGTGTTGAAATTTAAAAAGAGTGACACAAGTCTTAAAAATAAAGTGTAGGTGACAAATTTATTATTAGCCTTTAATGATAATTGACCATCTTTTGAATAAGTCCCCAAGTTCTCTTATTTACACTTTGACCCAATTTTAAAAAAAATCGCTTGTTTTTTCTTCTTCTTCCTCCTCCCCCTCCTCCTCCTCCTCCTCCTCCTTCTTCTTCTTCTTTGTTTTGTTGTTCTCTTATTGATGCTGCTTTTATTGTTGTTGCTTGAGAGCTTTTTTTTAAAAGAATTTGAAAGAAAAAAATGTTTTTTCTTAATTTTAGATTAAATTTTATTAGTATAACACTGAAAATTACTTGAGAGGTGATTTTCGATCATTTTGACGAGTGAATAATATAGTTTTGTGTGTATTATTCATCTGGATTTCATATTGCTATAGTTGTTCATCAATTTCTGCAGTGGTTTCAACAACTGATGCACCAGTTGCTTATACAGATGCAGCAATCGCTAAAAAATATGCAGTAATTACAGAAAAATTTATTCAGCAATTGCTTCATCAATTGCAGCAACTGCTAAAATAAATGCAACTATTAAATATATTTCTCTTCTGTCATAATCTATTTTTTGTTTTAAATTAATATCTTTAGGTACCTTTAACACCACTAGTATGAGATAAAATAATATTAAAAATCGATTGTCATAATGAATAATTTGAGTTCAATAATTATTATTTGGCATTGAAAAAATAAAAAAATAATCGAGACGATAATAATGACTGTGCAAAATATCTCGTATGATAATTTTGTAAATAAAATCATTACTTGTTGTGAATTAACTTATGAGTTGAAAGATATTGTCATCACTTACATGCACAATTGTGGTGAAAAGCAGAGGACGACTGCTTTTAGGATAAAAGATCAACTTCGTTTGCGTATTTATAGAAAATTCTCAGCAACTTACTTGTTGCAGCAAATTATAGCAATTGCTAGAAAATCTTCAACAACTAACTTACTTGCTATAGCAGATTCAATTAAGATCACTATTAAATCTAGCTTTCAGTCTTAAATTAGACTAATACCATCATATTTATCATTAAATATGATTAATTCAATCAATTAATGATCAATTTACTTAATTAAGATTGACTACATGTGCAATTGCTCAACTGGACGTTTATTATTTTTTAAATTATTATCTCATTATATAAAATAACTACTAAATCTAGCTTTTAGTCAAAATTAGACTAACATCACCTTGTTTATCATTAAATATGATTGATTCAATTAATTAATAATCAATTTACTCAATCAATATCAACTTACATGTGTAATTACTCAATCGATCTCATTTTACTTGTTTAATTATTATCTCATTGTATAAGATCACTATCAAATTTAATTTTTAATCTTAAATTAGAATAACATCACCTCATTTATCATTAGATATGATTGATTCATCCAACTAATAATCAATTTACTCAATCAATATCAATTTACATGTGCAATTGCTCAATTGATCACATATTACTTGTCTAATGACTATCTCAATGTATAAGATCATTACTGAATCTAGCTTTTAGTCTTAAATTGGACTAACACCACTTTGTTTATCATTAGATATGATTGATCCAATCAACTAATAATTAATTTACTATAGCAATTAACTAACTTGCTATAGAAAAATTCAGCAACCGCTAGACAATTCACAGCAACTAACTAACTTGCTATGAGTAGTTTCAGCAATTGCTAAGAGAGTCCCAGCAAGTAGCTAACTTGTTGGATATTTTACAGCAATTGCTAGAACACTTTCGGCAACTAGCTAACTTGCTACAATACATTTAATTAAGATCACTACTAAGTTTATTTTTTAGTCTTAAATTGGACTAACATCACTCCATTTATCATTAGATAAGATTGATTCATCCAACTAATAATCAGTTTACTCAATTAATATCGATTTACCTGTGCAATTACTCAATTGATCACATATTACTTGTCTAATTACTATTTCATTGTATAAGATCACTACTGAATCTAGCTTTTACTCTTAAGTTGGACTAACACCACTTTATTTATCATTAGATATGATTGATCCAATCAACTAATAATCAATTTACTCAATCAATATCGACTTACATGTGCAATTGTTCAATTGATCGCATATTACTTGTCTAATTACTATCTCATTGTATAAGATCACTATTGAATCTAGTTTTTAGTCTTAAATTGGATTAACACCACCCCATTTATCATTAGATATGATTGATTCATTCAACTAATAATCAATTTACTCTATCAATATCGACTTACATGTACAATTATTAAGAGAGCCTCAGCAAGTAGTTAACTTGCTGAAGCATTTTACAGCAATTGTTAAAATAATTTCAGCAAGTAGCTAACTTGCTGAGGCGTTTTACAATAATTGCTAGGAGAGTCTCAACAAATAGCTAACTTACTGAGGCCTTTTACAGCAATTGCAATTTTTTTTTGACAAATAGCTAACTTGCTGAGGCATTTTACAGTAATTGCTAGGAGAGTTTCAGCAAATATATAACTTGCTGAGACATTTATAGCAATTGCTAAAAAATATTCAGCAAATAGCTAACTTGCTGAGGCATTTTACAGTAATTGCTATGAGAGTCTCAACAAATAGCTAACTTGCTGAGGCATTTTACAGTAATTGCTAGGAGAGTCTCAACAAATAGCTAATTTACTGAGGTATTTTACAACAATTGCTAAAAAATATTCAATAAATAGCTAACTTGCTGAGGCATTTTACAATAATTGCTATGAGAGTCTTAGCAAATAGCTAACTTGCTGAGACATTTTACAGCAATTGCTAAAAAATATTCAGCAAGTAGCTAACTTGGTGAGGCAGTTTACAACAATTGCTAAAAATATTTAGAATAGCTTCAAAATTCTCAGTATAATCCAACAGTTGCTACAACAAAATTTAATAATTAAAAAATAATAAACACAAATTATAATATTAAATAGATTCTAATATTCAATACAATAACTAATATTTAAATAAATTCAACAAATTCAAACATTCAATAATCTAAATCCCACAGACTCTGCTACAAGTGTGTCATGATGAATCTTTGATTTAAGCTCGTCCTGTTCATCCTCATCTTGTGCAGTCTCACCATCATCTTCAATATCTTTTGAATTGTCAACAGAAGCAAAATCATCTACATCTTTGAAAGAATCATCTTTTTTTTCCAGATTTCTCTTCTTCTTCTATAGACTGCTTCAAACTCTCATCCAGCTGCCTAGGACTTGACGGTGCTTCACTCCCAATAACAACATGCTCAGTAAAATATCAATTGTATTTCATCCATGTCCTTGTTTTGTTGTTCTTCATTCTCTCTTTGTGTACTAATTCACTTTCCTTTTGAATTTCTAGTAGGAACATCATCTCTAGAATTTTTCTTTTACTCCGAATCATTTAATGACAAAATAAAAATAATCTATTAATTTAATCAATCATTCTAAATAAAGAGGAAAGTGAAGCAATTGGTGAAGTTGATGAAGCAACAGTTGCAACAAATGCTGAAATTGCTATAGAAATTCTAGCTATTGTTCTACATACTTCAACAATTGCTGCAACAGATTTAGCAGATTTGCTATAGCAATCTCATCAACTGCTTTATTTATTCACAGCAAGTTCTGAGATTATTGCAGCAGATGCACATTTTTCAAACTGAATACCAGAACAACAATAAATCACTAACCATAGGAACATATTTTTTTTCTCACAAAGAGTACAATAATAACATATTTAAGAACAAAAATAACCCAAGAAAGTCATTTTCTTCTTCTTCTTCTTCTTTAATTTACTACAGTTGTGTGAAATAACTGCTGAAGTTTCTATAACAGTTGCTTCACTCAACTGTTTCAGAAAGTTCAGCAGCTACTGCAAGTACTTTAGCAACTGCTTCATTTATTCATAGCAACATCTGAGGAACCAACCACCAACACCAACCAAACACCAACTACAAGAACATATATTTTTTTCTCAGAAAGAGTACAACAACTTCAAGAACAACACATTTTCTCACAAAGAGTATAACAACAATCAAAGAACAACAACATATTTAAGAACACATCACAACAAGAACAACCTAAGAACATATTTATTAGAGCAACAAAATATGTAAAATTCATTTACTTCTTCATTTTCTTCTAAATCACTATTTTCACAAGAAAAATCAATACCCTAATTATGAGAGAAAAGAAAAGAACTTTACCTTTAAAAAGTATTGAAACCCTAATGATGAGAGATAAGAACGATGTCAATAAGAACGACGTCGATAAGGACGACGACGACGACAAACACAGAGAAGAAAGAAAATAGAGAAGAAGAAGATGAAGAAAATCGACAAAAAAATTCTCTCTGATTTTGAATATAAGCAGAAGAAGGAGAAGAAGAAAAAAAGAGGAATTTTAAAATTAAAATCGTTTTGGGAGAGGTTAAGAGGATGGGTTATTTTTATATTTTTTTAAAGTTTAAGAAGTTTCAAAAAATACATTTCACCCCTTACTTAACTTAGTCTCTAATTAATAAAAGTTTTGACCTTAACTAATCAAAGTTGTCACTTTTTTTAATTTCTAACACTTGATAAACACATCCTACTCATTTTATCACATTTCTTGGTGATGAAATATTTCTAAATTTGGCAAACATCCGCAAAATAGTTTGAGCTTAATTTTTTGACCACCACCCACCGGAGCTCCGACCACCGGCAACAATGGCCAAATAACCCCACACCCTGATCTCTCTCTTCTCCGGTAGCCACACAAACACCACTGCCCTCTCAACGCTGGAATCCGACAAACCCATCAGAATCAGTGGCCAACTCCACCACCCACAATTCCTCTCCTCCTCGTCACTACCCCAACATCGACGAGCACGAGCCAGCCACCACAAAGCCCCATCAAACGAACCAGAAACTCTAACGAACGCATCAACACCACCTCTTAGCTCCAGCCATGTCCTCCACTCTCCTCACGTCACATTCTGGAGAAGCCATCACCGGCGATAACAACAAACAGCGAGCTCAGAGCTCCGACACTAGCAACCACGACGAACCACTGCTGCTCCGGTCATTGTTACCGTCAGATCTGGTTGATACCTCATTCTTGGTGAAACCATCTACCTTTGCTTCGTTATTATTTTTTGTGCTTTGATTGGAATAAATTTAAGGTGTTACCACTGTTATTTTGGACCGTCTTTATATTATTTTGTTGATTTTGTTTGAAATTCATTTCTTCCGTCATTCTTCATTGTTGAACTTCTCTGTTTTATTCTTATTTGCTTTGTTAAAGTCAATGTTATACATCTTCTAACTCTTTAATGCTTAGCTATTCCAGTGACTTTTTAGTGGTAATGGAATTTGTTTATCATCATTTTATTTTGCTAGTTTTTATTTTTATCCTTAAAGTAACATTATGATTTAGGGATAATTTAGGCTACTTTAATTGTATTTTCCTTTATTTTGTTAAAAAGATAAATTTATACTATCAATTTACATGGCCAATAAAAGAATTTTTCCGTCGAATTTTCAAGGCCTCCACATAATAAAAGACGGATGATATTTTGAGTTATATTATTTTATATCGAATATCAATTTAATTGACTGATAAAGAATTTTTCATCGATTTCCAAGACCTCCATTATATATAAGATGAGTTTTTTTTTTTGTTATTATATTAATTCATTTTGGTAAATATTCGTTCAATACTAACACTTTTACTAAGTGTGTTTACATGTACTCAGAGTTGCTTTCCGAAGAAGACATTCGAATTAAGATTCAAAGATCTTGTATAATTCTTTATTGCATTTATTTATTTTAGCTAACGATAGGCAAATATTAGGTCGTTCCTTAAATATTTTTGGCTAAATGATAGACAAATATTAGACCGTCTCATAAAAGTTTTTCCTTGGATTCTTCGAGTTTTGGAGAGTCATTTTCTCTAACTTTGAAGAACCGAGATATTTATTTTATCTTCTCAATTGAAAAAAATGAATTCAGTCGAGAACCACCATTGTGGATTCTGAAGGATGCCCAACCCTTACCCTTCAGAATAACTTGAACCCTTGCTTAGAATCTAACTGGTTTTGTATACTAATATTTGTTTAATAATTAATGGGTTTCCTAATTATCCTAAAATTAGGTGGTGACTCTCTAAATTCTTTTAAACTATTAATTATTTTTTAAGTCCCAAAGTTGTGTCCTATCATGAAAAATAGGATCATAACACTAGTCCTACCGAGGTTCGCAGCTTTGTTGGATTAGCGTGGTACTACAGACGGTTCGTCGAGAGGTTTTCTTCTATAGAAGTACCTTTGACTAGGCTGAATAACAAAGATGTCCCATTTTAGTGGTAGGATCAGTGTGATGATAACTTTCATATGCTTAAGGCCTTATTGACTTCATCTCTAGTGTTGACTTTGCCAGTAGAGGGTGAGCATTTCTCCGTGTATTGTGATGCTTCAGGGGTTGGTCTTGGTTGTGTATTGATGCAGCAGGGTCATGTGATAGCATATGCATTGAGACAGCTGAAGGCTCATGAGTGCAACTACCCCACTCATGACTTAGAGTTGGCGGCGGTAGTCTTTGCGCTCAAGATTTGGAGGCACTACTTATATGGGGTTCACTGTGAGATCTTCATCGATCACTGTAGTATTCATTACATTATGAGTCAGCGAGAGCTGAACTATAGGCAGAGGAGATGGATCGAGTTACTGAAAGACTATGACTTCACTATTTTGTATCATTCGGGCAAGGCAAACGTGGTAGCTGATGCCTTGAGTCGAAAGACAGTTAGTATGGGCACCCTAGCTTCACTTTCAGTTTCAGAGTGGCCGTTGGCCTTGGACATCCAGTCCTTGGCTAAGAGTTTGGTTAGACTTGGCTTGTCGGATCTTAGTAGAGTTCTCACCAGTATTAAGGTTCATTCTACCTTGGTTGATTAGATTTAGACCCATCAGTTTGAGAATCGGCGGTTGTGTGACCTTTGTGATCAGGTGGTTTGGGGTGAGGCCAGCCGGGCTACTTTGAGTTCTGAGGGTATTCTGAGGTTTGACAGTCGTCTTTGTGTTCCGAGAGTTAGGGATTTGATTTAGTTAATACTCCGTGAGGCACATTGTTCTAGATACTCCATTCATCCTGGTGCAACAAAGATGTATCGATATTTGAGATAGCTTTACTAGTGGAGTGGTATTAAGCGGGATGTAGCAGAATTTGTATCTCAATGCTTGAACTGTCAGCAGGTGAAGTTCGAGCACATGAGATCTGGTGGTTTGATGTAGCGACTTTCCATTCTTGAGTGGAAGTCGGAAGGGATCACTATGGACTTCGTAGTTGGATTGCCTCACACTTCTTGATGATTTGACTCTTTTTGGGTGATTATTGATCGGCTGACTAAGTCAGCGCACTTCTTGCCAGTCCAGGCTATATACAGCGTAGAGAGGTTAGGTTAGCGGGGTACTACAAACGGTTCGTCGAGGGGTTTTCTTCCATAGAAGAACCTTTGACTAGGCTGACTAGGAAGGATGTCCCATTTCAGTGGTCGGATCAGTGCAAGGATAGCTTTCAGAGGTTTAAGGCCTTATTGACTTCAGCTCTAGTGTTGACTTTGCCAATTGAGGGTGAGAGTTTCTCCGTGTATTGTGATGCATCAGAGGTTGGTCTTGGTTGTGTATTAATTCAGAAGGGTCATGTGATAGCATATGCATCCAGATAGCTGAAGGTTCACGAGCGCAACTACCCCACTCATGACTTAGAGTTGGTGGCGGTAGTCTTTTCGCTCAAGATTTGGAGGCACTACTTATATGGGGTTCACTGTGAGTTCTTCATCGATCACCATAGTCTTCAGTACATTATGAGTTAGCGAGAGCTGAACTAGAGGTAGAGGAGATGGATCGAGTTACTAAAGGACTATGACTTCACCATTATGTATCATCCGGGCAAGACAAATGTGGTAGCAGATACATTGAGTCGAAAGATGGTGAGTATGGGAAGCCTAGCTTCACTTTTAGTTTGAGAGTGGCCGTTGGCCTTGGACATCCAGTCCTTGGCTTACTGTTTGGTTAGGCTTGACTTGTCGGATCTTAGTAGAGTTATCGCTAGTATTGAGGTTCATTCTACCTTGGTTGATCAGATTCAGAGCCGTCAGTTTAAGAATTGACTATTGTGTGACCTTCATGATCAGGTGGTTCGGGGTGAAGCCAGCCGGGCTACTTTGAGTTTTGAGGGTATTTTGAGGTTTGACAGTCGTCTTTGTGTTTCGAGAGTTAGGGATTTTATTCAGTTGATACTCCATGAGGCACATTATTCTAGATACTCCATTCATCCTGGCGCAACCAAGATGTACTGATATTTGAGATAGCTTTACTGGTGGAGTGGTATGAAGAGGGACGTAGCAGAGTTTGTATCTCGGTTCTTGAACTGTCAGTAGGTGAAGTTCGAGCACATGAGACCTGGTGGTTTGATGCAGCAACTTCCCATTCCTGAGTGGAAGTGGGAAGGGATCACTATGGACTTTGTAGTTAGATTGCCTCGCACTTCTCGAGGATTTGACTCTATTTGTGTGATTATTGATCAGCTGACTAAGTCAGCATATTCTTGCCGGTCCAGACTATATACAACGCAAAGACGTTAGCCTAGATCTACCTTCGTGAGATTGTTCGGTTGCATGGGGTCCCAACTTCTATCATTTTAGATCATGGCACTCAGTTCACATCTCAGTTCTGGAGGGCTATTCAACGATATTTGGGTAGAGAGGTTCAACTTAGCATCGCATTGCACCCTCAGACAGATGGCCAGTCTGAAAGGACTATTCAGGTCTTGGAGGACATGCTTCGGGCCTGTGTTCTTGACTTTGGAGGTTCTTAGGATCAATTTGTGCCTTTGGCCATGTTTTCTTATAATAATAGTTTTCATTTGAGTATTAGCAAGGCACCTTTCGAAGCTTTGTATGGTAGGCATTGCAGATTGGCGGTTGGTTGGTTTGATGGTTTGGTGTCTAGGCCATAGGGTACAAATTTGCTTAAGTGATTCCTTAGACAGAGTTCGAGTTATTCAGGACAGACTTCGAGTAACACAGAGCAGGCAAAAGAGCTACGCTAATTGTAGACTTCGTGCCTTGGAGTTTAGTATTGGCGACTTGGTGTTCCTCCATGTATCGCCCATGAAGGGCGTGATGAGATTTGGTAGGCAGGGAAATATTAGCCCCAGGTATATTAGGCCATTTGAGATTCTTTAGAGGGTTGGTAGTGTTGCCTATAAGTTAGCTTTGCCTCCGATATTTTTGGCTATGCACCCAGTTTTCCATGTATCGATGTTGCGACGGTATGTTCCAGATGAGTCTCATGTATTGCAGTGGGATATGGTTCAGTTGGAATAGAGTTTGCCCTTTGTTGAGGAGCAGGTAACTATTTTGGCCAGAGATGTCAAGAGATTGAGATCTAGGGAGATTCCAGTTGTTATGGTTCAGTGGAAGCATCGTCCAGTTGAGGAGGCTACTAGAAGATCGAGAGAGAGATGCGGACTCAGTATCTGCAGTGGTTTGAGGCTTCAGGTACTCCCTTCTTCTTTGACTTTTGAGGACGAAAGTCCTTTTTTAGTAGTTGATAATGTGATGACCCTTCCGGTCATTCCCGCGTTTATGCTTTCCTGGTACTGTTAAAGCTTGCCTATAGCAGCCTTAAGTCATTTATGGCTTGCACGGATCGATGGTTCGGTGCCCTGGCCATTCATTTGGTCATTATGGTCGTTTCCCTATTTTAGAGCCTTAACTTAGGATATCATTGACATTCTTGGTAAACGCACTCATAATCGAATTCTGACAAGTCCGTTAGCTCCGAAGCATGAATTTTGGTCTAGATGGACACTTAGTCGGGGACTAGAAGCTTTTGGTTTGGCTTTGTGTTAGTTTTTGTGTTTTCTAGCCAATTGAACTTGAAAGTTTGACTTTTGTCAACATTTGGTGAAGACGGCCTCGGATGGAATTTTCGTCAGTGCTGTTAGTTCCAGAATGTCGACTTTGGGCTAGAGGGACCTTTGGTTCAGGTCCTGAGGCTTCCAGACTCATTTTTGGGTGTTGAGTTCTGTTTTGGCTAAAAGTTTGTTTTTGGGAGTTGAGCCCACTTTTTATTAAATCGACCTCCGTTGGGAATTTATTTGATCCCGTTGAGGATGGAATACTGTTTCTGGTATGGTGGCATAGTTTATTTGTGCGCGCGAGGTCCCGGATGAGCCCTATAGGTCCACCCAGAGACTTTTTCCTCTTGCATTTTCTGTTTCTAGCTGTTGCAGGTACAAGCCTCAGGCTTCAATCACGATCGCAAGGTTCCTTCATGCGACCGCGATGAAGGCCCTATGGACCTGGTACCTTTGCTCTTCGTGATCAGAGAGTCCCTCTTCGTGACCACGATGTTATCCCGGTTCCCTTGTTCTACGCGATCACGATGTCTATCTTCACGATCGTGATTCAACCTTCTCCGCTTTGTTCTTAGCGACCGTGTGGCTAGTCCTCATGATTGCGATGGTTTAGACAACGTGGTCATTACGACCGCGTAGGGTCCCTTTCCGATCTCGATGAAGGACCCCTGAGCAGTATATATACTTTTCCTTTCGTTTTCAACACTCCAAAATCCGTTTCCTCCATTTTTATTAGCTCCAAACTTACCAAAGCTCTGCGTTGCTTCGATTCTTGGCATTTGGGTGGAGAATCTTGGTCTTGTGATCATTTTTCTCGTCTTCAATTCGGTAAGTTCCTTATTAATTTCCAAAATTCTCCCCTTTGATTCCTTAAATTGTTCTTATAGATGGTAGCCTTTTTTGAGCCTTTTCTTTGACCAATTCCTTCCTATAATCTGACCATGCACTCACGGGAGTGTGGTGATCATTGTCCGCTCTTTCATTTCTGGCTTCAAGTTGCGGGGTCCACGGGCCCACTGGTGACCCAAATTTTGACCCGGATATAAGTAAAGCAATATGGGTATCGTTAGTCTCATTTTAATGCGTGGTTTATATTTATGATAGTTTGATTTTATTTCGGAGCAGTTCGGGCTTGGACATTGTAGTTCTAGCAGCTTGTCGTTGGATGAAAGGTAGGTCATATTTTAACTCTCTTAGACTTTGCATATATAGGATATAATTATACTATGTAGCATCCTTAGGTTGGGTTTATTAGCTTGGTACCGTAGACCTTGTCCGTTTCTTCATGTCCAACTTATTTTCATTCTCTGATAATTGTAGTATTCATTTTAGTTGATGGTATCAGCCGTGTGGTCCTGGGTGGCCTTGTATCTGACTCTGGACCATAGATGGTGGGTTATTTAGTAATGTTCGTGAGTCCCAGACATTTATATTGTGATCATAGGCTGGTTATATGTGTTGTAGTGCGATTGGAGCCCGTGTAGGGCCGATAGGTTGGTTGTCAGCCGTTGGGTTACTGTTTGTGATTTAGCATGTCATTATCATGCATATAAGAGATTTTTCACACGTTTTACAATTGTTTTGGCTTCGAGCCTACTATTGATGGTTTTCTAAACCCTGCATGGCCTCGAGAGCCCATTTTTGGTAAAAATGGTTATAAAATGTTGTCATCCAATTTTTCATGGATCTTGTTGGGGTAAGAAAGTTAAAAAGGATGATTTAATTATTATTTTCATATTTATACTAGACTCGGCTTGGCCATAGTGCTAGGTTTGATTTCTAATTTGTTTGAGATTGTACTAAACTTGGTCTGATCGAGCAGCAGACTGTTTTACTATTATCTTAGACCAGGTTATGTTCGGGCACCCTGGTTGGGGTTTTTGAGACTTGACTCACTGATTTAGACCCGGGTAGAACCCCGCGTGTGCATTTTTGAGATCTGGTGACTTATCTTGATCCTGCTACACTCTGGACATTTATATTGAGGTTATGAGATTTAGTATGTGGTCTACGAGTAGACCTCCATTGACCTTGTCGATCCGGGCCAGGGGCTACGTGATGTGAGTGCTTGAGGAGGGGTGTACGACAGAGTAGAGGTACTCAGGGGAATCCCTTCCATGGATCCTGCCTTTATTGGGTCTTTTAGGTACGTGAGGGAGTAACATACGACACTACTATCATTTGGTTCCAGCATATCACATCACATCATGCATATTGTTTTCGGATCTACCCTTGTTTGCTGTTTGCTCGGTGTACGCTTTGGTAGTATGGGATTCCAGAGGGTTTGTCTTCACTTGTATGTGTTCCTCGGGTGTTTGGGCACTCGTGGGACTGTAGGCAGACGTTTATTTATTTTTATTCTATCGCAATATTGATCCTGATTATGGTTATATTCGATGACTGGAAACTAAGAGTTGTATTATGTTCATTCGGTTCACTTAATGTTTATACTTGGGCTATCGGTTGATATTCCTGACTTGAAAGTGGAATTACTAGCATGACTTGGTTTTAGTCTTTTTTTCAAGCATGATGATCGTTATTTCCTTTCCTTCTTCCCTTTTTACTTTAGGTTACGGGTATACTGTCTTCTGCTTAACTCTCTTTATATATTGTTATTGCATGAACCCCAGGTGCATTTTTTCTTTCCTTTACCCATTTCTGTGAGATATATATTTCTATTAGCTAGCCAAGCATTATTGTATTCTCCTAGTAGTCCTTTTGTGCTAGTTTCCATGTACTTGTTCATTTTTTCTGTGACTACTTGCTTCTGTTCTGCTACATTACTCCTTTTATATCTTATATGCACCCAGCTGGCCTATGATACCTACTGGGTACCCATTGCTTAGCAATTGGTACTAATACTACACTCTGCATCTTCCTGGTGCAGATCCTAGTATGGGCCATCATCGTTGATCCATTGGAGACTCGTGCGGGCTGATCTTTTAGACTATCCAAGATTGAGGGTGAGCTCTTGGCGACCGGAGCTTAGCTTTTAGCTCATCTTTTATATCATGTACTCTTTTACTATTCAGAGACAGATGTGTATATATTATTTTAGATACTTTGTACTCTGTTGATGTAGTTCCAGCTCTTATACTACGATACCAGGTTTTGGGTTTGGTTTAGCTTCTGCTTACGTATTTCTATTGCTTATTTCTTTATCTTGTTCCCTTTCTTCTGCTTATTTACTGTTCTTCTGCTTGATTGTTAGATGGTAGCCCTACTAACCGTTCCGGGCTACGGGAGTTGGCTTGCCTACAGGGGGGTGTAGGTGCTATCATGATCGAGAAATCGTGTTGTGAAAGGCACACATATTAATATTAAAGAACCGGTTTGAGTTCGGGCATGCATATTTATATTTAAGCCTCGGTTCGAGTCCAGGAATGCATATTTATTATTAGGCCCTGCTTTGAGTCTGGGAGTGCATAATTACTGATGTACACTCAGAAGTCTGGTTCGAGTCCGCTAATGCATTATCATCTCATATGGAATATCATAGCACTTTCCGCATTTACTTATTGTTAAGCTTGGATGTTAGTTAGTATTGTTTGTTGTTTGTACCTTTGGGGTTTATGGGGGTCCGGTTGGGTTTATTAAATTTTGTGTGTACCTTCCGGGCATATGGGGGTCTGGTTTTGTTGTAGCTAGGTTATTTAATTATGCCTTTTGAGTTATTACATATGCATCCTTTATTATGTAGCTATGACCTGTTATTCTCTTTCTGACCCCTCTTTCTCACCCTTTTTAGTGTATATTCGCATTTATTATACTTATATCTTATTTGAGCTTAGTCGACCTATGATGCCTACTAGGTACTGTGTGTTTTGGTACTCATACTACACTTCTGAATCTTTTTCTTTGATGCAGACCGTAGTAAGAGTTATCGCTATTGACGTCGTCCTCGTGCGGAGTTGTTGATCAGATATTCTGGGTGAGCTTTTGGTGTCTGAAGTTGATCCATCTCTCTCTATTTTTGGGATTAGTCTTCTTTTGTACTTTCAACGATTGTTCTGCATATATTGTATATATCTAGTACTCTTATATTATAGTAGCTCTTGTACTGACTGATACCAGGTCTTCGGGGATCTTTTGCATATTTCTTTCCTTTCCCCCTCTTTCATATATATATGTTCCGCTTGTTTTCCCATCATTTAGCATTGATTTCCTATTTTCTACTCTTTCTCTTATTAGACTGTTACTCACCGTTCCAGGCTAAGGATTTTGGCTTACCTACTTGTGGATTATAGTAGGTGCCATCATGACCTGAGTTTTCGGGTCATGACATCTTGTGCAGGTCTAGACCAGGTTTTGGGAAAACAGTTGTATTTTTAGTTTCAAAACAGTAGCATGTATTTCAAGTTTTGTTAAGTCATGAATACCAATTTAAATTATTATTATCATATGAATTTTTGTAGAAGACTTTCGCTTAATCATGTTGGGGAAAAGTATAAATCTGGAAGTATAAAACAACAATCTCTGGATATAATAAATGAAGTCTGAAATCTAGACCGATTATGTAAGTTAAAAAACTGACTCTATGTCTGAAAATCTCTACTGAAATGAGTTGTTGGGACAAACCTCCAGCTAACTCTAATAGTTTAAAAACTGAAGTAAAAGACTGAATTAAAACGAACATAAATCTTGTCCTTGAAATATGAGGACTCACTAACTCTACTGCTGGGAATGCTGCAAAATTGAACTAAGTGTGATTTGGATGTTGAGCGTCTGAACCTGCATCATAATAGGATGCAACACAAAAGTATGTGTCAGTACTTTGAATGTACTGAGCATGCGGAATATACACTAATCTAAATATTCTGAACATGAGGAGATGACTGAACATAAAAGGATTAACTGAGCATGAAACTAAAATATGTAAACTTATTCAATAACCAAGTAGATAAGTATGCAACTGAACAATACTAATCTGAAATAATGACTAAAAGTAGAGGTGTTAAATGGGCGGGTTGGTTTGAAATTGAAGAGATTAAAATGGGCTAAATTATAATTAGGATGGGTCATGACCCGCCCAAATTTACTTTGGATTGAATTGAGTTGGATTAAATTGGGCAAAAAATCAAGTTGGGTCATGACCCGCCCAATTTGACCCGTTTAATCTAAACAATACTACTATTATATAAACATACTTTTGTACTATTATAATACTATCACCCACCCCATTAAATCCCCCCTCCACCCCTCCCCCCTCCCCCTCTCCCCTCCCCCCCACACAATTGTTTTTTAATTTTTCATTGTATTTTTTTAAAAAAAAGTTCTACACCACCCCACCCTACCTCCACTCCCCATCCCAACCAACATACCCAACTATTCATTTTTTAAAATAAATAAATTTATTAAAGAAAAGTAAAAAAAATGATTTTTTTTCTACCCTACCCCCACCACCCTTTGCTATATGCGTACCGAACACAAAAAAATAAGTAAAAAATAATTTGTTTTTCTAGAAAATATTTTCAATTGGAGGTGGAGTAAGGTAAGGGTAGGGGGTGGGGTAGGGGGTAGGAGTAGGCAGGATGATGGATATAGGTCGGTTGTAGTGGGGGTGTGGTAGAAAAGAATTAAAAAATTGAGGGGAGGGGGGAGAGAAATAGGGTGGGGGCGGTATAAGGTGAGGGTGGGGTAGAAAAAAAATTAAATCTTTGACAGGTGAAGTGGAGGTGGACTTGGGAGATTGGGGTGGGGGTAGGGTAGGAAGAATTTCTTAAAAAAATAGGATGGGGATGGGTAGGTAGGGTAAGGTGGGGGTAAGATAGGGTGGGGTAAGATGGGGGTGGGTGTGTTATTTTCCTTCATCAACAAAATTATTTTATTTATTTTCAAGGAGCTTATTTTCTTGAAGAAAATATTAAGCATTAAAGAAGCAGGTTGAAGTGGAGATATAATTGGGCTGAACTCAAGATTATTTTAAATTGGTTAATCTCAAATGGATTGAAAGTTAACCCAATATTAAATTATCATGAATCCAACCCATAAAATTCTGGGTGGGTTAGGCGGGTTATATGTGCTTGGGTTTATTTTTACACACCCCTAACTACAAGGTCATGCACTAACTGTGACTGAACTGTGGGAGCTAAAATTAACGGACATATACCAAGCTGAGATAACTATGGGGCTAACCTGTAACTTGGTTGGGAGGGTGTTCATATCTTGCCAAGGATACAAATATTAGCTCGTGTGGATCCACTAATCTGATTTCTAAAAAGGACTAAGGTGTCGAGCCTTATATGGCGGGTGACCCTTTAGAATCTACAGTGGCGCCGTAGTTGTGGGACTTAGGGACATGTACTAATTAAGGTCTCAGCCTAAACTGAAGGGTGAGCCTTCATCCCCGCGTCTGCTCGGTGCTAAGTCTACTCCTAACTGACTGTGTAATACACTGACATACTGGATAGCTCAAAATACTGACTTTCTGAGATTGCTAAATAATGCTAAGACTGAAAGAATTTAAATCATATAATTCTAAATAACTGAGCATCTAACTGAAAATGCATAAAATCCTAAACTGATCGGGTGTTCATAACTCACCATCCTAAGAGATTGAACTACTCTCAACAATTCTAGAATCTAACTACAATATGAGGTTCATAATTATATCTCAAATAAAGGATAATACCACATAATGAGGGTTTGAAGATTCTGGGAACACAATAATGCTAGACTTCGAGAAATATGCAATAAGGATTCATACATAATAGGAGACTGAAATACAGCAAAATTTACCCAAATCTTAGGAACCCTAGATTTTGAAAATTGAACATAAACTGGAGAACTGATGTAATGACCCTCAAGGTTATTTTCTCTGTTTTCATTCATTTTCTGTGTTTCGAGCCTTCCCACAGCGGCTACAGGTCATTAATTACTTACCGAGACTGACGGTTTTATTTTTGGGTAGTTCATTTGTGTTTTAAGCCCAATTTCCTATTTTAAAACTCTTAATATTGTAAGAGTTGACTTTGGTCAAAATTCAGAGAAAACAACCTCGGATGGGAATTCTGTCAGTGTTGTTAGCTTCAAAATATTGACTTTGGGCTGGGGGGGGACCTTTTGTTCGGGTCTCGAGCTTTAGGACTCATTTTGGGCTATTGGGTTCCTTTTGGTAAAAGTTGAATTTTGGGCATTGGGTTACTTTTCATTAAATATATCTCCAATGGGAATTTTATCGATTCTATTGAGTCCAGAATGTGATTTTTTGTAGGGTAACATATTTGGTTTGTGTCCACGGGGTTCCAGATGAATCACGAGGGTCCATCCAAGCATATGAAACGTAGCTAAAAATTTTTTGTATGGCTGATTCTGGTGTTTCTGCTTTTGTGGCCCCTGTGTCGCATTTTTGGACATCACATTTATGGATAATCCTCCACTTTTGCGGAGGTGCGTCTATCCGGGGACCTCCACTTTTGTGAAGTTTCTGTCGCTTTTGTGACTCCCACTTTTACGAAGGCACGGGTGAACAGTGACCTCCACAATTATGATGAAAATCTCCGCTTTTGTGGAGAAAGCTATTACTAAACTCTTCTTCCTTATTTTAAATCATTCCAAACCAAAATTCCTCCATTACTCTAGATCTCTAAGCATAAAATTCAGTATGGGATCACTTTAGGCTATTTGGGGTGATTATTTCTGGTCCGTGGTCGATTACCCATCAGTAATTGTAAGTTTCCGATCCTTAATTTTTATTAAATTCTTTGGTTGATTCTTAATTTGTCTGTGGGGTTTAGGGGCTGACTTGGGCTCGCTTTAGGAGCTGTTTTTGCTCAATATTTTGAGCATGTAATCCTTATTCCACGAGAGATATTTTTCCCAGTTTTATTTTTTAAATTCACGTGTGGGCCCCACGGGTGATTTTTCACTCGATTTTTTACCCAAATTTTTAAATTGCAAATATGGGTGTCCTTATTCATATTTTAATGAGTAGATTATCATTATGATAGCGTGGCAGCAGTTGGAGGCTTCTCGAAAAGGAAAAGCATCAGTCTAGAGGGTGTGAGCGCACGTGATCGGCTTCCAGGTAGACTACGGCTTACTTACTTCTAGACTTAGCTCGTATAAGATGACTATATGGTTTGTGCTAATTGTTGGTGGGAAGTTATGGATTGTATAGTGATTTTTAAGGGATTTTGATTCTCTTAGTCGATTTAGGCTTTAGCTTAGAATCGGGGATCGAAACCTTAGTATTACCATTGCTTGTACCTGTAGGTCTTAGTGTAGCCGGTGTAGAGCCTTTAGTTGTATTAAATTATATATCCTTGCTTGCCTTAGCTTAGTTAGTCGGTCTTAGGGTGCTGGGGTGGTTAATTTTGATATCCATTGTATGGAATTTCTGGTAGTTCTCGAGATAGGTTAGAAGCTTATTTATCATTTTTGCTTAATCGTTCTATCTTCTTATTGTTTATTCGTAATTATGTATTTGTAGGCCCGAGGCTATATGCATTGGAATTGTTGGACCCTAGGTCAGTTTACTTATTCCTTAACTCCTTTCAGTTTGTTTCTTGTTTTCGCCAGTTTAGCATGAATTGTCTGTGTTAGTTAGATTTGGGGTAGTTATTGCCTTAGAGTAAGTTTTTGTAGGAGGTTGTTAGGAGTTTAGTTCTTGTAGGTGCTATTTTTTAAGAATAATGACCTTTTCCTTGACTTGTGGACTTAGTTTCTTTAATGCTAATTAACTATACTTGATTATTCTTCTATGTCCTTGTATTATGGTTATTTTCTCGTGGCATATGAAAGATTTGGTTTAAAACACTATTTTTGGTTTCAAAAATGGATTTTTTAAGAACGGTTTTGGTACTTTTTCCCTCTTATCGGAAAACTTGGTATATTTTTATGAAGTATTAATTTGAAATAAACTTGCATGCCAAGGGAAAGTGTTCCGAGTGGTTTTACTGATAATTTAAACTTGCATGCCCGAGGCAAATCTTTCTGGGTGGTTTTACAGGTACTTTAAACTTGCATGCCCAAGGGGAAGTGTTTTGGGTGGTTTTACTGATTATCATCATGGCACAATTATTGAGATACAGTTCTGAATTGGTATATGGATTTTGCGAGTCCCTCATGGGTCCTGCCTTTGCAAGCTATGGCTAGAGGAGGATATACTGTACTATTGGCACTTGGAACGAATCATATGGAATATCATGGCACGATTCCACCTGCATTACCCCATTAGGTTGATTGTAGTCATTACTATTTGTTGTTTGCATCCTCCCGACTTATGGAGGGTTCAGTTGGGTCTATTATTTGTTGGTTGTACCTTTCGGGCTTATGGGGGTCTGATTAGGTTATTCTCCAATTCTGTGTACCTTCTGGGCTTATGTGGGCTCGGTTAGGTTGTAGCTAGACTGTTCTACTTCACTTTACTTCACATTGCTTTACTTTTCATGTTTTACGCTTCGCTTAGCTCATTATTTTCTGTCTTAGTATTTCTAGCTATGACATGTACCCTTATACTGACTCCGTCTTCATTTCCTGTAGTATATTTTCATTTTCTATACTTTTATCTTATTTGAGACCAGTCAGCCTATGATGCCTACTAGGTACCACATATTTTGATACTTATGCTACAATTCTGTATATTTTTCATTGATGCAGACCCTAGCATGAGTTATCACTACTAATGTAGTCCTAGTGCAGAGTTGCTGATTTGAAGATTTAGGATGGGCTTCTAGCGACCGAAGCTTACTTTTCTTCCTCTATTTTGGGATTAGTCCCCCTTTTTGTATATTCAGAGACTATCATGTATATTTATATCTATCTAGTACTCCTTATGTTTTAGTATCTTTTGTATCGACTGATACCAGGTTTTGGGTGTTTTCTATATGACTTACTCCTTACTTTCTGCTTTATTTTATTTTTTGCTTTTATTATCTCTATCGTGCATCCGCTTGTTCCATTTTATATTGTGTCTCGCATTATCCCGCTACTCGTTATTTCGGGCTAAGGGTTTCGACTTACCTACTCGTGGGGTATAGTAGGTGCCATTGCAACCTGAGAAATTAGGTTGTGACATATTGGTATCAGAGCTCTAGGTTCACCGGTATAGTTAGTACAAAAGCAGGTGCCTAGCAGAGTCTCGCGGATTGGTACGATGACGTTCGTATCCTATCTTCGGGAGGCTATAAGGGATTCGTAAGAAATATTCCATCCTTTTGATTCTTTATCATGCGCTTCTGACTTCCATCAACTTCTAAATGTTGTATGTTTCATTCTTTCTCAGATGGTTAAGATGAGATCCATAGTAGCCGAGGGCGAGGCCCCTGCACTGGTATCTACGGCCCCACCCTGGGGCAGAGGTCGAGGTCAGGCATAAACCACAGCACCAGATCAGGGCCCAGCCAGAGAGCCATCACCTGAGCTTGTATATGATTAGGATCCTGAGATTGCTCCACAGTTAGTGCCAGAAGATTCGCCATCGCAACAACCAGTGGGGCATGGACCGACCCAGCTTCTATCCAGACCTATAGTTTCACCGACACTTTATGCCACTTTAGCTCAGCTGTTGAGTTCCTTGGGAAGCCTACCTCAAACTTTGGCTCAGGGAGAAGTATAGGGTATTCAAAGTATGGAGGCGCAGCCTGCTATTGTGGCTCCCTATGTTGAGGTACCGCTAGTTCTGTTAGTTGACCAACTGACGGCAGCCTTGCCAGTCATGACTTCTGAGGAGCAGAAGATGCTGGGTCAGTTTCTTAGATTGGCCCCACCGAGGTTTTCTGGTGATCCAGGGGAGGATGCGTATGAGTTTCTTGCCAGTTGCGGAGAGAGGTTGTATAACCTCATGTAGTGGATTCTCACAGGGAAGACTACACTGCATTTAAGCTTGATGGTCCTGTGAGATAGTGTTGAAGAGCATATTCAGAGAGTAGACCATCTAGGTCCCCTTCTATGACTTGGGAATAGTTCTCCGAGGCCTTCTTGGGAAAGTACATGCCTCGTAGTGAGCGTGAGAGACTTTGGGATGCATTCTTGGGCTGGAGCAGGGTTCTTTGGGTGTGTCAGAGTATGAGTCGAGGTTCCACTAATTATCTAGACATGCCACTATGATTCTGCCTATCGAGCACAAGAGAGTGCGGTGCTTCGTCAAAGGGTTGAGATTTTAGCTTCGCTTAGCTACAGAGAGTATGGTGTCTTTGGGCCAGACCTTCTTAGAGGTGGTTGATCATGCCCGTACCATTGAGTTTATTCATCGCGTGGCCCATGGGGGCTGTGATAAGAGATACCAATATCAGGGAAGCTATGGTGGTTCCTAGTTCCATGGTAGGTGTCCTTTTGGTAGAGGTCAGTAGCAGAGGTGCTTTCAGCCTACTAGGCCAATTAAGGCCTCACTTCAGCTTTCCGTTAGTATCAGCCAATCAGAGTACAGTGGTCAGAGCTCCGGTTATTATTTGAGAGGTTCACATTCTAGGTCTTTAGGCTGTGGTGGTCGTCGATGCAGCGGGTACTTCACAACAGAGCAGGGACCCTCAGGGTTGTTATGAGTTTGGGGAGTTTGGTCACTATGCTAGAGATAGTCCCCGGCACGGGATAACCGAGCCTCAGCTGTTGCCCATCCTCTTAGGATAGTGGTGCCACCAGCCAAAGGTGGTGCTCAGAGTTATAGGGGTGGATCACAGAGTAGTAGGGGTGCTCGTGGTGGTGCTCAGCCAGGTAAGACCGGTGGTCATGTTGGTACTCAGCCTAGAGGTGGGCGTGGTCAGTTGTATGCCAATTCATGGTAAGACAAAGGCAGAGGCTTCAGACTTAGTGATCGCAGGTACAATTTCAGTATGCCATCAGCTAGTGTCTATTTTATTTGATTTGGGCTCTACTCATTCGTATATGTCTATATACTTGGCTTCTCAATTGGGATTGTCTAGTGAGCCTTTGTATGTGCCATTGTGTGTAGCTACGCTCGTGGGTGATTCTTTAGTAGTGGATCGGGTATTTAGATCTTGTGTGGTGACTATTCGGGAGTGTGACAGTAGTGTGGATCTTGTTGTGCTTGATGATAACGCTCAAACGTACTCCCCTAATAGGAAGTATTGGCGATGTTAGAGAAAAACAAATTTGTAGTTTCCAACGGATGTCGGTGTCGATCACACAGAGAATTTTGAGCTTAGCCTAGGTGATTATAAGACAGAGTTCACAACGAGAGTGAGTAATATAAAAAAGTAGGGAATTGGAATCTATCACAATTTTGCAATTCAACAAACAAAACAATAAAGTGAAATGAGGTGTAGACAATAGAGAGGACGAATATGGATGTGTGTCAAATGGTACTCGAACATGGGATAGGGTGAATGCTTATTCATGCAAATTCATGCTAAACGATATGGGTAACCTAGGTTTTAAGCATGGTTATTTATCTCTTGATCAACAACCATATATTCAATAGTCTCAAGTCAAGCACTATTGATTAATCACTAAACAACAAAGCTAATGTTTAAGGAGGTTATACTATTTCTAGCTTTAGACCCTTAAATGGGTGATTCCATCAATTTGAGCTATTTCTAGCCTCAATCTAAATGGAAGCCCAAGTTCCACTAGCAATTTCACATCCAAAGTTATGATTTCCTCTTTCAAGCAAGACCACAACCAAGTAAGGAAAATCAATGTTTGCAACCACCAATTTTAGAGTTAAAATATGGTGAAATCACTAAACCCATGTCAATTAAGCAATTATAAACAAGAATTAGCAATACCCACACCCATTTATCAAGTACCGATCATCAACATATCTCTAGATAAGATGTTTAGCTACTCATGCTTAAGGAAAGAGATATACCAAATGGGTAATTAAAATTTCCTACCATTCAAGATAAATTTCTCAATATCCAAGCTCAGTTTGTACACAAATAGTGGTTCTAAGAGTTGGGAAGAAGGAATTGACAGAAACCCTCTTCTTATTCTTAGAAGGGAAAACTTGTTCACAAAGCTAAGAATTGTTCAAAACTATCAGCACTAGCAGGACTATTTACACTTGCGCCTAAACTAGGTTTTTAAACATTCCCAAAACGTCACATAAATTTGGACAAAAATGTCCTTCGGGTGGTATGCAGTGCAACGTGCGGTTCGCACGTCAGAATGTGTGCATCGCATACCCTCTTCAGTGATCTAGTGACTCAGTCCAATTGGGAAGCTTCATGCAAAGTGGGGTGCTATTCGCATGAGGCATTATGTGCATTGCACAGTGACCGCACCCCTTAACAGATCCTTTAGTAATCATCGAGCTCTATACGGTGGAAGGTGCATTCCGCACCAAGGCAAGTGCGTGTCGCACGAGCGCCGCATCTCTCAGCAGAATCTTTGTCTTGTTTGCTCACTTCATACTTCACTATTTTTTGGCCCTTTTTGGGTCCATTTCCTCGTTTTCTATCTTTGATCACAGGTACTTGCGTAGACATCAATAAAGTCTATAAGAACCTCTAAATCTCATCAAAACATAGCAATAATTCATGAATAAAGTCTCAATAAGTTGGTATATCACCGACTTATCAAACCCCCAAACTTGAACTATTGCTTGTCCTCAAACAAGATACTTACAAGGTAAGAAATGAATTATACTCTAGACTCAATCAAGGCTAAAAAGACCACCCATTTCTAAAAACTAAAAAAAATAACAAACAAAAGGACTCAAATAAAAGACTCAACTACAAAGCTTATCTCAATTTGAACGACCACGATATCAAGGCAATTGATCATTTTAAAACTTTTTCAAAAAGGGCTTCATTTCTCATTCAAAATCAAGGGATTTTTGTCATTCAAAACAAGATACAAAGCTTCTCAAGCCATTGGCATGGGCCATCAAGGTTTTCCTTGAGATTCCCCACACAACTTGTCTCATTCATTCCTCTCAATTGAAATAGAGACTTCATATTTCACTTCGATTGCATGATGCCACTCACTACAAGAGAGAATCCCTATCACAATCATGCAATTCACAAAACAAAGGGATTATAAGAGACCCAAGAAGACTCTCACTCTCTCAAGGAAGTTCAAGTGAACACATGTCAACCCATAGGCTTGCCTTTCATTCGCCAATAATGTAGGGTGACAAAGCTCGGAATCACTAAGGACTTGCGAGTTTCGATGTTGGCTAGGGCTAAGGTGAGGATTTCATTTGGTTCAAGTGACTACACATCCCTAATGCTCTTTGTTATTATTTCGAACACAGCTCACATTTTTGACTTTTGACATCACCTTATTTCTCTCTCTCACAACCCAAGTTTCTCCTTTTAAATCATGATTATTCAAAACTCCTTGTATCACCTTCGTTTGGTAGCATCTATTCTTTCTTTTAATTTTGCTCTTTGGATTGAAATTTTGGAGCAAATTTTCATTTCAAACTTAAGGTGCTACCTTGCACTTGAGTGCATTCTTTTTCTTCTCCTTATTGATCGCATACACCCCCAAAGTTAGGCATTCGCCTATGTTGTCTTTTCATTTCCCCCCTTCCAAACTTAGGATTTTAGCCTACTTTTCACTTTTGAGAATATAGGGAGGCCGGGTGCCAAGATAGAGGTTCCAAAAAGGTTAAGGTGTTAAACAAGGTGCCAAAGAACGGTCACAAGCTCAAAGAGGTTCACTAGGATTGATGTTGAGGGAAGTCATTTGGGTGAAGTGGTTGTTCAAAGACGGCCTAAGTTCATTTTCCAAGCTCGGTCACACCTAGAATTTTTCCTTGAATCACATTCGGGGCAAGTTCTAGATTACTCATACACACAAGAATCAAGGTAAAACCTCACCACACAAGGCATCATGCCACAAGACTTCTTTCATTAGTCTCAAGATCAATTGGGACAAATGACTTTCGCCAAGCTATTCGAGTTCATTAAACATTCATTTGTGAATCAATCAAGACAAAACGAGAGTGTGCAAGTCATGACAAGAGAATGCTTCCTTCAAAATTTCATTTTCCCTCTTTCCTTTTTTTTCAAGAACATCTTGCCAAGAAATTTTTTTAGTGGGCCCATTTTGAGACAAGCACACTACGGACTCAAATTAAACTAAAACTTGGCATTTTTCCTTAAGAATGTTGCCTCTAAATCTATCATAGGGAAACACCAACCCGGTTCGACACAAAAACAAAAGAAAAAAAGAAAACAAAATAAAGAAAAGATTTGCTACTTGGGAAAGAACCGAGATATTAAGAAAACCCTCAGAGTTTATTGCTAAACTACTATTAACAAGGCAATAACCAAAATTGCACGCTAATGAATCATTTAGAAACAAGCCTCGACGTAGGCCCTTAGCGCATTTGCAAGGCACAGGTAGCGAAATAATGGGGGTGTGTAAGACTAACTCGGCACACAACCAAGAATGAAATCAATCCTGGTGAGGGCACAAATAAGCTCAAAACAAAACAAAATGGCTCGGCAAGGGAAATATCATCACAATCATCCAAAACATGCCCGACAAGGGCCAAATAAAATCTAGCAAGGAAACTAAAAATGTCAACAAGGCCCGGCAAGGGCAATGAAATATCTCAAGCCCAACACGGGCACCAAACTCAAATAAAATAACACCACCTCCCCCCCATAAAAAGAAGAATTGCCATCAATGCTTTCAAGCTCAAGTAGGGAAAGAAAGGGGAAACTCCCTGGAGGACTATGCCTCATCATCATCGTATGCGGCTTCATCATCTGTGTCCTTTCCACTTGGGCCAGCACCACCCCTTCGAAAGTGTGCAGTAACTGAGGAATCTCTAAGGGCCTGTTGAAAGTCTGGATTCCGGTCATCCTCATTGAGCCATGCATCTACATAGCCGGGCAGCTCCTTATCATCATCCGCAAGGGATGCAAACAAGTCGTCCATGGGTCCATGAATGGTATGAGGTGGTGGTAAGGTGCTCAAATCTACCTCTACCATTGGATCCTTAAATTTTTCCTTGTTGAGGTCCTTCCAGAGTGTTTTGATGGATCACTCAATGACAACTACCCTTTTGCAAAAATTAGACACGCTATCCATAATTCCCTTGATGACCCTCTTGACAGCCCTATCAATCAACCCTGGTAGATCATTTGCCAAGTCCCTCAATTTTCTCTCATGGTTATATGTTTTTACAACCATGGCTTGGAGGCCACTTTTAGTCAACGACCCTCTAGGTGCAGTCGGTGTGGTGGTATGTGCCTCTGAAGCAACCCGAGATGGGGGAGAAACATATGTTTTTTCATCTAAGTTATCACTCTCAATGTTCACCGAGCCTCAACCCTGCGCTTTTTTGAATCTGGGGGCATCCTTGTCAATTTTCTTATCAAGATCAATCACCCCAACATAATGGGTGATGTCATCGCAGTTAAAGTATGGGATGCCGGCCTTGGCACACAACTTGCTAATCAGCACTGGGAAAGGGAATGAGTCATTACCCCTACGTGCTTTCCTCCAAATTACCATGGCTGTGATTTTCCTAAAATTCACATGCTCTCCTGTTATAATGGTAGCAACTAGGATAACTCCCTCTTGAGTTATCTTCTGGTCATTTTGAGAGGGTGATGAATTCTCAAATCGTGCTCTCCAAGTGGGAGGCCACGGGTGATCGTACAACAAAATAAAATTTATAAAGTTAACGAGTGTCGAGGTCGTACCCAAGGGACTTAAGGTAGCTATATATCAATTGTACGGATTGAGTTCAAGGTGAGAGTAATTGATCAAAACAACAAGTAAAAGGATGGGAGGAATTAGGAATGTTGTCACTACAATGGCTATTTAATTTAAAAAGCAATGAGACTAAAGTGGGTGTATCAAGTAGACTAGACGACTAGGGATGCATATCTGATGGGGCTTTGGTTATGGGATAGGGTGATTATCAATTCATACCTATTCTCTCTTAATGACATGAATAACATTGGTCATGGGTAAGATTTGCTTATCTCTCGATCAATAATCTTATATTTGATGATCTCGATTAGAGAATCATCGGTTTGATCAATAAACAACCAATCTAGCTTGGAGAAGTCATACCATCTCTATCTTAGACTCTTAAATGGGAGAATCCGACGATAAGAGCTACTCCTAGCCTCAAATCTAAGTGGAATTCCAAGTTCCCACAAGTAATTTCATATCACAACTATGAAATCCTTTCTCAAGCAATCACATAGTCAAGTAATGTAAATTAATGTTTGCAACCACCAATTTTAGGATTAAGACTTGGTGAAATTACTAGACCCATGTCAATTAAGCAATTATAAGCAAGAATAGATAACACCCACACCCATTTCTTAAGCACCCATCATCAATACACCCCTAGACAAGAGATTTTATCCACTCATAGTAAGAGAGAAAGAGATACCAACTGGGTAATTCAAAATCCCTTTCATTAGAGCTGAATCTCAAGTTCTAGATTCAATTTGAGTACACAAGTGTTAACCAAGAGAATTAGATTGAAACCCTCTTCTCAATAGAGGTGAAGAACTTTGTCTCTAAGCTAAAAACTCTTCAAAATATTCAGAATGATGAAAGTTCTTTACTATTGTGCCTGAATAGGCCTTTTATAGTTTCCCAAAACGTCACTAAAAATTAGGACATAAATGCCCTTCGGGAGGTGTGCGGCGCGATGTGCGATTTGCATGTTGTGATGTGCGCGTCGCACACTACCTTTGGTTGAACTAGTGACTTCAGCTAGAAATGGGAGCTCCGTGCGAAGGGGGTGCGGTTTGCACCTCAGGATGTGCACGTCGCACAACGACCGCACCTCGTGACAGACTATTTAGTGACTTTATGCTCTTGTGCGGAGGAGGTATGGTTCACACCTGGGCCTGTGCGTGTTGCATGGCCACCGTATCACCGGTCAGAATCTTCAGCCTTTTCGAACACTTCAGACTTCACTCCTTTTAAGATCTTTTTGGGTCCATTTCTTTGTTTATCATCATCTATCAAAAGTACATGCATAGATATCAATAAAGGCTATAAGATCCTCTAAATCTATTTAAAACATAGCAATAGTTCATGGATATAGGCTAAATAAGTTGGTAGATTACTTACTTATCAAACCCCCAAACTTGAACTATTGCTTGTCCTCAAGCAAGATACTTACAAGACAAGGAATGAATTATGCTCTAGGCTCAATTAAGGCACAAAAGACTACTCTACACTAAAAATTAAGAAAACGAATAAACAAAAGACTCAAACACTATGCTTATCTCAATTTGGACCACCACAAACTCAAGGCACTTAATCATTTCAAAACCCTTTTTCAAAAGGACATCATTTCTCATTCAAACTCAAGGGAAATTTGTCATTTAAAACAAGACTTTAAAACTTCTCAAGTCATTGGCATGGACCGTCAAGGTTTGCCTCGAGATTTGCCACACAACTTGTCTTATTCATTCCCCTCAATTGAAATAGAGACTATATGTTTCAATTCGAGTGCATGATGCCACTCACCAGAAGAGAGAATCCCACTCATAATCATTCAATTCACAAAACATGGGATTATAGGAGAACCAAGAAGACTCTCCCTCTCTCAAGGAAGTTCAAGTGCATACGCGTCGAACCATAGGCTTGCCCTTCATGTATATCGCTACTAATGTAGGGTAGCCAAGCTCGGAATCACCAAGGACTTGCGAGTTACGATGTTGGCTAGGGTTAAGGTGAGGATATCATTTGGATCAAGTGACTACACCTCCCTAATGCTATTTGTTCTAATTTTGAACACCGTTCACATTTTTCAATTTCAACTTCACCTTATTCCTCCCTTACACAACCCAAGATTTCTCCTTTTAACTCATGATCATTCAAACTCCTTATACCACTTTCACTTGGTAGCACCTATTTTTTGCTTTTCAATTTGCTCATTGGATTGATCTTTTGGAGCAATTTTCAATTTGAAATTAAGGTGCTACCTTGCACTTGAAGTGCACTTCTTTTCTTCTCCTCATTTGATCACATGCACCCCCAAACTTAGGCATTTGCCTATGTTGTATTTCATTTTCCCCCAAACATAGGCTTTTAGCCTACATTTCATTTTCAAGAACTTAGAGAGGATGGGTGCCAAAATAGAGGTTCCAAAAAAGGTAAAGGTGTTACAAGGTGCCAAAGAACGGTCATAAGCTCAAAAGGGGTTCACTAGGATTTGATGTCGTGGGAAGTCATTTGGGTGAAGTGGCTGTCAAAAAGGGCCTAAGGTCATCTTCCAAGCCCGACCACACCTAAAATTTCACCTTGAATCACATTCGGGGCAAGTTCTAGATGACACTTATGCACAAGAATCAAGGTAAAGCCTCATCACACAAGGCATCATGCCACAAGACTTCTTTCATTAGTCTCACAATCAATTGAGGCAAATGATTTTTGACAAGCTATTCTGAGTTCATTACACACTCGTTTGTGAGTAAATCAAGCCAAAGCGAGAGTGTACAAGTCATGACAAGAGAATGCTTTTCCTCAAAAATTCATTTCCCTTCTTCCTTTTATTTTCAAAACAATTTGCCACGAGAATTTTTTCGGTGGGCCCATTTCGAGACAAGCAACTACAGACTCGATTCTCAACTAAAACTTGGCATTTCCCTTAAGAAAGTTGCCTTTCAATCTATCATAGAGAAACACCAACCCGGTTCGACACACAAAAACAAAAAAAAAAAATAATAATTAAAACTCTTGCTCCTTGAGAAAGAACCATGGTATTAAGAAAACCCTCAGAGTTTATTTATAAACTACTATTAACAAGGTGATATCCGAATTTTGCGCTCATGAATCATTTTAAAACAAGCCTCGGCGTAGGCCTTTAGCGCATTTGCAAAGCACTAGTAGCAAGACAATGAAGCATATAAGACCAACCCGACAACACAATAAAAATCAAGCCCGGCAAGGGCACAAATAAGCTCAAGGTAAAACAAAACATAAAGAAAAAAAACAAAGTCTAAAGGAACATCACAATCATCCAAATATGCCCGACAAGGGCCAAATAATCTAGAAGAATAGAATGAAAACAGGGCCTGACAAGGGAAATAAAAGCAATAAGATACCCAACAAGGGCAATAAAATGTCTCAAGCTCACTCACGGGCGTCAACACAAGCAAGTAAAGCCACTCCCTCCCCATAAAAGGAGCATTGCCCTCAATGCTCATAGTGCAATGGGAAAAATAGTAGAACTCCCTGGAGTACTAGTCCTCATCATCAACATCGACAACTGCTTCCTTATCAGAGGCTCTTTCACTCAGGACAGCACCACCCTTTCGGGAGTGTGCAAAAAGTGTGGAGGCATGGAGGGCCCTCAGAAAATCCGAATCCTGATCATCGCCCACTTCTTGATCCTCATTGCCAGGCAACTCCTCATCCTCATAGGCTGCAAACAAGCTATCCAAGGGACCGGGAATGGAACGAGGTGGAGGTAAGGTGGCCAGATCTTCTTCTACCACCAGAGCTTTACCTTTCCCTTTCCGAACATCTTCCTGCAATGTCTTGATTGACCCCTCAATGACATCGACCCTTTTGCATAGTGAGTTCAAGCTATCCACCACCCCCTTGACTGCACTCTTGACAACCTTGTTTATCATTCCGGGTAGTTTGGCAGCTAGGTCAGCAAGCTGCTTCTCATGGTTATGAGTTTTGTCAACCATGTCCTGAAGGCTGATTTTTGTCATTGAGGGGGATGGGGCATGTGTACGTGCCTCGGAAGTAGACCTGGAGGGGGATGAAATATTTGCTCTAGCACCAAGCTCATCACTATCAACCCCACTCGACTACTCAACCCTTTGCTTCTTAAACCTGAGGGTATCCCTGTCTATTTTCCTATCAAGGTCGATGGTCCCAATAGCATGAGTGAATTAGTTGCAACTGAGTATAGGGATATCAGCCTTGGTACAAAGCATAGTGATCAGCACCGGGAAGGGGAAGGAGTTATTTCCTCGATGAGTTTTTCTCCTGATCACCATAGCTGCTATTTCTCCAAAGTTCACATGCTCCCCCATCATAATGGCCGCAATTAGAATGGCTCCCTCTTGGGTTATCTTCTGATCATTTTGGGAAGGCAAGAAGCGGTTGCGAATAAGATCATACCAAAGACGAGCCTCGAAGATTAAGGACCTCCTTGGGATATCTCCCCCCATAGTGGACCAAAGGGGAACATCTTGAGCAATGGCGCGGGCTGTCTCCTGGTATGGCTTTGAGTCAGCCATTAACTTAGCCATGAGGGTTGGTGCAGGATCAATTGGGTGTCCCCAGTACATAACATTGATGGCAGCGGGGGTGATGCTAACTTTCTTGCCTCTGACTATGACTGAGTCCAGGTTGAGAAATTTCTCCACAGGCCCTCTGTATCCTTTGGAGTCCTGTGTAGCCTGATAAGATGCAAAGAATTCTCACACAATTCCCTTATAGTACCCACCAGGTACATCCTGAAAGGGCTGTCATTGTCGTTCAGCAAATTACTGGTGCATGTTAGGCATCTCATCCCCAACCTCACCCAAATTAAAACTTTGCTCCACATTGAATCCTCTATCTTTGTCACGCTTGTATAAGGCTTTCATGCCCTCTACTCCAAAACGGAGCCTTGCTTCTTCAGAGCAGACCTTTGCCTAGGTTGGCTTCCAGTGTTTCTCCTGTTTGAAGACATATTCTGCATACAGAGATTGTGAGCTAAAAATAGAAACAAAACCTTAAAAGAAGTTAGCAAACTGCAAAGGATGGAATGCAAAGGATTGGAAAAACAAAGTAGGTGAATGTCGGCTTGTGCGGACCACATGAGAAATGCACCAGAGAGAGTGCGTGTTGCATGTGCTATCGCACAAGCAGACAGAAACCTATAGGGATTTTCCATCTAGGTGCGAAGCTGGTGCGATTCGCACCATCAGAAGTGTGTGTTGCACCAGGTGTCGTCCCTCAGATCAGTGACCTGCTTTGTATTTTCAACATGGTGCGGTGCCTCATGCGACCCGCATATCAAGATCTATGTGTCTCATGCGCAGCGCACAATGGCACAATTATAATCTTTGGTTCCTTATGTGCTTGTAAGTTTAGCATGTGACCCATAGAGCAAGATATGCGTAGATATTGGGCACCTCGCAACACACCAATCAATATTAACAACGGGGACAAGGGATTACATGACCATAACTTCCGAGTACTCAGACTTCCCCAGATTTCCATTGATACAATGACAAGCAAGAAAGGAACTCAACGACTTTCCTTAAGATGGACGTTACCCCGTCTATCATTGGGAACATCACGCCCTTGCTTGTGCATGGATATTCACAATTTTAGCAATAATTAATCTCCTCCCCACACAAGATCATATACCCCGAATATAATGCTAAACAAAATCCATGGGTATACACTCAGCAAAATTCAGCCTCAAGAGTCAACTTTAAATCAATACCTCATGACAAACGATAATTTACCCTTAAGAACAATGTCACCCAATCTATCATCAGGCCAAATCATTCGTTCATCACAATTGGGTTACTCAGACTTCACCCCAACACAAAATTCAAGGCTAAAAATCATTACCAATCAACATGCATTACTAAAATTAAAGTTCTACCAAGTTGACACATAGCAATATCATCAATACAACTTAGGATTGGGGACCCAAAATTTTCAGATCTCACCCAAAATTAACATGGCAATTCTACTAAGCATTCTTCACAATATGAGTTCCCAACCTTCATAGAAACAAGTATTTAACGACGGGGAACTTACCACAAGTGAAGATTATGAAGAGAGTAGTGAAAATTGAAGCTTTTTGTTCTTCGATAATGGTGACCAGCAAAATATTCCTGGAGAGATGACTATGGCGGTGGTGATGGAATGGTGGGGATTATGGGTGAGATGAGGAGACAATTTATGGAGAGGTTTGAGAGATTTAGAGAGAGTTTTAGGAGAAATTTTTTGAGGGTTTGAGGAGAAAGATGGTGGAAGAAGAAGATAAAAGGTTGTTTTAAAAGAAAAAGAAGAAGAAAGGTTGGCCGGGTCGTCTTCGGGTCAGGTCGGTCAACGGGTTAGGTCAATTATAATTCAAACTTACCGCTGGTGCGCCGAGATATATGATTCACACAAGACAAGGTGCGGATCGCATGGCGTTTTGCACATGCCCCTTTTTCTCCCCTGAGTTTTCCCAGGCATCTGTTTCACCATGCGATAGAGGTGCAACGTGCACTTGGGCTCGTGCGATCCGCACGGCCAACCGCACATTGCCTCTAAATTTTCAAATTTCCTTCAGGCATCTATTTTACCATGCAATAAGTTGTGCGACATGTACAAATGCTTGTGCGTTCCGTACAGTTCCCCGCACGGCCCCTTTTTGCCTTGCTTTCCCTTGTTTAATTTTTCCATCCATGCATTCCCTACAAAAACACCAAAAACAACAAAAGATAACCAAAAACAAATAAAGAAACTTGGGTTGCCTCCCAAGCAGCACTTGATTTAACATTGCGGCACGACGATACTACCTCAATCCTCAATGGGTTGGCGATGGTGTCGCTAGGCAACATCCCTTTCATCCTCGGGTTCATTTGGCTTGAGAGGTTGTTCATTTGGGCCTTAAGGTGTTTGATTGAGGCTGAGTGGGAGCTCACAGTTTGGTGAAGTGTTAAGACCTCACTCGTTAGCTCGCTCACTCCCGTATTTGTGGTGTACACCTTCTTAAGAAGCAAGGACAACATGTCCTCCAACTTGGAATGTCTGGGGTTTCTTTTGCCCGATTGGTAGAGAGAGTCCGCCTTGTTCGGAGGAATATAGGGATTCGAACTCCGGTGATTGAAACGATCACCATCCTTGTCTCTATCCTGCCAATTTTCGTCTCTTTCTTTGTCTCGGATCCAACCTTGGTTCTCCTCCCTCGGGCAATAATACCCGGGATGAGAACCCTTCGACATAAAACATAGCTTTCCATCAACCACAGTCATGAGCTCGTCATCACTAGCTTTGATTTCTGGTGTACTCACTGCCTTCACTGTCTTAGCACCACCAGCTCCCATCACATGCTTGTCCATCAAGTCAATTTGTGTCATCATTTTGGCCATTGTCTCATCTCGCTCTTCCTCCTTTTTCCTCGTTTCATTGATCAAGATGGATGAGGGTCCTCCCGAAGTTGGCACATCCACTTCTCTTGTATGCCAAGCTTGATTTGTCTTTGTCATTCGCTCTAACAAAGTCGAGGCTATGGGAAACTCTAAGTCCATGAAGGTACCACCTACAAGATTGTCAGCCATCGATTTATTCATAGATTTCAATGATCGATAGAAGCTTTGCAGTAGCACATTGTTTGACAACTCATGATTTGGACACAGAGAAGCTTCTTTTTGAATCTTAGCCAAACTTCATGAAGAGGCTCGTCCGGGAGCTGCCTAAAGTTGGTAATCTCATCTCTTAGCTTTATCATTTGAGATGGAGGAAAGAATCTCGAGGTAAATACCTCAACCAACTCGGCCCAAGATGTGATAGATTCATCCGGCAACTCATCTAACCACGTTGTGGCTTCCCCCGTCAATGAAAAAAGGAATAGGCGCAATCAGATGGACTCTTGGGAGATATGTTAAAAGATAAACGGTTGGCAAATCTCCACAAAATTCTGAATATGCCGGTTGGCATCTTCATGTGCTGCTCCACCAAATAGACCTTTTATTTGGATTAAGTGGAGCATGGTGCCAGTCACATGAAAAACAACATTTCCCACCATGAAGGTAGATGGATTGCACCTACACCCCCTTGAATCATAGGCTCAGCCTCATCGGCCTCCATGAAGCCGTCAACGCTCTGGTTGTCGTCGGCCTCGTTCATAGGCTATCCTGCTTAATCACAACACAAACAACAAACAAAAGTAAAAGAAACAAGTACTCTCAAAGTGACTTCAAAATAACAATAAAAAATATCTATCAACTCAAGTCCCCGGCAACGGTGCCATTTTTTATAAATGCTCAAATCATGCTCTCCAAGTGGGAGGCCACGGAGATCGTGCAACAAAACAAAATTTATAAGCCCAACAAGTGTCAGGGTCATACCTAAGGGACTTGGGGTAGCTATATATCAATTGTACGGATTGAGTTCAGGGTGAGAGTAATTGCTCAAAACAACAAGTAAAAGGATGGGGGAATTGGGAATGTTGTCACTACAACCGCAATTAAATTTAAAAAGTAATGAGACTAAAGTGGGTGTATCAAGTAGACTAGACGACTAGGGATGCATATCCGATGGGGCTTTGGTTATGGGATAAGGTGATTATCATACCTATTCTTGCTTAATGACATGATTAGCATTGGTCATGGGTAAGATTTTCTTATCTCTCGATCAACAATATTATATTCGATGATCTCGGTTAGAGCATCATCGGTTTGATCAATAAACAACCAATCTAGCTTGGAAAAGTTATACCATCTCTAGCTTTGACTCTTAAATGGGAGAATCCGACGATAAGAGCTATTCCTAGCCTCAAATCTGAGTGGAATTCCAAGTTCCCACTAGTAAGTTCACTTCCACAACTATGAAATCCTTTCTCAAGCAATCACATAGTCAAGTAATGTAAATTAATGTTTGCAACCACCAATATTAGGATTAAAACTTGGTGAAATTACTAGACTCATGTCAATTAAGCAATTATATTCAAGAATAGATAACACCCACACCCATTTCTTAAGCACCCATCATCAATACACCCCTAGACAAGAGATTTTAGCTACTCATAGTAAGAGACACTACTAGAAAAACAGGGAAAACCGACCTCAAAAAACCGACATCTAGAGGTCGGTTTTCCCTGAAAAACCGACTCAAAAGCCCTAGTCGGAAAAAGCTTGGTTGGTTTTCTATACCGACATCGTCAGGTCGGTAAATACCGACCTCCGGATGTCGGTTTTAATTTTAAATCCAAAAATTAAGAATTTAATATATATTTTATTTTATTTTATTTCCGACATCTAGAGGTCGATTTCTTTTAAAAAAATATTATTAAAAATATAATTTACCGACCTCCGGTGGTCGGTATTGTTTAATTTTTAATTTATTATTTTTTTGGTTTTCTGACCTCCGTAAGTCGGTATTACTGAAATTTTAATTTATTATTTTTCTGATATTCCGACCTCTTGAGGTCGGTATTATTTAAATTTTATTTTCTTATTTCACGCGATTCTGACCTACTGAGGTCGGTTTTTTGGAAAATTTTATTCAAAAAACTGACTACCTGATGTCGGTTTTCTGGAAAATTTACCCAAAACACCGACCTCAGGAGGTCGGTTTCTTGTCGATATTTTACCATAAAATTGGCAGTAAATTGCTGCAATTTGAATTGCCCACCTGCATATTTGATAATGCATATATTCAACCAAAACCAGCTCAAATAGCTGTCAACACGATATTTTTCTATATTTACGTTTCACTACTTCAAATTAAACTTAAAATACGATCAAACAATCTAAAAAGTGTACAAACTATATATACTAAGTCCAAAATGTCTAGTAGTTAGGTACAACTACTCATCATTAGCATCCTCATCCTCATCCTCTTTACCCTCCTCACCCTCCTCACTCTCGATATCAGACTCATCCACTAGGCATCGACGTTTATCACTAGCACACTGAGGAATAATCTTTCCCGACTCAAAAAGAGATTTTAACTGGGACTGAAGCTCCGCATACCTCTTGTTCTCTATCTCCTTTGCTGTTGTAATCTGTGCAATCTGCTCGTCTCTTTTCTTCTCCCTTTCGGTTGATGCAGCAAGCTCGGCTGTGAGCATAGATATCTCCTCCTTCATTACAGACATGGCCACTTTATCCACATTATCGAAGCCTGAAGATGATGGACAATAAAACCAGGGTTTCTTCTCCGCATAAGCCTTTTGTGTGTAACCATAGACTGAACCTCTTACTGGTTCACCCGCACTCTCTCGCCAAAATTGTTCTACTTGTTCATCTGTAAGCGGTGTGTCCTGACTTTCAGGAGGTTGAGTACTACGGTACTCCTGAATTCTTTGCACAAACGACTCCTATATTTAAATGAATAACTCTTAGCATAAGAATATAATAGATAAAAGAAAAAAAAGAATAAAAAAATTAGTTTGAATGCAGTTCTTACATGTGTCTGTTGAGCATGTGTCTCACACCAACTTTCATCTGTGGGATTTTTTGGCGTCTTTGTGTGACAAACTTTGAATAACTCTTCCTGTGTTACAGGCCTACCCAAGTGTTTTTCCTCCAAACAACATGCATATAATGTGATTATTAATCTCCAAAAGCTACTTATCAAAAAGGATAATTTTATTTAACTGAATTAAGAAAATATACCATTCTCTTCTTTCTAGTAAGCTGGCTAATGGCCCCACCAGTGTGCAAAGAGCCGCCCTTATCCGATGCTCGAGCCTTCTTCCCGATCTCCCTTCTCTTAAGAAATTTTTCATCAGTTTTCCAGAAATTCAATAACTTGGCCCACATATCTGGCACCACAAAAGATGGAACTCTATTTTCTTCTCGACATTCAGAAAAAAGGCCACTAAGCGCCTTCCCAGCTCTATATTTGAAGTTACTTTGAACTTTATTCTCATGCTCGGGAGCCCATACGCAATATTTCTGCAATAAAAAATAGTTAAATATTTATTCTAGAAATGTATAGCGAATTTAAATGTATATAATGTGAATTTAATTGAAAAATATTTTTACCCTAAATTCTATGAAGATCTGTCCTTGGATATTAAGTGGTATCGAACCCCAAGTCGGGTACATATCATTATAAAATAATCCGATGCAATTAAGGATTATTTTTGTCATTCCTTCATCCGGAAATAACCTGCAATACAAGATTAAACACTTGGAATATAAATTTGTAAATTAAAAAATAAACATATAAAAAAAAGATGTAATATAGTTGAATAAATACCTATATCCTATAGGCTCGATGATGAGTCTCTGGGTATGGTCTCTATCGCCTGACTGTAAACCACCTAGCCGTGGACCATGTGCATCTGAGTGCTGGGTCGTGAGAGTATTAGAACTCGAGCCACCGGAACCAAGACGAAGACCTGAAAGTCCAATTGATCCACTAGCAGCACTGGACTGACTAGTGCTGGCTGATGGCAAGGTAGACTGATGACCAAGATGGGAATAACCCTGTAGTGTTTGGTAACCCGAAGTGGGTACCATGACGGGCAAAGATATAGAATGACCAGAAAGTGGAGTCACGCGAGTAGAGGCATTATGTGACTGATGTACCGAGTGAGTAGCTGAAAGTGAGGCTCGTGGTGAGATATAAGCTCGTGGGGGCTCATCAGCTATCACGACCTCAATGGGTCTTTCAGAAGTATTGAGCTTTTTTTTCTTTTTTGGATTGACGAGTTTCTTTTGGTTAGCCTTGTTCTTATCTACCATCTATTAAAATGAAGGTGAAGTTAAAAGAAAAAACATAGAACTGTAAAGGAAAAACTCTTAAAATGAAGTTCCAGTTAAAAACAACAACTTAGAAATGCTCAGGTTACTAATATTTTGAACAATAAACTTAACAACAAACACAATGACCAAAATTGAACTTCAGACATGACTCTTGATTAAAGAACTATAATTGAAGATTACATTTTACAAATCTAAGAAGGCTGTAAATATTAAAAGAAATATCCTCTTCGGATTCAATAATTAAAAATAATGAATACAACATGCTAATTGCTATTCATCCTCTTCGGAAGTTTCGTCCCCATCTATCCATTCATTCTCTTCGGAAGTCTCCTCCTCAGTTGCCCATTCAACTTCTTCATCTGTTGATTCATCCTCCTCAACATTTGGTAATGTTTCTAACTCCTCTCTACTAACTTCTTCTAAAATGTGATCAGGATGCTCCAAGTTGGTTTCTAACTCAACGTCCACTTCTTGGTGAACAATTGCTATTTCGTTTTGATAAGCAACATCCTACACATTCTCAACTTCCACCCGCCCCATAGGCTTAGTTTTGATTACAACCCACCAATCAGACTTGTCCCTACGCAACGGATAAGGAGCATAGTACACTTGCTTAGCATTCTATGCAATAATAAAAGGATCATAAGCATGATAAGTCCTGGTGTGTTTGACTTCAATGATGTTATGTTGCTTAAGTTCTCTTGTACCTCTGTTTGGTTTTGGATCAAACCACTTGCATTGAAAAAGTACAATTCTTTTGATTGGCCAACCAGAATACTCCACCTCTAGAATCTCCTGTAGCACACCAAAATAATCAACGTTCTCATTTTGGTTTCTATCGCCACCTTTAACCCAAACCCCACTATTGTTAGTTTTTCTATTCTTTGAGTATTCCTCCGTGGCAAATTTAAAACCATTTACATTATATTGGGACATTGTATGAACTTTAATCGGTCCCCAAGAAATATCCTTGAAAAATTGATCAAATGTGGCGGCATTTTCTGAATTGTAGACCTATATATGGTTAGTAAATTAAAAATAGTGTTAGTAGAAGGAAGAGAACTATACGTTGTTGTTATTATGTATATATTATAACACTTGCCCAATCAGTATACCATGTTGTAAATGACAAACACACTTGATCATGGCCATATAACTCCACAAAATAATTGTAGTATCACATTAAAAATATAGTCAATTTTCTTAATGAAATTGTAGTTGAATATGTTGTGTAAGTATTTAATTCCCTTACTCTAAAAAGGGCTGGACTTCTGGGCAATTCAGCAAGACATGTAGCACTGCTGATTGTTTCTCCTTTTCGGTAAGTATGCGCAATCTACGCCTTTTTGAACCCTTACTCGGCTGATTGAAGATTGATAATGGTTGTACTGCGGCATCAGTCTCGGCATCAGCGTGTCAATTAGGTCTGTTTCTCAAGCACGACACTTGATCATCAAAGTAGTAACAACAAAAGTGGGTTGTTTCTCTAGCAAGATATGCTTCAACTATATAGCCTTCCACCCTATTTTTGTTTTTGACACTCCTTTTAGACTTGCCAATGGTGCTGTAAAATTTTGCGTTAGATATGTATATAATTGAAGAAATAAGAATAAATGTGTTGTAGTTACTTACCGCTCATAAGGATACATCCACCTATTTTGAACTGGACCTCCCAGTAGGGCTTCGTGGACAAGGTGAATGGGAAGATGTTCCATCACATCGAAGAACCCAGGTGGAAGAATCTTCTCCAACTTATTACTGATAACAACAATATTTTCAGCCATCTTAATCAGATTTTATACTCTCAATGTGCTGGAACACAAATCTTTGAAAAATAAATTGATCTTTGCCATCGGTTTCCATATATTTTCAGGCAATCCATTAAAAGCAATCAGAAGTAATTGTTTCATGAAAACGTGGCAGTCATGACTTTTCATCCCATGTAAGATTCCATGGTCCATGTCAACCCTCTTCCCCAAATTGGAGGCATATCCATCTGGCATCTTCAAACTCTGCACCCACTCACAAATTTTTCGCTTTTGTTCCATTGTGAATGAATAACTGGCCTTGGGCTTAAGCAACTTCTCGTTGGCAGACTCTTGTAAATATAACTCTGGTCGTCTACAGTGTTCCGGTAAGTCAAGTCTAGCCTTAATATTATCCTTTTTCTTGCCAGTTACATCCATTACAGTCTTGAACAAATTATCAAAATAATATTTTTCAATATGCATGACATCAAGATTATGTCTGAGTAGATTATCCTTCCAATAAGGTAATTCCCAGAATATGCTTAGTCCAATTATGCGCAACACCGTACCCATGGAATTTATACGGTGGTTCCTCGGTAATCTTTGGCAAATTTTGAACCCTCCCCCAAATATCATGACCCGTTAATATTGGCGGTGGACCATTGTGTTCAGTTTTATTCTTTCTAAATGCATATTTCATTCTCCTGAACTCATGATTAGGTGGCAAGAACCGACGGTGACAATCAAACCATGAAGTTTTTCGACCATGTTTTAATGTGAATGATTTAATATCTTCCATGCAGTAGGGACAAGCTAACTTTCCAGCAGTCATGCACCCAGACAACATTCCATGGGCAGGAAAATCATTAATAGTCCACATTAAGGTAGCACGCAAGTTGAAATTTTCAACATACTAAACTTCACAATTTTAAGTCACTAGTTCACAATTCCAACTAACAACTAACTACACTTTACTTATTTTAAGTCACTAGTTCAAAATTTTAACTTACTACACTTCACAATTTCAAGTCACTAGTTCAAAATTTCAACTAACAACTAACTACACTATACTTATTTTAAGTCACTAGTTCAAAATTTTAACTTAATACACTTCACTATTTTAAGTCACTAGTTCAAAATTTCAACTTACTAAACTTCACAATTTTAAGTCACTAGTTCACAATTCCAACTAACAACTAACTACACTTTACTTATTTTAAGTCTCTAGTTCAAAATTTCAACTTACTAAACTTCACAATTTTAAGTCACTAGTTCACAATTCCAACTAACAACTAACTACACTATACTTATTTTAAGTCACTAGTTCAAAATTTTAACTTAATACACTTCACTATTTTAAGTCACTAGTTCAAAATTTCAACTTACTAAACTTCACAATTTTAAGTCACTAGTTCACAATTCCAACTAATAACTAACTACACTTTACTTATTTTAAGTCACTAGTTCAAAATTTTAACTTACTATACTTCACTATTTTAAGTCACTAGTTCAAATTTTAACTTAATAAACTTCATTATTTTAAGTCACTAGTTCAAAATTTCAACTAACAACTAACTACACTTTACTTATTTTAAGTCACTAGTTCACAATTTCAACTTAATGCAAACTATCATTTACTTATTTTAAGTCACTATTTCAAAATTTTAACTTAATTCAAACTACACGTTACTTATTTTAAGTCACTAGTTCAAAATTTTAACTTAATACAACTACATTTTACTTATTTTAAGTCACTAGTTCAAAATTTCAACTTACTACACTTCACAATCTTAAGTCATTAGTTCAAAATTTCAACTAACAACTAACTACACTTTACTTATTTTAAGTCACTAGTTCAAACTTTTAACTTACTACACTTCACTATTTTAAGTCACTAGTTCAAATTTTAACTTAATAAACTTTATTATTTTAAGTCACTAGTTCAAAATTTCAACTAACAACTAACTACACTTTACTTATTTTAAGTCACTAGTTCACAATTTCAACTTAATGCAAACTATCATTTACTTATTTTAAGTCACTAGTTCAAAATTATAACTTAATACAAACTACATGTTACTTATTTTTAGTCACTAGTTCAAAATTTTAACTTAATACAAACTACATTTTACTTATTTTAATTCACTAGTTCAAAATTTCAACTTACTACACTTCACAATCTTAAGTCATTAGTTCAAAATTTCAACTAACAACTAACTACACTTTACTTATTTTAAGTCACTAGTTCAAAATTTTAACTTAATACACTTCATTATTTTAAGTCACTAGTTCAAAATTTCAATTAACAACTAACTACACTTTACTTATTTTAAGTCACTAGTTCACAATTTCAACTTACTAAATTTCACAATTTTAAGTCACTAGTTCATATTTTCAGTTTATATGCATAATAATGATGTGCCAAACACAATCAGTAGCCCAATGGCTCACAAATAAACCTATCGGCCCTGCACAGGCTCCAATCGCTCTACATCATACATAACCAACTCTATAATCGAGATATCGATGTCCGAGACTCACGGACATTCCCAAATAACCCACCATATATGGTCCAGAGGCATAATCAAGGCCACACAGGGCCACAAGGGTAATACTACCAACTAAAACGAATACTACAATCATAAAGCGGACAAGGTCTGGGATGTAAAACTAATAAAATCCAACCCAAGGATGCTAATTAGTATTAAGTGTCAACACTAGATGGACACAAATTGATCTTGCAAGAAAATCAATTTTGACATCAATAGGATCAACTAGTCTTGACACTTACTAATCAACCACATTATAATCAAATTAAAGGCTAAGTGTCAACACTAGATGGACACAAATTGATCTTGCAAGAAAACTAATTTTGTCATCAATAGGATCAACTAGTGTTGACACTTATGCTAATCAACGACATTATAACTAAATTAAAGACTAAGTGTCAACACTAGGTGGACATAAATTGATCTTGCAAGAAAATCAATTTTGTCATCAATAGGATCAACTAGGGTTGACACTTATGCTAAACAAATACATTATCACGCTAATAATTGAATAAACTAAATTAAAGACTAAGTTTCCTATTCCAATTCATTACAAGTCACTATCTCACAATTTGAACTCAATATACTTCACTATTTTAAGTAACTTGTTCATAATTTTAAGTCATTATACTTCACTATTCTAAGTCACTAGTTCACATTTTCAATTCACTACTTCACTATTCAAATTCACTAATTCACATCCACCATATAAGACAAACTAATTAACAATAATAAACCCTAATTAAATGATAAATCCTAATTTAGTAACTAAAATTAACAATGACATGTCCTAGTTAAAAGATAAATCCTAATTTAGTAACTAAAATTAACAATGATAAACCCTAATTTAATAACTATAATTAATTAACAAGAAAATTAAAATTACTTACCTTGATGGACCCCCACCGGAGCAGCAACACCGACGGCGACAGGCGGCAGCGGCAGGCGACAACAACCTTCAGCAGCAGCAGTGGCAGCAACCTTCAGCAGCAGCAGCGGCAGCAATCTGCAGCAGCAGCGGCAGCGGTGGAAGGCGGAAGAGGGGGGGACGCCGGAGGGAAGTTTTTCGGAGGGAGGGGGCGCCGGAGGGAGGGGGCGCCGGAGGGAGGAGTTGCCGGAGGGTGTGTGAGGGTGGTGGTCGATCGGGGGGAGAGAGAGAGTGTGTGAGTGTGAGTGTTAGGGTGTTAGGGTTTTTAGGTAATAAAATAAAATTAAAAAAAAACGACCAATTGAGGTCGGTTTTACTAAAAAATAAATTTTTAATAAAGTATTTTCTGATAAAACCGACCATTTGAGGTCGGTTTTTTTTTTTAAAAAAAGTAATGAATAAAAATTATTTAATCATCAACATATTTCATAAACTCGGATACATTATTGATTCGTTACATTACTCAATGATTATACTACTATACAATGTATTTCATACTACTTGAATGGATTATCAATCGATTAATTAATTAGCTTTTGAATACATACTATATATGTACATCATGACTAGACGAGACATATATTTAAGACGACGAACCAGTAATATATAGGACTTGGTTAATTATATTACTCAACGATCGTCATCGTATAGTACCTCATATGTACGTAATACAACGTATTCCACTAGCTACTTGGATGAATTGTCGATTAGTTAATTAGCTTTTGAATATGTACTATATATATAAACATACATCACTAAAGACGAGACATATATATTCAAGATGATGGACCATTTAATATACAGGACTTGATTAATTATATTACTCTATGATCGTATATTACCTCATATATGTACGTAATACAATGTATTCCATACTACTTGGATGGATTATCGATTGGTTAATTAGCTTTTGAATACGTACTATATATATACGTACAATATCGCCACAAAAAAACATATATTCAAGACGACAGATCATTACTATATATATAGGACTTGGTTATTTACATTACTCAACAATCGTATATTACCTCGTGTGTACGTAATACAATGGTATTCCACTGCTTGGATGGATTATCGATTAGTTAATTAGCTTTTGAATACGTACTATATATATACGTACATCACTAGACGAGACATATATTCAAGACGACGGATCATTATAGTACATAGAATAACTTGGTTAATTATATTCAATGATCGTATATTAACTCATATGTACGTAATATACAACATATTCCATACTACTTGGATATGGATTATATATCAATTGGTTAATTAGCTTTCGAATACGTACTATGTATATACGTACATCACTAGACGAGACATATATTCAAGACGATGGATCATTATATATAATATATAGGACTTGGTTAATTACATTTCTCAATGATCGTATATTAACTCATATGTACGTAATATACGACGTATCCATACTACGTATTTGGATATGTATTATCGATCGGTTAATTAGCTTTTGAATACGTACTATATATATATATACGTATATACATCACTAGACAAGACATATGTATATATTCAAGATGATGTATAAGTTATGAGGGAATCTATGTATTATCTTATAAAGGATATAGAAGGTGGAATAAGTAATACTTGTATAATTAATACATGAATAATTAATCCCTGCATAACTAATACATGTATAAATAATATATAGATTCCCTCATAACTAATATCTACATTACTAATACCTATATAACTTTAACTAGCTACCAAACGACCCCTTAGTGTTATACACAATAGAAAAATAGTGATTATTAAAAATATTTTAAAGGTAATACCGACATCCGGAGGTCGATTTTATTCAAAATAATTAAATAAAAGTAAACTACCGACCTCCGGAGGTCGGTATTACCTTTAATTTTAATGAAAATAAAATTAATTACGTTAAATAAATAATACCGACCTCTGAATGTCGGTATTAATATTATTTTTATTTTATATTTTATATAAAACCGTCTTCCGAAAGACGCTTTATTTAAAACTAATTCAAAATATTATTCTGTAGTCTTTTATATTTTTAATTGAGATAAAATTAAATTATATTCTTAATTTTCTAATCAAGTACCGACCACTGGATGTCGATCCTAATAAAATAATTAAATAAAAATAAAAATACCGACTTCTGAAAGTCACTATGAGAATAATTTAAGGTAAATAAAATCAATTATGTAAATTTAATATTACCGACATCAGGAAGTCGGTATTAATTTGTTTTTTTTGTTTTTTATCTTATAAATAACTGTCCTCCGGAGGACGGTTTATTTAAAAGTTATTAAAAATATGCCTTTTTTTCATTTTTTTTATATTTAATTGAGATAAATTTAAATATTGTTTTTTATTTACTAATTCGATACCGACTACAAGAGGTCGGTTTTTCTTAATTTTATTTTTTTTGCGAAAATTTTTGACCATCGGAGGTCGGTATTTGGTTTTCCCGCATTTTTTTTCCAAAAAAACCGACATCTTGAAGTCGGTTTTCTTAAGAAAATAAAATATTTTTTTGTTTTTAACAATACCGACCTCCGGAGGTCGGAAATTACCGACTTCCATAGGAGGTCGGTAATTTGGAGGTCGGTATTCACAGTTTTTTTAGTAGTGAGAGAAAGAGATACCAGCTGGGTAATTCAAAATCCCTTCCATTAGAGCTGAATCTCAAGTTCTTGATTCAATTTGAGTACACAAGTGTTAACCAAGAGAATTAGATTGAAACCCTCTTCTCAATGAAGGTGAAGAACTTGGTCTCTAAGCTAAAAAATCTTTAAAATATTCAGAATGATGAAAGTTATTTACAATTGTGCCTGAATAGGCCTTTTATAGTTTCCCAAAATGTCACTAAAAATTAGGAGAAAAACGCCCTTCGAGAGGTGTGCAGCGTGATGTGTGGTTCGCACGTTGTGAGGTGCGCGTCGCACACTGCCTCCGGTTGAACCAGTGACTTCAGCTAGAATTGGGAGCTCCATGCAAAGGGGGTGCGGTTCGCACCTCAGGATGTGCGCGTTGCACAATAATCGCACCTCATAACAGACTCTTTAGTGACTTTATGCTCTTGTACGGAGGAGGTGCGGTTCGCACCTCAGCCTATGCGTGTCATATGGCCACCGCATCTACGGTCAGAATCTTCAGCCTTTCCGAACACTTCACACTTTACTCCTTTTGAGCTCTTTTTGGGTCCATTTCCTTGTTTATCATCATCTATCAAAAGTACCTGCATAGACATCAATAAAGGCCATAAAAACCTCTAAATCTATTCAAAACATAGCAATAATTCATTGATATAGGCTCAATAAGTTGGTAGATTACCGACTTATCTGAGGGTAGGAATCCAATACGGACGAGATCATAACACAGACGGGCTTTAAAGTATAGTGTTCTTCTCAAAATATCACCTCTCATGATAGCCTAGATAGGAGTGGTAGGAGCAAGGATAAGAGAGGTCTCACGATAAGGCTTTACTTCGGCTTTTAATTTGCCATGAGAGCAGGGGCAGGATCGATTGGGTGTCCCCAATAGATTGCATTAATGGCTGCCGGGGTGATACAAACCTTCTTCCCCCTGATTATAATTGAATCCAAATTTGGGAATTTCTCCACATGCCCCTTATATCCCTTGTAATCCTACGTAGCTTGATAAGCCACAAAGAACTCCCGCACAACTTCCACATAGTACCCCCCAGGTATATCCTGAAAAGGGTGCCACTCTCATTCAGCAAAGTGACGGTGCATATGGGGTAGATCACTCCCAACCTCCCCCAAGTTGAAACTCTGCTCTTTATTGAATGTCCTATTCTTATGCCGCTTATAAAAGGCCTTCATGCCTTCCACCCCAAAGCGAATCCTTGCCTCTTCAGCGGCTGAAAGCTTCCTTGGTTGGCTACCTGTGTTGCCCCTGCTAGAAGACATGTTTTGAACATGGAGATTGTGAGTCTAATAAAAAAAGCAAAATCTTTTTTGTGTTTTTGACATAAGAGAAAGAAAATTATCAAAAAGAAGTTAACAAACTAAAAATGATGAAATGCAAAAGAGTAGAAAAAACAAATAGGTGATTACTGACTTGTGCGGACCACATATGAACTACACCAGAGGGAGTGCACGTTGCATGTGACTTCGCATGAGCTAGTCAGAACCTTCAGTGATTTTCTTTGAGGTGCGAAGATGGTGCAGACCGCACTAGCCAAAGTGCACGTTGCACCAAGGTTCGCTCCTCGAAACAGTGAACTGGCAATCTTTCTCAACATGATGCGATGCCTTGTTCGTTTTGCACATCAAGATCTACGCATCACATGCAAAACGCACAAGGAAACAAATGGAATTTTTGGTTCCTTGTGTTCTTGTGAATTGCGTGTGTGATTTGTAGAGCATGATTTTCTTAGGCACTCGGCACCACAGAACAAACCAACATTATTAACAAATAGGGCAAGGGTTACATGACCACATAATCATCCGGGTACTCAGACTTCCCCGGATTTTTGTTAACACAATTATGAACATCAGAAAACTCAATGACTTTCCTTAAGAAGGACGTTAACCCCCTTTATCATCGGGAAAATCAAGCCTTCAATTGCAACAGTTAGGCATCAAAAATCAACCAACAATTACTACCTCTTCGCACAAGATCATACACCCAACAAAAATTTTCAACAAAGAACATGGGTATACAATTAGCAACAATTTGCAACCCAAACAATAATTTATTGACCAAACCTCATGAAAAATGACTATTTTCCCTTAAGAACGATGTCACCTAATCTATCATAGGGCCAAACTATGCATCAATCACAAGTAGGTTACTCAGACTTCACCCCAAACACAGATTTCAAGGCTAAAAATCACTACCAATCACCATGCATTATCACAATGCAAGTTCTACCAAGTTGATCCTAAACAAAAATCCAAAACACAATTCAAAATTGGGGACCCAAAAATTTCGAATCTCACCTAAAATCAACATGGCAATTTTATCAAGCATGCTTCACAATATGAGTTCCCAATCAACATAAAAACATGTATTTAACGTCAGAGAACTTACCACAAGTGAAGATTAAGCGAAGAGAAGCAAAATCAAATATTTTAGAGAGCAACAATGGTGACCAAAATTTTGCTCAGAGAACCAATCGGCGGAGATGGGTGGTGGAGCATTGGAGAAGTTTGGGTGAGAAGAAGAGAAGATTTTGGGGGAATTTTGAGGGATTTTGGGAGAAATTTGGGAGAGAATTTGAGAGGTTATAGGAGAGAATATGGAGAAAGAGGAGAAGGTTTGCAGATTTAAAGTGGAAAAGAAGAAGAAAATTGGTCGAGTTAGTCTGCGGGTCACGTCGGTAAATAGGTTAGGTCAATTAAAAATTGAATTTTACCTTGGTGCACTGCGACCTGCGGTTTTCACAAGCCCTTGTGCGGACCGCATGTCATTTCACACCTCACCTTTTCATGCCCTAAATTTGGCCCAGGCTTCTACTTCAGCATGTGATGGAGGTGCGACGCGCATTTGGGATCGTGCGAACCACATAGACTAGCGCACATCACCTCTAATTTCTATTTTTCTTCCCAGCTTTTTGGTTTGGCATGCATTGGGACGTATGACATGTAGATTAGCTTGTGCGAACCGCATGGTCATCTGCATGACTTTTTTTTGCCCTATTTTTCCACTTGTTCATTCCTCTACTCCTTGCATTCCTAAAACATATCAAAAACAATAAAAGATAACAAAAAATAAAGTAAAGGCACTTGGGTTACCTCCCAAGAAGCGTTTGATTTTATGTCGCGGCTCAATGATAGTACCTCAACCCTAGTCATTGTTGGATAGCATGCCAATCTGGTTCGCATGGCCCCATCCCAATAAAGGGAATTTCTCCTTCAATATCCTTAAAACATCATCATGTTGCCAACTTGGCAACTCTTCAATCTTGGGAGTCTTACCTATTTCACACTCTTCAAGGGCATGATCAAGCTTTCCCTCCAACTTTATCACCAAGATTACCCTCAAGTCATCTGTAGGTCTTGTGGGTTGGCATACGTTGAATGTCACCACTTCATTTCCCACTCAAAACTTAAGCTCACCGAGTTCAACATATACAAGCGCTCTCCTCGTGGCTAGTAATGGTCGCCCTAAGATGATGGGCATCTCAACATATACTTCACAATCCAAGATCACGAAGTCCGCCGGGAGAATGAACTTGTAAACTTTCACTAATATGTCGAATAGGATTTCTACCGGATGCTTAATGGATCATTCAACCATGAGTAGTCTCATAGATGTAGGTTTGGGTGTACCTAATCCTAACTTGTTAAAGATTTCTATGGGCATTAAATTGATGCTCGCCCCTAGATCACACAAGGCATTACGAAATACACAGAGCCCAATAGTACATTGTATGGTGAATGCACCTGGATCATCTCGCTTTGTAGCAACATTGCTTGTCATCACAGCGCTACAGCTGTGTGATATCTCAACGGTTCCCACATCGACAACCTTCTTATTTTTGAGCAACTCCTTCATAAATTTTGAGTACCCTGGCATTTGCATTAAGGCTTTAACTAAAGGAATGTCTATCGAGAGCTTGCTAAACAGGTCAACAAACTTGCTGAATTTATGATCTTCATTTTTTTTTGCTAAGCCTTTGAGGGTACAAAGGAGGTCCTTTGGGTAGTGTGGTTGGCACACTTTGAGCAATATGAGAGTCTTTCTCAACATCAATAGCAACTTGGGGAGGAGATTCAGCCTACTTCCTTTCATCATCAATATTAACACTCACTGGGTCATTGGGTGCATCAAGCTTCTCCCCCACCCTCGGGTTTTGAACATCTTCATCATGCACAATCTGTTTTTTGTTTATCACTCGGCTCAACAATGGCTTTAACAATAGACTTCTTTTCTAGAATAATCAGCTCCACAACAGGCTCCTTCACTACTCCACTTGCTCTACCACTTCTAGTAACAACCGCCATGACATGGGCATCATTTCTAGGATTTGTGGTGGTGTCACTATGACGTGTTCCCTTTATTCTCGAGTTTATTTGAGTGGACAGATGATTCATTTGGGACTCAAGATGTTTAATTGAGGACAAATGAGAGCTCACAATTTGATGGAGTGTTAAAACCTCACTTTTAAGCTCATTAACCTCGGTGTTAGTATTATCTACCTTTTATAGAACAAGGACAACATGTCCTCAATCTTTGAGTGCCTGGGGTTGCTTGTGGTGGGTTGGTATAGCGAGTCCGACTTATTTGGAGGCACATATAGTTTCAAACTCCGGTGGTTGTATCTATCACCATCCTTATCACGGTCCCTCCAATTTCTATCTCATTCCTTGTTCCTATTCCAACCTTGATTCTCATCCCTTGGGCGATAATACCCGCGATAAAAACCCGCCGACAAATAGCATAGTTTACCATCCACGATGGTAAATAGCTCGTCATCACTAGCCTTGATCTTCGATGTACTCATAGCATTCACGGTCTTAGCACCACCTTACCCCATCATGTGCTTGGCAATCAAGTCTATTTGCATTATCATTTTTTCCATGGTCTCATCCCTTTCTTCATCCTTCTTCCACATCTCATTTGTTAGGATGGATGTGGTTACTCCTGAGGTTGGAATATCCGCCTCCCTTGTGTGCCAAGCTTGGTTACGCTTGGTCTTTCTCTTAAGAAGGGCCGAGGCAACATGAAATTATAGATCCATGAAAGTGTTGCCACCAAGATTGTTGGCCATGGACATATTCATCAAGTTCAAAGATTTAAAGAAGCTTTGTAGCAAGATATAGTTCGGTAAACCATGGTTAGGACATAACACGAGCTTCTTCTTAATTCTCAACCATGCCTCATCTAGAGACTCATCAGAAAGATGGAAGAAGTTGGTAATCTCATCCCTTAGCCTCATCATCTGCGATTGAGGGAAGAATCTAGTTGTGAAGGCATCCACCAATTCATTCCAAGAGGTGATGGACCATCCATCAATTACTCTAACCACACTGTGGCTTCCCCCGTTAGAGAGAAGGGGAATAGGTTAAGTCGAACGGATTATTAGGAGATATTTTGGAATATGAATGGTTGACATATCTCCAAAAAATTACAGATGTGCCTATTGGTATCTTCGTGGGCTGCTCCTCCAAACATACCCTTTATTTGAATCAAATGGAGCATTGTGCTAGTAATGTGAAATACTGCATTTCCCACCGTGGGGGTAGGGGGATTGCAACTACTCCCATTTGTATCGCAGGTTCAGTATCTTCTGTATTCATGTAGCCTCTGTTGACACTATTGTTGTCACCTACCTCGCTCATAGACTAGCCTTCTTAATCACAACACATACAACAAACAAAGTAAAAAAGAAACAAACACTCTCACGGTGATTTCAAATTCACAATCAAAAAGGCTAAATAACTTAATTCCCCAGCAACAACGCTATTTTTGATAACGCTCAAACGTACTCTCCTAATAGGAGGTATCGGCGATCGTTTGAGAAAAATATATTTATAGTTCCCAATGAGTGTCTGGGTCGATCCCACAGGAAATTTAGAGCTTAGCCTAGGTGATTGTAAAACGGAGTTCATAATGAGAGTGAGTAATGTAAAAAAGGGGGAATTGGGAATCTATCACAATTTTGCAATTCAACAAAATAAATAAAGTAAAAATGGGTGTAGATAATAGAGAGGATGACTAGGGATGTGTGTCAATTAGGACTCTAACATGGGATAGGGTGATTGCTTATTCATGCAAATTCATGTTATCGACATGGGTAACCTTGGTTTTAGGTATGGTTATTCATCTCTCGATCAACAACCATATATTCAATAGTATTAAGTCAAGAACTATTGATTAAGCAATAAACAACCAAGCTAATGCTTAGGGAGGTCACACTATTTCTAGCTTAGACCCTTAAATGGATGATTCCGTTGATTTGAGCTATTTCTAGCCTCAATCTAAATGGAAGCACAAGTTCCTACTAGAAATTTCACATCCAAAGTTATGAACCTCTTTGTCAAGCAAGAACACAAACAAGTAAGACAAATCAATGTTTGCAACCACAATTTTAGAGTTAAAATATAGTGAAATCACTAGACCCATGTCAAATAAGCAGTTATAAACAAGAATTAGCAACACCCACACCCATTTATCAAGTACCCATCATCAGCACTTCCCTAGATAAGAGGTTTAGCTACTCATTCTTAAGAAAAGAGATATACCAAATGGGTAATTCAAATTCCCTTCCATTCAAGCTACATTCTCAATATCCAAGCTCAGTTTGTACACAAATGGTGGTTCTAAGAGTTGGGAAGAAGGAATTGAGAGAAACCCTCTTCTTGTTCTTAGAAGGGAAAACTTGTTCATAAAGCTAAGAATTGTTCAAAACTATCAACACTAGAAGCTAGCAGAACTATTTACAATTGTGCCTAAAATGGGTTTTTAAACATTCCCAAAATATCACATAAATTTAGATAAAAATGCCCTTCAGGTGGTGTGCAGCGCGATGTATGGTTCTCACGTCAACATGTGTGTGTCGCATACCTTCTTTAAGGATCCAGTGATGCAAGACAATTGGGAAGCATCATGAGAAGTGGGGTGTGATTCGCACAAGGCATTGTGCGCGTCACACAGCGATTGCACCCCTTAGCATATCCTTCAGTAATCTTTGAGCTCTATATGGTGGAAGGTGCATTCCGCACCAAGGAAAGTGCATGTCCCACAAGCACCGCATCTCTCAGCAGAATCTTCGTCTTGTTTGCTCACTTTAGACTTTACTCCTTTTTGGCTCTTTTTGGGTCCATTTCCTTATTTTGTATCTTTGATCATAAGTACCTGCATAAACATCAATAAAGGCCATAAGAACCTCTAAATCTCATCAAAACCTAGCAATAATTCATGAGTAAAGGCTTATTTAATTGGTATATCACCGACTTATAAAACCCCCCAACTAGAACTATTGCTTGTCCTCAAGCAAGATACTCACAAGGTAAGGAATGAATTATACTCTAGACTCAATCAAGGCACAAAAGACTACTCATTTCTAAAAACAAAAAAAGATAACAAACAAAAAGACTTAAAAAAAAGACTCAACTACTATGCTTATCTCAATTTGAACCATCACAATATCAAGGCAATTGATCATTTCATAACCTTTTCAAAAAGGGTTTCATTTCTCATTCAAAATCAAGGAAATTTTGTCATTCAAAACAAGATACAAAGCTTCTCAAGTCATTGGCATGGGCCATCAAGGTTTGCCTCGATATTCACCACACAACTTGTCTCATTTATTTCTCTCAATTAAAATAAAGACTTCATGTTTCACTTTGAGTGCATTATTCCACTCACCACAAGAGAGAATCCCAATTACAATCATGTAATTCACAAAATAGAGGGATTATAAGAAACCCAAGAATACTCTCACTCTCTCAAGGAAGTTCAAGTCCACACATGTCGACCCATAGGCTTGTCCATCATGTAAATCGCCACTAATGTAGGGTAACCAAGCTCGGAATCACTAAGGACTTGCGGGTTTCAATGTTGGCTAAGGGTAAGGTGAGGATTTCATTTTGTTCAAGTGACTACACCTCCCTAATGCTCTTTGTTATTATTTCGAACACCGCTCACATTTTTTACTTTTGACATCACCTTATTTCTCCCTCACACAACCCAAGTTTCTCTTTTTCAATCATGATAATTCAAAACTCCTTGTATCACCTTCGTTTGGTAGCACCTATTCTTTCTTTTCATTTTGCTCATTAGATTGAACTTTTGGAGCAAAGTTTCATTTCAAACTTAAGCTGCTACCTTGCACTTGAGTGCATTCTTTTTCTTCTCCTCATTGATCGCATACACCCCCAAACTTAGGCATTTGCCTATGTTGTCTTTTCATTCCCCCCCCCCACAAACTTAGGCTTTTAGCCTACTTTTCACTTTCGAGCACTTAAGGAGGACGGGTGCCAAGATAGAGGTTCCTAAAAGGTCAAGGTGTTAAACAAGGTGCCAAAGAACAGTCACAAGCTCAAATGGGTTCACTAGGATTGATGTTGAGGGAAGTCATTTAGGTGAAGTGGTTTTTCAAAGAGGGCCTAAGGTCATTTTTCAAGCTCGGTCACACCTAGAATTTTTCCTTGAATCATATTGGGGGCAAGTTCTAGATGACACATACGCAGAAGAATCAAGGTAAAGCCTCACCATACAAGGCATCATGTCACAAGACTTCTTTCATTAGTCTCAAGATTAATTGGGACAAATGACTTTTAACAAGCTATTCCGAGTTCATTATACACTCATTTGTGAATCAATCAAGCCAAAATGAGAGTGTGCAAGTCATGACAAGAGAATGCTTCCTTCAAAATTTCATTTTCCCTCTTTCACTTCATTTTCAAAAACATCTTGCCAAGAAATTTTTTTAGTGGGCCCATTTCGAGACAAGCACACTATGGACACAAATTAAACTAAAACTTTGCATTTTACCTTAAGAAAGTTGCCTCTTAATCAATCATAGGGAAACACCAAGCCAGTTCAACACAAAAAGAAAAAGAAAACAAAAGATTTGCTCCTTGGAAAAGAACCGTGGTATTAAGAAAACCCTCAGAGTTTATTGCTAAACTACTATTAACAAGGCAATAATCAAAATTGCACGCTCATGATAATTTGAAAACAAGCCTCGGCATAGGCTCTTAGCACATTTGCAAGGCACGGGTAGCGAAATAATGGGGCATGTAAGACTAACCTGGCAGAAACAACCAAGAATGAAATTAAGCCTGGCGAGGGCACAGTTAAGCTCAAAACAAAACAAAATGGTCTGGCAGGGGCAATATCATCATAATCATCAAAAATATGCATGACAAGGGCCAAAAAAATCTAGCAAAGAAACTAAAAATGGCAACAAGGCCCGGGAAGGGCAATAAAATATCTCAAGCCCAACACGAGCACCAAAATTAAATCAAATAACACCACCTACCCCCCATAAAAATGAAGCATTACTCTCAATGCTTTCAAGGTCAAGTAGGGAAAGAAAGGGGAAATGCTCTGGAGGCCTATGCCTCATCATCATCATCTGTTGCTTCATCATCAGTGGCCTTTCCTCTCGGGCAAGCACCACCCTTTTTAGAGTGTGCAGTAACTGAGGAATCTCTAAGGGCCTGCTAAAAGTCTGGATTCTGGTCATCTCATCGATCCATGCATCTACATCACCGGGCAGCTCCTCATCATCATCCGCAAGGGATGCAAACAAGTCATCCATAGGGCCATAAATGGTACGAGGTGGTGGTTAGGTGTTCAAATTTGCCTCTACCACTGGATCCTTACCTTTTGCCTTGTTGAGGTCCTTTCGAAGTATTTTGATGTTTCCCTAAATGACATCTACCCTTTTGCAAAGATTGGACACGCTATCCACAACTCCCTTGATGGCCCTCTTGACCGACCTATCAATCAACCTAGGTAGATTATTTGCCAAGTCCCTCAATTGCCTCTCATGGTTGTATGTTTTGTCAACCATATCTTGGAGGCCACTTTTGGTCAACGGCCCTCTAGGTGCAGTCAGTGTGGTGGTATGTGCCTCTGAAGCAACTCGAGAAGGGGGAGAAGCATGTGATTCTTCATCTAAGTCATCACTCTCAATGTTCACCGATGCCTCCACCTTGTTCTTTTTGAATCTGGGGCATCCTTGTCAGTCTTATTATCAAGATCAATTACCCTAAAAGCATGGGTGACCTCATCGCAGTTAAAGTATGGGATACCGGCCGTGGCACACAGTTTGCTAATCAGCACTAGGAATGGGAATGAGTTATTACCCCTGCGTGTTTCCCTCCGAATTACCATGGCTGTGATTTCCCCAAAATTCACATGCTCTCCTGTCATAATGGCAGCAACTAGGATAGCTCCCTCTTGAGTTATCTTCTGGTCATTTTGAAAAGGTAGAAATCGAATACGGATGAGATCATACCACAGACGGGCTTCAAAGTATAGAGTTCTTCTCAGAATATCACCTCCCACGGTAGCCCAAACAGGAGTTGTAAGAGCAAGGATAGAAGCAGTCTCATGATAAGGCTTTACTTCGGCTATTAATTTGGCCATGAGAGTAGGGGTATGTTCGATTGGGTGGCCCCAATAGATGGCATTGATGGCTACCGAGGTGATGCAAACCTTCTTCCCCCTGACTGTAACTGAATCCAAATTTGGGAATTTCTTCGCAGGACCCTTATATCTCTTGGAATCCTACATAGCTTGATATGTCGCAAAGAACTCTCGTACGACTTCCTCATAGTACCCCCCGGGTGTATCCTAACTGATAGTGCATGTTGGATAGATCACTCCCAACCTCCCCCAAATTGAGACTCTGCTCTTCTTTGAATGTCCTATTCTTATCACGCTTATAAAAGGCCTTCACGCCTTCCACCCCAAAGAGAATCGTTGCCTCTTCAGCGGCTGAAAGCTTCCTTAGTTAGCTATCTTTGTTTCCCCTGCTAGAAGACATGTTCTGAACATGAAGATTGTGAGTCTAATAACAAAAGAAAAATCTTTTTATGTTATTGACATAAAAGAAAGAAAGAGATCAAAAAGAAGTTAACAAAATAATAATGACAGAATGCAAAAGAGTAGAAAAACAAAGTAGGTGACTGCTGGCGTGTGCGGACCATATGCAAACCGCACTAGAATGAGTGCGCATCGCATGTGACTTTGCATGAGCTAGTCAGAACCTTCAGTGATTTTATTTGAGGTGCGAAGATGGTGCAGACCGTACCAGCCAAAGTGTGCGTCACACCAAGCTTCGCCCCTCAAAACAGTAAACTGGTAATCTTTCTCAATATGGTGTGATGCCTTGTGCATTTTGCACATCAAGATCTACGCATCATATGCGAAACGCACAAGGAAACAAATGGAATTTTTGGTTTCTTGTGTTCTTGTGAATTGCGTATGTGATTCATAGAGCATGGCGTTCGTACTTTGGTGGGTCTATGAGATCCTTTCGATGACCTATGTTGAAGGGATATCTATCTAATCCGATTGATTGCGTAAAACCCGCGGTAGCAACGGAACCGGGGAAAGTATACAGAAAAGACAGTTCTTTTCTATTATATTAGTATTTTCTATTATATTAGATATATTAGACTATTATATTAGATTAGTATTAGTTAGTGATCCCGACTTAGTGAGTCCTTTCTTCCGTGATGGACTGGTGCCTAATATGTGATCATGACAGTACACTGATGCATAGGTCTTCTTTACTTTACGGCCTTTTGATTATGATGCATCATGAACGTGCCAATATATGATCGGGGTGAGCGGTGGTTAGATATAGGAGCGGCTTCGCCGGCTTGGATTGGAAGGAAGGGCTTCGCTTTCCGATCACTTTTTGAGGCCAGTTTGGATGAGCGTGGGCAAGTTCGGGATTCACTATCGCTTTCCGCTTGTAGCGGCTCACCCCCTTGTCACTTAAAGGGCGAAGTCGCCGAAGCGAGTCGAACAAAGAGTCATCTTTGAAGGCTACTATGCATCTTCTTAGGCACTCGGCACCACGCAACAAACCAACATTATTAACAAAAAGGGCAAGGGTTACATGACCACATAATCATCCGGGTACTCAGACTTCCCCGGATTTATATCAACACAATTATGAACAACAGAAAACTCAATGACTTCCCTTAAGAAGGATGTTACCCCATCTATCATTGAGAACATCAAGCCTTTAATTGTAACTGTTAGGCATAAAAAAATTGACCAACAATTACTACCTCCCCCCACAAGATCATACACCCAACAAAATTTTTCAACAAAGAACATGGGTATACGATTAGCAATAATTGTCAGCCCAAACAATAATTTTTGACCAAACATTATGAAAAATGATGATTTACCTTTAAGAACAACGTCACCCAATCTATCATAGGGCCAAACCATGCATCAATCAAAAGTGGATTACTCAGACTTCACCCTAAACACAGATTTCAAGGCTAAAAATCACTGCCAATCACCATGCATTATCACAATTCAAGTTCTACCAAATTGATACTAAGCAAAAATGCAAAACACAATTCAAAATTGGGGACCCAAAAATTTCGAATCTCACCCAAAATCAACATGGCAATTTTATCAAGTATGCTTCACAATATGAGTTCCCCAATCAACATAAAAATATATACTTAACATTGAGGAACTTACCACAAGTGAAGATTAAGCAAAGAGAAGCAAAATCAAAGCTTTTGGACAGCAACAATGGTGACCAAAATTTTGCCCGGAGAACCAATCGATGGAGATGGCTGGCGGAGCAGTGGAGAAGTTTAGGTGAGAGGAGGAGAAGATTTTGGGGAATTTTGAGGGATTTTAGGAGAAACTTAGGTGAGAATTTGAGAGGTTGTAGGAGAGAATATGGAGAAAGAGGAGAAGGGTGGCAGATTTAAAGTGGAAAAGAAGAAGCAAATTGGCTGGGTCGGTCTTTGGGTCGGGTCGGTCAACGGGTTAGGTCAATTAAAAATTAAATTTTACATTGGTGCGCCACGATATATGGTTCACACAAGCCCTTGTGCAGACTGCATGTTATTTCACACCTTACCTTTTCATGCCCTAAATTTGGCCCAGGATTCTACTTTAGCATGCGATGGAGGTGCGACGCGTACATGGGATCGTGCGGACCACACAGCCAAGCGCACATCGCCTCCAATTTCTGTTTTTCTTCCCAACTTTATTTTATAGTTCGGCATGCGTTGGTCCGTGCAATGCGTACATTAGCTTGTGCAAACCGCACGTTCCTCCGCATGACTCCTTTTTGCCCTGTTTTTCCACTTGTTCATTCCTCTGCTCTTTGCATTCCTAAAACAAATCAAAAATAACAAAAGATAACCAAAAAGAAAGTACAGACACTTGGTTTACCTCCCAATAAGTGCTTGATTTTATGTGCGTCTTGACGATAGTACCTCAACCTTAGTCATTATCGGATAGCATGCCAATCCGGTTGGCGTGGCCCCATCCCAATAAAGGGAATTTCTCCTTCAACATCCTCAAAACATTAATATGTTGCAGACTTGGCAACTCTTCAATCTTGGGCGTCTTGCCTATTTCACACTCTTCAAAGGCATGATCAAGCTTTCACTCCAACTCTATCACCGAGATTACCCTCAAGTCATCCAGAGGTCTTGTAGGCTGGCACACATCGAATGTCACCACTTTATTTCCCAGTCAGAACTTAAGCTCATCGAGTTAAACATCTACAAGTGCTCTTCCCGTGGCTAGTAATGGTCGTCTTAAGATGATGGGAACCTCAATATCTACTTCACAATCCAAGATCACGATGTCCACTGAGAGAATGAACTTGTCAACTTTCACCAATATGTCGAATAGGATTCCTGACACTTAATGGACTGATCAGCCATGAGTAATCTCATAGATGTAGGTTTGGGTGTACCCAATCCTAACTTGTTAAAGATTGCTAGGGGCATTAATTTGATGATATCCCCTAGATCACACAAGGCTTTACGGAACACAAAGAGCCCAATAGTACATGGTATAGTGAATGCACTCGGATCATCTTGCTTTGTAGCAATATTGCTTGTCATCACAGTGCTACAGCATTGTGATATCTCAATGGTTCCCACATCGACAACCTTCTTCTTTTTTAGCAACTCCTTCATAAATTTTGAGTACCCCAACATTTGCATTAAGGCTTCAACTAAAGGAATGTCTATCGAGAGCTTGCTAAACATGTCAACAAACTTGCTGAATTTATAATCTTCCTTCTTTTTGTTAAGCCTTTGAGGGTACGGAGGAGGTCCCTTGGGTAGTGTGGTTGGTACACTTTGATAAATAGGAGGGTCTTTCTCAACATCAATAGCAACTTGGGGAGGAGATTCTGCCTCCTCCCTTTCATCATAAACATTAACACTCACCAGGTCATTGGGTGCATCAAGCTTCACCCTAACCCTTGGGTTTTCAAAATCTTCATCATGCACGGTCTCTTTTTGTTTATCACTCGACTTAACAATGGCTTCAATAATAGGCTTATTTGCTATAACAACTGGCCTCACAACGCGTTCCTTCACTACTCCACTTGCTCTCCCACTTCTAGTAACAACCGCCATGACATGGGCATCATTTTTAGGATTTGCGGTGGGGTCACTAAGAAGTGTTCCCTTCATTCTCGGGTTCATTTGAGTGGACAAATGATTCATTTGGGCCTCAAGATTTTTAATTAAGGCCGAATGAGAGCTCACAGTTTGATGGAGTATCGAAACCTTTCTTTTAAGCTCATTAACCCCGTTGTTAGTATTATCTACATTCTATAGAACCAAGAACAACATGTCCTCAATCTTTGAGTGCCCGGGGTTGCTTGTGGTGGGTTGTTATAGAGAGTATGACTTATTTGGGGGCACATATGGGTTCAAACTCCGGTGATTGTATCTATCACCATCCTTATCACGGTCCTTCTAATTTCCATCTCGTTTCTTATCCCTATTCCAACCTTGATTCTCATCCCTCGAGCAATAATACCCGAGACAAGAACCCATTGACAAATAGCATAGTTTACTATCCACGATGGTCAATAGCTCGTCATCACTATCCTTGATCTTTGGTGTACTCACAGCATTCAAGGAATTACCACCACCTGCCCCCATCATGTGCTTGGCAAGAAAGTCTATTTGTGTCATCATTTTTGACATGGTCTCATCCCTCTCTTCATCCTTCATCGGCATCTCATTTGTTAGGATGGATGTGGTCACTCTCAAGGTTGAAATATCTGCCTCCCTTGTGTGCCAAGCTTTGTTAGTCTTGGTCATTCTCTCAAGAAGGGCCGAGGCAACAAGTAATTATAGATCCATAAAAGTGCCTCCACTAAGATTGTTGGCCACGAACTTATTCATCGAGTTCAAGGATCTAAAGAATCTTTGTAGCAAGACATGGTTGAGGAAACCATGGTTAGGATACACCACGAGCTTCTTCTTAAATCTCAACCATGCCTCATGTAGAGGCTTATCGGGAAGTTGGTGGAAGTTTGTAATCTCATCCCTTAGCTGCATCATCCATGATTGAGGGAAGAATCTAGTTGTGAAGGCATCCACCAATTCATTCCAAGAGGTAATGGACCCATCTGTTAATTCCTCCATCCACGTCGTGGCTTCCCTCATTAGAGAGAAGGGGAATAGGCGAAGTCAGACGAATTCTTGGGAGATATTTTGAAACATGAATGGTTGACATATCTCCACAAATTTACAGATATGCCTATTGGCATCCTCATGGGGTGATTTTCCAAACATACTCTTCATTTAAATCAAATGGACCATTGTGCTAGTAACGTGAAATATTCCCACCATGGGGGGTAGGCGAATTGCACCTACTCCTATTTGTATCACAGGTTCAGAAACTTATGTGTCAATGTATCCTCTATTGACGCTATCATTGTCACTTACCTCGATCATGGACTAGCCTGCTCAATCACAACACAAACAACAAACAAAGTAAAAAAGAAACAAACACTCTCAAGGTGATTTAAAATTCATAATCAAAAAGGCTAAATAACTTAATTCCCAGCAATGGTGCCATTTTTTATAATTCTCAAACATACTCTCCTAATAGGAGGTATTGGCGATCATTAGAGCAAAACACATTTATAGTTCCCAATGAGTGTCGGGGTCGATCCCGCAGGAAATTTAGAGCCTAAAACAAAGTTCAAAATGAGAGTGAGTAAAGTAAAAAAGGGGGGAATTGGGAATCTGTCACAATTTTGCAATTTAACAAAACAAATAAAGTAAAAACGGGTGTAGATAATAGAGAGAACGACAAGGGATATGTGTCAAATGGGACTCTAACATGGGATAGGGTGATTGCTTATTCATGCAAATTCATTCTAATCGACATGGGTAACCTTGGTTTTAGGTATGGTTATTCATCTCTCGATCAACAACCATATATTCAACAGTTTTAAGTCAAGCACTTTTTATTCAGCAATAAACAACCAAGCTAATGCTTAGGGAGGTCATACTATTTCTAGCTTAGACCCTTAAATGGGTGATTCCATCGATTTGAGCTATTTCTAGCCTCAATCTAAATGGAAGCCTAAGTTCCTACTAGCAATTTCACATTCAAAGTTATTAACCTCTTTGTCAAGAAAGAACACAACCAAGTAATCAATTTTTGCAACCACCAATTTTAGAGTTAAAATATGATGAAATCACTAGACCCGTGTCAATTAAGCAATTATAAACAAGAATTAGCAATACCCACACCCATTTATCAAGAACCCATCATCAACACATCCCTAGATAAGAGGTTTAGCTACTCATGCTTAAGAAAAGAGATATACCAAATGGGTAATTCAAATTCCCTTCCATTCAAGCTAAATTTCTCAATATCCAAACTCAGTTTGTACACAAATGGTGGTTCTAAGAGTTGGGAAGAAGGAATTGAGAGAAACCCTGTTCTTGTTCTTAGAAGGGAAAACTTGTTCACAAAGCTAAGAATTATTCAAAACTATCAGCACTAGCAAAACTATTTACAATTGTGCTTGTAATGGGTTTTTAAACATTCCCAAAATGTCATATAAATTTTGACAAAAATTCCCTTCGAGTGGTGTGTGGCGCGACATGCGGTTCACACATTAGCATGTGCATGTCGCATACCCTATTCAGTGATCCAGTGACTCAAGACAATTGGGAAGCTTCATGCGAAGTGGGGTATGGTTCGCACAAAGCATTATGCGTGTTGCACAGCGACTGCACCCCTTAGTAGATCCTTCAATAATCTTCGAGCTCTATGCAGTGGAAGGTGTGTTCCGCACTAAGGCAAGTGCATGTCGCATGAGCACCGCATCTCTTAGCAGAATATTCATCTTGTTTGCTCACTTCACACTTCACTCCTTTTTGGCTCTTTTTGGGTCCATTTCCTTATTTTCTATCTTTGATCATAATTACCTGCATAGACATCAATAAATGCCATAAGAACCTCTAAATCTCATCAAAACATAGTAATAATTCATGAGTAAAGTCTCAATAAGTTGGATATCACCAACTTATCACTTGACATGTTAGATTTTGATGTTATTCTAGGCATGGACTGGTTATCCCCTTATCATATGATCTTGGATTGATTCTCCAAGACTGTTACCTTAGATATACGTGGTATGCCCCTGGTTGTATGGCAGGGTTCTTTCAGTCATATGCTGATGAGGATCATTTCTTATATTTGGGTTAGGAGTTTAATGTCAAAGGGGTGTCTAGCTTACCTTACTTATGTCTGTGATGTTAATGCCGAGGTTCCCTCTCTTGATTCCATTCCTATAGTTTAGGAGTTTGCTAATGTATTTCCTGCTGACTTACTTGGCCTCCCACTTGAGCATGATATAGACTTTGCTATTTATGTTGAGCCAGGCACCAGGCCCATATCTATTCCACCCTACTGTATGGCTCCTACAGAGTTGAAGGAGCTTAGTGTTCAGCTTCAGGACCTTCTAGTTAAAGGTTTTATTTGGTAGAGTGTTTCTCCGTTGGGTGTTCCCATCTTTTTTGTGAAGAAGAAGGATGGCACTATGCATTTGTGTATTAATTATCGAAGTTGAATAAAGTGACTATCAAGAATAAGTATCCGATGCTGCATATTGGTGACTTATTTGATCAGCTTTAGGGTAAAACCATATTTTCTAAGATTTACTTGAGATCCGATTACCACCAGTTAAGGATTTGGGCAGCAAACATCCCTAAGACAGCTTTCAGGACTCGCTACAGCTATTACAAGTTCCTAGTGATGTCTTTTGGGTTGACCAATTCCCCAACCACATTCATGGACTTGATGAACCGCGTGTTCAGTCCCTATTTAGATTCATTCGTGATAGTTTTTATTGATGACATCCTTGTATACTCGAGGAGTAGGGATGAGCACGAGCAGCATTTGAGGATTATGCTTCAGACTTTGAGAGATTAATGGTTTTATGTCAAGTTTTCATCGTGTGAGTTCTGGCTTGAGTCTGTGGCATTCTTGGGGCACGTGTTGTCCAAGGATGGGATCATGATAGACCCGACGAAGATTGAGGCAATTCGTGATTAGGCTAGGCTCTCTTCTCCTATCGAGGTTTATAGTTTTATTAGGTTGGCTGGTTATTATAGACGGTTCATTGAGGGCTTCTCTTCCATTGAATCACCATTTACTAGACTGACTAGGAAGGATATCCCATTTCAGTGGTCCGATGAATATGAGGCGAGCTTTCTGAAGCTCAAGACCTTGTTGACTAAACCTCCGATATTGACTCTTCTAGTTGAGGGCCAGGGTTTCACAGTTTATTATGACGGTTTAGGTGTTGGTTTAGGTTGTGTTCTGATACAACAGGATTGAGTGATAGAATATACTTCTAGACAGTTGAAGGTACATGAGTGCAACTACCCCACCCATGGCTTGGAGTTGGCGGCGGTAGTTTTCGTGCTTAAGATTTGGAGGCATTACCTATATGGTGTTCATTGTGAGATATTCAATGACTATCGTAGCCTATAGTACATTTTTATCCAGAAGGATCTTAATTCGAGGCAGCGGAGGTGGCTAGAGTTACTGAAGTACTACAACCTCTCTATTATTTAAAATCTGAACAAGGCAAATGTGGTAGAAGATGCCTTATGTTAGAAGGCAGTGAGTATGGGTAGTTTAGACTTCTTTTCATTTTCTGAGAGACCTTTGGCTTTAGACATTCAATCCTTAGCTAATAGGTTGGTTTGGCTTGACATTTTTGATTGGGTAAGGATTCTTGCCTGAGTTTAGGCTAAGTCTATATTGTGGGAGCAGATTCGAGAGCGACAGTTTGAGGATAGTCAACTTTGTGGGCTTTGAGATCAGGTGTTGAGTGGTAAGGCCAGCAAGGCTATCATAGATTCAGTGGGTGTCTTGAGATTCGAGGGTCGTATCTATGTTTTAAGGGTTGGTAACTTGATTCAGTTGATATTACAGGAGGCATATTCTTCTAGATATTTCATTCATCTCGGGGCAAAGAAGATGTATAGGGACTTGACACAGCATTACTGGTAGAGCGGGATGAAGAGGGATATAGTGGAGTTTGTATCTGGATGCTTGAACTCTCAGCAGGTGAAGTTTGAGCACATGAGATCTGGTGGTTTGCTTCAGAGTTTGCCCATTCCCAAGTGGAAGTTGGAGCGGATTACCATGGACTTCATAGCATTAGCTTACCGCATACTTTTCATGGTTTTGATAGCATTTGGGTCATTATGGATAGGTTGACTAAGTCTGCTTACTTTCTACCCGTTTAATATTCCTTCAGTGCTGAGAGGTTAGCTCAGATCTATATGTGAGAGATAGTCCATCTATATGGTGTTCTGATGTCCATTATTTCAGATAGAGGTACGCAGTTCACTTCTCACTTTTGGAGGGTATTTTAGGCAAAGTTAGGTTCTCGGGTTGATCTTAGCATGGCATTTCACCCGCAGACTGATGGCTAGTCTGAGTGTACTTTTCAGGTTCTTGAAGACATGCTCCGTGCTTGTGTTCTAGATTTTGGGGGTCAATGGGACCAGTTTCTAGCCATGGTGGAGTTTGCTTATAATAATAGTTACCATTCGAGTATCCAGATGGATCCATTTGAGGCATTGTATGGCAGGCAGTGCAGGTATCCTATTGGGTGGTTTGATGCTTTTGAGGCTAGGCCGCAGAGTACAAATTTGTTGCATGAGTCTTTGGATAGTGTTCGCATGATTCACGATAGACTTCAGACAGCTCAGAGTAGACAAAAGAGTTATGTTGATCGTAGGCATCATGCCTTAGAGTTTGTGGTTGGTGACCGTGTATTCCTCTGTGTATAACCCATGAAGGGCATGGTGAGGTTTGGCAGGAGGGGTAAGCTTAGCTCTAGGTATATCAAGCCATTTGATATTCTTCAGCGAGTGGGTGATGTTGCTTATGAGTTAGCCTTGCCTCCAGCCTTTTCTTCCATTCATCCAATTTTCTATGTATCGATGCTTTATCATTATATTCTAGATGAGTCTCACATGCTTCAGTTAGATTTAGTTCAGTTGGATTATCATTTAACTTATGAGGAGGAGCCAGTATCTGTTTTTGCTTGGGATGTTAGGCAGTTGAGGTCTAGAGATATTCTGATGGTAAAGGTGCAGTGGAGACATCATCCCATTGAGGAGGCTACTCGAGAGACCGAGCATGATATGCGGGCTTAGTATCCCAACCTTTTTGAGCCTTCAGGTACTTCCCTTTTATTCTAACTTTTGAGGACAAAAGTCATTTTAGTAGTGGATGTTGTAATGGCCCTCAAGGTCATTTCCTCTATTTTCATTCATTTTCTATGTTTCGATCCTTCCCACAGTGGCTATAGGTTATTTGTGACTTGTCAGCACAGCCGATTCAATTCTCGGGCAGTTTGTTTGTGTTTTAAGCCTATTTCCTTATTTTGAAACTCTTAAAAAAGTTGAAAGAGTTGATTTTGATCAACATTTGGAGAAGATGGCCTCGGATGGGAATTCTGTCAGCGTTATTAGCTCTAGAACATTAACCTTGGGATAGAGGGAGCTTTTGTTCGGGTCCCGAGGCTTCCAGACTTGTTTTGGGCTATTAGGTTCCTTTTAGTGAAAGTTGGTTTTTCAGCATGGGGCCCACTTTTCATTAAATCTATCTCCATTGGAAATTTTATCAATTTCGTTAAGTCAAAAAATGTCATTTTTGGTAGGGTAGCATGTTTGTTTTGTGTCCATGGGGATCTGGATGAATCCCGAGGATCCATCAGAGCATTTAAAACTTTGATGAAATTCTAGTATTATTGGTTTTGGTCTTTTCGCTTTTGCAACCCCTATATCGCATTTGTGGACACCACATTTGTGGATAATCCTCTGCTTTTGTGGAGGTGCGTCTGTCCAGGGATCTCTGCGTTTGCGGAGTTTCTGTCGCTTTTGTGATTCTCACTTTTGCGGAGATTTCTCCACTTTTATGGAGGCATGGATGAACAGCGACCTCCACATTTGCGATGAAAATCTCTGCTTTTGCGGAGATAGCTATTACTAAACTCTTCTTCCCCGTTTTAAATTATTCCAAACCAAAATTCCTCTATTACTCTAGAGCTCTAAGCATAAAATTCAGTGTGGGATCACTTTAGGCAATTTGGGGTGATTATTTATGGTCCATGTTCGATTACCCATTAGCAATTGTAAGTTTCCGATCCTTAATTTCCACTAAATTCTTTGATTGATTCTTAATTTGTTCTTGGGGTTTATGGGCTGACTTGGGCTCATTTTTGGAGCTATTTTTTGTCAATATTTTGAGCATGTAATCCTTGTCCCATGAAGGACATTTTCCTTGGTTTTATTTTTGAAATTCACATGCGGACCCCACGAGTGATTTTTCACCCAATTTTGACCCAAATTGTTAAATTGCAATATGGGTGTCCTTATTCACATTGTAACAAGTAGATTATCATTATAGCGTGGCAGCAGTCGGAGGCTTTCCAAAAAGGAAAAGCTCCGGTCTAGTGGGTGCGAGCGTGTGTGATCGGCTTCCAGGTAGGCTACGGCTTACTTACTTCTAGACATAGCTCGCATAAGATGATTGTATGGTTTGTGCTAATTGTTGGGAAGAAGTTATGGATTGAATAGGGATTTTTAAGGAATTTTGATTCTCATAGTCGATTTAGGGCTTTAGCTTAGAATCGGGGATTGGGAACCTTAGTATTACCATTGCTTACCTGTAGGTCTTACCGATAGCTGGTGTAGAGCCTTTAGTTGTATTTAATTATATATCCTTGCTTGCCTTAGCTTAGTTAGTCGGCCTTGGGGTGTTGGGGTGGTTAATTTAGATATCCTTCATATGGAATTTCCGGTAGTTCTCGAGATAAGTTAGAAGCTTATTTATCATTTTTTCTTAATAGTTCTAGTTATTCATAATTATGTATTTGTGGGCCTGAGGCCATAGGAATTGATGGACCCCAGGTCAGTTTACTTATTCCTTAACTCCTATCGGTTTGTTTCTTCTTTTAGCCAGTTTAGCATTTATTATTCGCGTATGGCATATGAAATATTTGATTTAAAACATTATTTTCAATTTCAGAAATGGATTTTTAAGAATGGTTTTGGTACTTTGACCCTCTTACAGGAAAAGTTGGTATATTTTTATAAAGTATTATTTTGAGATAAACTTGCATGTCGAGGGAAAGTGTTTCGGGTGGTTTTACTGGTATTTTAAACTTGCATGTCCGAGGGAAAGTGTTCCGGGTGGTTTTACTGGTATTTTAAACTTGCATGCCCGAGGGGAAGTGTTCCGGGTGGTTTTATTGATTATTATCATGGCACGATTATTGATATACGATTTGGAATTGGTATATGAATTTTGTGAGTCCCCTATGGGTCCTGCCTTTGCAAGTTGCAGCTAGAGGAGGAGTATACGGTACTATTGGCACTTGGCACGATTTGACCTGCATTACCCCATTAGGTTAATTGTTAGTCACTATTATTTGTTGTTTACATCCTCCAGACTTATGGGGGGTCGAGTTGGGTCTATTGTTTACTGGTTGTACCTTCCGAGCTTATGGGGTCCAGTTATGTTATTCTCTGATTTTGTGTACCTTCCTGGCTTATGGTCGCTTGGTTAGGTTGTCGCTAGACTGCTCTACTTCACTTTACTTCACATTTCTTTACTTTTCATGTTTTATGCTTCGCTCAGCTCATTATTTTCTGCCTTAGTATTTTCTAGCTATGACATGTACCCTTATACTGACCCCCTCTTCATCTCCCTATAGTACATTCACATTTTATGTACTTTTATCTTATTTGAGATCAGTCATCCTATGATGCCTACTGGGTACCACGTGTTTTGGTACTCATGATACATTTCTGCATCTTTTCCCCTAATGCAGACCCTAGCATGAGTTATTGCCGCTGACACTGTACTGGTGCGCAGTTGCTGATTCAGAGATTTAGGGTGAACTTTTGGCGACCGGAGCTGACTTGTCTCCCTCTATTTTGGGATTAGTCCCTTTTCTGTATATCCAGAGAATATCATGTATATTTGTATCTATCTAGTACTCATTATGTTGTAGTAGATTTTGTACTGACTGATACCAGGTTTTGGGGGTTTCTGTATGACTTACTCCTTCCTTTCCACTTTATTTTGTTTTCTGCTTTTATCATCTCTATCGTGCATCCGCTTGTTTCATTTTTATATTGTGTCTCGCATTAGCCCGCTACTCGTTGTTTTGGGCTAAGAGTTTCGACTTACCTACTGGTGGGGTGTAGTAGGTGCCATCACAACCTGAGAAATCGGGTTGTGACAACTGAGATAATTTAGGGACTCAATGGGTTAAAGGAAACCCATTGATGGAATCCTACATACCTGAGAAAGAAACCCTTGGTGAATTTCCTTGGGTTTGAAGCCTGAAGTTGGAGAACCCTCTGCTTGCTTTGGAGAAGAAAGAAGCATTCCTTTTTCTTTGTTTTTGCTAAGTGTCGATCTAATTCTAAGGGAATGAGGGGTTCGAGTAGTTTTAGGCTTAGTAAATTGGTCTAGACTAGTCAAAATGACATGGTTTAGCCCTTTTTAAAAGAGTAGGAAAGGTCTGGAATACCCCTGAAAAGAATTTACAAAAACTGCTGAAATTCGTGCACTGGGTTCCACAAATAGGAACCACAATTCATAGATGGTTCCATGGGCCGTGGAACCCTGTCGTGGTTCCTGGGATATTTTTTACCAGCTGTAGGTCTGATTTCCAAGACCACCATCCACAGCCCGTGGATCCTTCCACGGTCCGTGAAAGCTGATCGTGGATTCTGGGCTGAGAGGGGGTCTCAGGTTTGATTTCCATGAAGGGAAACCACTGTCGGTGGTTCAATCCATGGTTTGTGGATCCCTCTCGTGGATTAGGACCAGAGGTCTGATCTTCAGGGAAGTCTCCACGAGACCATTCCATGGCCCCTAGTTCAGTCCATGGCTCGTGGTCTTGGTCCGTGGTTTCGGTTCTGAGTTTTGAAAGTCGAACACGTAGGATTTTTGGTTTGTTCTAAGCTTAGTATTTTCTGGGGTGTTACACGACGCCAAGCTTCTGCCATAGAATCCATGTAGCTTTGATTCTTGCTCTTGATCTAGAGTTTTTTGATGGAGAATTAGCGAGGAGGGCGATGGAACCACATTTCTTTGAGAGCTTTTCCCCTCTGTTGTTTGTGGTCTAACTTAGAAATAACCCTAGGGGAATTTTTAGGAGAGAACTCCTTTTAGAATAAGAGTTAAACTACGAAACCAACTACAATTTGAGATTTTGGTTTGCGTACTTCGCTGCAGTGTGCTCGCTATAGCGGCCAGCTGACTGTTACGGCGAACTCGTCTGGTCGAGCCCACGTCTTCTTGATTCTATTTTACTCAACATTGGTTCAACAATTAACTCATTATCCCCAAATAAAATCTATATCAACTAATTTTTTAAATTTTACACAGTTACCACGGAGAATTCAATAATGATAGAATGGGTTATTACATTATCGATCTTCTCAAAAAGCCAAGCCTTCAAATGTTTTGATTTATGATTATCAAGACATCGCTTAGGGAGCCCCACGCTTTGAAATGAATTAGGTGGAGGGCTAAGTGTAAGTGGTGCATTAAAATTTACATCTTCTTTTGATGGATTAATCTTAGGGGTTCCAGGCTGCCTCTCTCATTCAAATGGAACCCCTTCAGCTCTTCTATAATAATAAATTCATGAAGACTGTCCTACTGACAACTCTCGAGAAATTTGGAATAATGTGTTTTCATCTCTTCATGAATCCATATTTTGTTAATATAGTTTAATGATGATCTCTTTTGACAATTAAGATTATATAATGCTTGCGATGAGCAAAAAAGAGTCATTGTAGTTATGTGCTAATTATTAGTCAAGAATATTTATAGGAAAGAATTGAGGAAAGATTCTCCATATTCAAAGGCAAAACAAAAGAAATATGTACATGATCATGAAACATAAAGATGTGTGCTAGGGTTTTTCTGCACACACAAAAAATAGATTTTTATGGAAGGGGTGGCAAAATTAGTTCATACTAGTTTAGTATACATGTGTTGCACGTGTTTGTCATGTCAATATTATTAACTTAAATATTATAATTATTTAAAAATCCAAACTTGAATATTGTTGTAAGCCTACATAATTTTGAGTAGATGGGACAATAATGAATGACACTAAATATACATTTAATTTAAATTTTTAAAAATATTTTATGAAAAATTATTATAGATTCATTGATTCTATTCTAAAAAAATGATCATATTTTAATTAAACATGTAAATTTGAAAAATTATATTTTATTAAATATTTTTTGAAATATACTTTTTTCACAATTATTTAAAAATAATAATTGTCAAATGACATGAATTAGAGAATTTGACACTTTGATTTATTAGGAATATGATAATGAAAAGGTTAGTCTTTCAACTTCTATAAGAAAATCACAAAAAAATTTATAAAGGACAATGATCAAGATAAGAAATGAATCCATAATTTGAAATTTAAAGATTTTATTACCAAATCAAAGTGGGCTGAAAATCAGAATGATTATAGGGCTCAGAATTTTCAACAACCTCCACCTCAACAAGCAAGTAGTTCTTTAGAATAGATGATGAAGTATATGATTGATCACCATTAGAAAATGACAGTTTAGTAGCAACAGATTGTAACTCAGTAACAAGTAATGATAAATGAGATGTTGAAGTCCATACATGAGCTGGAATGACTGATGGGGAATTTGTCTACTATGCAACATGCCAGATCTATAGGTGCCTTACCTAGTAATAAAGAGACAAATCTAAAACATGTAATGGCTATTTCACTAAGGAGAAGGAAGGAGTTGACTAAATCCGAACCTGCAAAGAGAAAGACAGTTTTCTAGGATCACAAACTTCCACATTCTTTTCCATAAAGATTGATTCCTACACCAACTCCAGCACCAACATAAGACCAAGAGCCAAAGCCAGATATTCTACCAGAAAAGGTATTTGAAACAGAGGTTGTTAAGCAGCCTGAGATTGTAGTAGAGAGACCTCCACCACCATTCTCTCAAAGGTTCAAAAAAAGAAAAGAAGATGCAAATTTCACAAAGTTCTTTGACATCTTCTAGGAACTACATATAAATTATCTTTGATTGATGCCCTAAGAAACACTCCAAAATATACAAAATATTTTAGAGATGCAGTGGCATGCAAGAGGCGACTAGTAGAGTTTGAGACAGTTGCATTTACTAAAGAGTGTAGTTTGAGGATTTTGAGTATGCTCCCTCAAAATTCCAAATATCCTGGGAATTTTACCCTTCCTATACAAATTGGTTGAAGTGATGTTGGTCAAACCTTGAGTGATTTAGGAGAGAGTATTAATTTGATGCCTTATTCTGCGTTCAATACACTTGATTTGGGAGAGTCACAACCCACAACCATCATTTTACAGTTAACTAATCGATCCAGAGTTACTCCGGAAGGATTTATTAAAGATGTACTCATCAGAGTTGATAAGTTTATATTATTTGCTGATTTTATAACAACAATAATATACCCAGTACATTTTCACAAAGTGGGGTCTGGGAATAGAGTGTAGGCATTCCATATCACTACCTCAGAGGTGAGGTAGAGAGGCTATTTTTGATAGACCCCCACCTCAAGACCAAGACAGAGTAAAAGAACAAGAAACAATAGAAAGAAACAAAATAACAGATAGTAATAGAAAGAAGACTAATACAAAATACTAATATAGTCAATCGACTCGAGACCATAAACATCTGGAAAGCTCTAAGCATAAGACACTACAAGTGTAGAACTATGACTACTATCACGGACAATAAAACCAAGCACTTCTACCTACTAGCATGAACGCATTCCTACCTACTAACCCCTATCCTAATTCGCATCCTCCACACCTTTCTATCTAGATTCATGTCCTCGGTAAACTGTAACTGCTTCATGTCATGTCTAATAACCTCCCTCCAATACTTTTTCAGTCTACTTCTACCTCGCCTAAATCCATCTATAGCCAACCTTCACACTGGGGCATTCATGCTCTTCCTCATAACATGCCTGGAATATCTCAACCTCACTTCTCACATCTTAACGTACATCGTATTCACTCCCACCTTGTCTTGGATAATCTTATTTCAAATCCTATCTCTCCTAGTAAATCCACACATCCATCACAACATCCTTATCTTAGCCACCTTCATCTTTTGAATGTGGGAGTTCTTAACTAGCCAAACACTCTGTCCCATAAAACATAGTTGGCCTAACCTCCACACTGTAGAACTTCCCTTTAAGTTTAAGAGGCACCTTCTTATCACAGAAGACTCTATATGCGAGCCTTCATTTCATCCACCCTGCACAAAAATAGTGAGTGACATCCTCGTCGATCTCTCCATCTTCTTGTATCATGGAACCAAGGTACTTAAAACTATCTCTCTTTTAAATTTTGAAGCAGATGATAGAGTGCCAGACATATTAGAGTACCCATTTTGAGCCACTAGTGGTCACTGATAGATATCCGAGCAGGCCAGTTAAAAATGAGAGTGCATGATGAGGAGATGACATTCAAGGTATACAAAGCACTCCTCACTCCCTCACACTAAAAATATTTATGCATGATTATAGATGTGACCGAAGATAAGTATGGGGTCGTGCTACTTGAGCCTGCCAAATGTAAGACTTCTATGGGGCAAAACTACAAGTTCTTGAAGAAAGTGGGGAAAAGAAAAGAGCTTGAACATGAAAATGGTGAGATAGAAAGAAAGCAACTGAGAGTGAAAACGATGAACCTTCAAAAGTGTGAAAGAAACTGAAGATAAATCATTCAAGGAGAAAGAGGATGAGAGAATTCTAATATGTGAATTGCATCGTATCGTGGCGTTAAATAAGGCCTTGTTTGGAGGTAACTCAATTTTTAATAAATGTATCTTCTTATGTTTATATTTTTTAGTGTGATGTTTTGTTTTATATTTGTTGTGCAAATTAGGAGAAGTCTAACTACCCCCAAAAAATGGGAGCTAAGAGCACTTTTTAGCTTAAGTGTGGGATCATGAAATCCTTGAAAAAGAAAACGAGAAAATATGATGTTAGCTAGGCTCTAGAGGGCCTCAGGGAGTATCTCTAACCTTTATGTAATATTATATATTGCTTTGAGAATAAAGCATTACTTTAACTATGGGTGAGATATCTTCCAGCATATGTGGGGTTAAGGATCCATATGCCATAGGATTTTATGTTATTTTAGTAGGAAAAAAAATACAAAAATACAAAAAAATTATGTTGTTTCTTTTAATTTTTAGTTTTCTTAAGAAACATGTCTCATCCATCTCCTGATTTTTCTTATATCCTTGATTATTTTTTTATGGGGTGGCCTTTTAATCGGGTAAATTTTTTATTTTAGAAGTAGATTTTATTTTATTTTATTTAGGAGAAGAAAAGACTCTGTCTTACAATGTATGATTAACGACCATCTTGAGGGAAGTTAGTCATTAGAAACTAGGTAGAAAACCTTAGCCTTAAGATCATTTGAATGACAATCTCGGGTTTAGGTGCTAAAATGACCGAATGATGCAAGTTGTGATTTCTAATCCAAATGCATAGTGTGAAAAAGTGAATAATTTCTTTTGAGACACCTAGGATCATTTTTGTGACTCATGTATGATTGTATTGGCTATATTGAACTCTTGTTGTTTTTCGCTTAGTTTAGGGTCTATATGGATCCATCTTAAATCAAACATGTGTCATGTGTGCTAGAATTTTTTTGGTATTCCATATTTGCATTGATGTCTAGAACTCTTCGGGTGTATTTTCAAAGTAAAATAAAGAATGTTGAGTTTAGATGATGATATAGACACTTGATTGATTAGCCATATTTTTATCCTTCTCTTTACCTACCCACAAGTATATTCCTAGTTAACCTCGTTGAGTCTTTAGCCTATTTTATTGGTATTCAAGTTTGGAGCTAAATCCCTTTATTCTAATTGACCTTAAATCTGATTCCAAAACTCCTAAGCACTTTAATGGAAAACTAAGTATTTAAAAGGAGTAAGAATGAAAGAGGAATAAAGTTGAGGATGAAATTTTGTAGAGAAATATTAAGGGTTCAAGTGTTGAAAAATTCATATGCTATTAGTTGGGAGCATAAAAGAAAGAAGGAGAAAAAAAATGATAATTTGCTCGTTGCTTGCTAATGACGTATGCACTTGGTTATTGAAAAAAAAAACAAATCTATGGGTGAGAAGAATAGAAGAAAGAGTTAGGAAATTGAAGATTGAGCAAAAGATTGTAAGGATTTTGGTGTATTAAAGTGCTTAGGAAGGATAGTCACTATTTTATCCAAATAATTTTTACCCGTCTCTTAGCCAATATTACGACCCTAAAAGTCCTACTTGATCTTAAATTTGATGTTCTTATATTAGTGGAGTATTTACATTAAGGGTAAACTTATTGTTCATCATATGTTACACGTGAAAGTTTTTGTGAAAGTCAACGTAATCTTATTCTTATGCCCATTTATATGAAACTTTGTATTCTTGTGAACGAATATGGGCAACTCTATTATTTTGTGAAGGTACATGATTGACGAAAGATAGGTGAAGTATTTAATCTCTTAATTGAGTGACTTATAAGTGTTTGTCGATATTTTAGAGTCAGTTCTTGAGCTATGTAGTCTTGAGGTAGTTGTTCATGAGTTTTATATGTTTAATGGATGTAGCATACCATAATGAGAACATGCTATTTGTTCGTTGTGATTGTTGTAGCCTTAGCCTGAGTAGACCTATTCAATTGGCATAGACCTAGATAGAAAAGGGATATAGAGTTAATAGTTTACTCGAGGGCCAGCAAGAGTCTAAGTGTGGGGTGTTGATGATTGCGCGAAAATCATATAAACTAGTCATTTTTTCCTCACATTTAGTATTTTTATCATGTTTTTGAGTGATAATTTTATGAATTGTACAAATATTCATATGTTTTGATAAGTAAGAGTGTCTTGAGGGACTTGTAGCCTAAACAAGAAAAAAAGAAACAAAAAATGATCAAGGAAAAATTGATGTCGAAAAGCATTGAAAAAAAGCAGAAAAAGGACAAACTTTATGCCCTTTTCCCTACACCTTGCAAAGCAAGAGTGGCGCAAGACGCCCTGATTTTGCTATCTTTCCAGTGGCGTAAGAGTGGCACAAAATTGGCATGATATCTGAATCTTGGTTGTTCCTTTAGGCCACATGCTTGCGAAATAAGAGTGGCATTAGCCTGTGGCTTTCTAGTTCGTTTTGAATTGTATTTTTAAAATTTCAAGGCCTTCTAGTGTCTATAAATACATATTTTCTTCTTTTTTTGACCATTATTAAGATTTCAAGCATGGAAAAGCTAGGGCAAGGCTCAAGAACACGATTTTTTTTCTTTTTTTATTTTATTTCTATTATTTATTTACAAACTCGTGAATTTTCTTCTTTTCAGGAGAATTATGAGTAGCTAAACACTTTAGTTCTAGATTTTTGACAAACACATGATGGTTGTAGTTCGATTATCATTCATAGTTATTGAAGTTCTTCATATTTGAGTTATTTATTTGTTCTTGGTCTGAATTAGTTGGTTGTTTGATGAAATAGTCGATTACTATATGTGTCTTGTGAATTGAACTTGAAAGAGAGAATTCACGAGCGTAATAAGAACAAATAGAGCTTATTTGTGAACCTTATAAGAAAAAGGAACGATTCGCTACTGGGATAGAAATATGCCTTTTAGCATCGCTTAGTTGATACAGATGAAATCTATATTTGTACTTCACTATCGATCGACGATCGTATAGATATAAGTGTTAGAAATAGTTGAGTAGTCTTAGATTGTTGGAAAAATACTCAATAATGTGATACAACCTACAATTAGTAACTCAGAAAGACAAATAATTGTGATGATTGGAAGACTGTTAAAGCCAAAGTCCTGGACATTTTTCCAATTTGATAACAATCAATATTTCATAAATTATTATTAGATATTTATAGCTTAACAACAAACCTTCAACTGTATATCTCTCGAATAGCAACATACTAATTGAAGTAGGCAATCGATCTTCCAAATCTCTGTGAGTACGATATCTGAACTTAAAAATCTTATATTACTTGTACGATCGCGTACACTTGCGTTTGATTTTAAATGCAACCACCGCATATTTTTGAAAAATTCTCAAAAAAAATATCTATACAGTCAAACCTCTTTGTAACAACCTTGTTTGTTAAAGACAATTTTTTGGGGCTTTTATAGCGTTTGGTTGTTGTACACCCACAACAACATTTGACTGTTATAGGAATACAATATTCAAATTTTATTTTTTTTATTTCTTAATGTGATAAAAAAAATATAAAAGTATTTTAATTTAAAATCTCAAAAATATGCATACTTCACTGATTCAGAATTAATGAAATTAATACATTTTAACTATTCAATATGTCTCAATACTTTAACAAGCTGCAAAAATATTTTCAATGAAATAACGAACTTTAATATGTATTCTTATACAAACTGGATACATAGAAAACCTTAATTGTAATTGCCGATAAATTTTATACCATACCAAATTATAGTTCCATCACACTTTACATGTCAAGAAAAGCTTTTCATGATGAAAATATATATTTATATAATATTCTGTCATAACTGGTGTATTAAGACATCAAAATATTTGATTAAAATTTCTAGATTATTAATGGTAATTTTAGAGATTAATGAAATTAATACATTTTAACTATTCAATATGTCTCAATACTTTAACAAGCTGCAAGAATATTTTCAATGAAATAACGAACTTTAATATGTATTCTTATACAAACTGGATACATGGAAAACCTTAGTTGTAAGTGCCGATAAATTTTATACCATACCAAATTATAGTTCCATCACACTTTACATGTCAAGAAAAGCTTTTCATGATGAAAATATATATTTATATAATATTCTGTCATAACTGGTGTATTAAGACATCAAAATATTTGATTAAAATTTCTAGATTATTAATGGTAATTTTAGAGATTTTATTTCTATTAAAATGATTATTGTATTACCAAAAACATATAGCTACTTTATGAGAAACTAAATTTTTTTCATTAGTTTCGGTAAAAAGAATTATGCATTTTACACTGAAAATAATTTAATTTTAAATTCTTTAGTTTATTTTTAATGATATACTTTTAGAATCAAAGAAATCTCATGAGATGACAAACATGTTTAAAACTACAAACTCCAAAAATTAATATCTTTCTTACCCTACATGCTCAGTTAAATTACGCTACATAAATTGAGATGAGTGGAGCAGCGATTAGTTAACATATATTACTATCTTCATTCTTTTTTTTCATCTAGTATATTAAAAATATTATTTTTCTTTTTATTTTATTTTAATAAATCAATGGAGAGAACTATTTTTTTAGTTTTACCCTTATTATTAATTAAATAACCTTTAAGAAAATCAAAAGTGAAAGTGTTAATTGAGAATAATTGTTATTAGTAAGAGTAATTTAATAAAATAAATATTTTTTCAGAGGAGTTTAAAGTACCCATACTGAACAAGTAAAAAGTATAGAGAGGAATATCAATCAGTATTTCTTCTAAATAAATCAAAATAGATGGTTTGAGATTTAACAAATCTAAGTGAGATAATAATTGGTCTCTACTCTTTACCACGTATCCCTTTTGACTTAAATCTTCAATATTATCCAGCATTAACTTCACAATGTAATAAAGTCACTTGGAACTAGACATTATATATATATTTTTTTATAAGGAGATCACTTTAGCTTGAAAAGATCTTTATAACTTGGACTAGTCATTATATATTTTACTATATAAGAAGTGGTGGTCAGCTGCTTTCAGCAGGCACATGCGGTCAATATGCCTGTTTCAGCGGGTTTCACTTCGAAAACTTTTATATTTTTTTCCCTTTTAATTTATTTGTTTTATATTAAAAGTATTATAAATTACAATAATTAATAATTTATTATATATTTAAAAATTACATCAAAGGTATTATAAATCACAATAAGAAATTTACATTAAAAGTATTATAATCACAATAATTAACAACTTAAAATATTCTTATATGAATTTCCTTGATCTAAATAAAATAGTGTATGCATATCTAAAAAATTAATTGAGTATTAACATTGGGCCCGTGAATAGCACAGAGTTTTAATTTATTTATCTTACCTTAATAAAATTATAAATCACAATAATTTACAACTCATTATATATTTTAAAATTACTTTAAAAGTATTATAAATAACAATAAAAAATTTATATTAAAAGTATTATAAATAACAATAATTAACAACTTAAAATATTTTTATATGAATTTCATTGATTTAAATAAAATAAATGATGCATGAATATCTAAAAAATTCATTAATCTAAATAAAATAATATATGCATATCAAAATAAGGCATATCTCAGAATTTCGAAGTATCAACATTGAGCCCGTGCGTAGCACGGGGTTTGGTATCACAATAATTAACAAATTAAAAATTACATAAAAAATATTATAAATCACAATAAAAAAAATTATATTAAAAGTATTTTAAATCACAATATTTAACAACTTAAAATATTCTTATATGAATTTCATTGATTTAAAAAATAAAGTATGCATATCTAAAAAATTCATTAATCTAAAAAATAATATATGCATATCTAAATTATACATATTTTAGAATTTTGGAGTATCAGTATTGGGCCCGTGCGTAGCACGAGAATTGTATCTGGTATTATCAATAAGATGTGATAATATTGATAGTAATTGGAGAGTGGATACATTGTTTTAATTATATTTCTCAATTTTAGACATATTTTCATTTTTCTTTGACACTTATAGAATTCTGAGGTTGCAAAACCCCCATCCCAGTAGCAAATTTATAAAGCAATAATAATTTTATTCTTATGACATGCATGTACGTAGCGCTATTCACGGTTTGGTGAAAAGCCAAATCAAAACAACAAGAATTAAACTAAAGGTTATTTTTTCATTTCTTTTAATTTGGTTTAAGAAATTTAAAAATCGACTAAATTGGTTTGATTTTAATTTTGATTAATAATCGATCAAACCGACTCGTGAACACGCCTACATGTACGTAGTTAATGATATGAATTTAGTACGTATATTCCACTTGTATAATTTTTCAAAGTAAAATTCTAAAAAATCAATTCTACCTTAAAGAGGACTCTAATTAAGAATATCTTTATTGTATTGTTTTATTTTCCTCTTTGTTGTAGGCCTCCTTTTCGTCATATCTAAGCAAAGATAGTCTTTATACTCAAGGTTATGTTAGAAGGTCTGTTATCCATCTTTAGAATGTTGATATATACATGTGCAATTACTCAAATTCTAAGACAGCCCTTGTTATTTTGTCATTTATTATTATATTCCCCTCTCCAAAATAATTGTTTGTCTCTTCCTAGTTTTTGAATTTTAGTTTTTTATGCATTAATTGTGCAACTGATCATATTGACACCACAAAAGCAAAAAAATAAGCCTATAAAGTTTGGGCAGAAGGAGCATTTCTAATCACTCAGAAATCCGTTGCAACATAAAAGTCTGCCTACTTACTGATAATTCATTTGAATTATTATTTCTTTGTGTATTTTATTGATCAACTTTGAGTAATGGTTAATCGCTTGAAATATTGCTAAGCCTTAACCTAAGCTACTACGCTGAAGTAACATTTTGGTTTGATTCATTGAATGTTTGCTTCTATTTATACTTCCCGTCTCAAAATACTTATCGTCCTTATTAAAATAATTATTTCAAAGTACTTGTAATTTTAGAAGTTCAAGACATTATTTTTTTCACATTTTATCCTTAGTAGTAATTGTTCTTGAAGACTATAACAAATACCTCAACTATGACATATAAATAGAGTAAATATTAAATGAAAAGAGATTAGTATCTCTTAAGACATAAATAAGAGTAAAATAGTCAAACATCTCTCCCAATCAATACTCGTATAAATGAAAAATACGATAAGTATTTTAAAAGGGAGAGAATACGATACAAGCTTGAATTGACTTTTCGAGGGTGTCACTTTTATTTCAAGCGCGTTTGACTAATGGTGCATTTTGAACTTTGAAGGACCGGAAGGGAAGAGAAGAAAAAGAAAAGTAACTATAATCATTTTGTTTCAGAATAGAATCATGAAAATATAATAATTTTTCATAAAATATTTTTAAAAACTTAAATTAAACGTATATTTAGAGCGATTGATTATTGTTCCATCTATTCAGAATTATTTTTTGTGTGTGCGAAAAAACCCTAGAACGCACCTTAAAATTTTAGAATCATGTGCATATTTCTCTTGTAATGCCTTTGAATATGGAGAATCTTTCCTCAATTCTTTCCTATAAATATGCTTGACTAATAATAAGCACATAACTACAATAACTCTTTTTCACTCCTCACAAACATTATATAATCTTAATTGTCAAAAGAGATCATCATCAAACTATATTAACAAGATATGGATTCATCAAGAGATGAAAACACATTATTCCGAATTTCTCAAGAGTCGTCGGTAGGAAAATCTTCACGAATTTATAATTACAGAAAAATTGAAGGGGTTCCATTTGAATGGGAGAGGCAGCCTGGAACCCCTAAGATTAATCCATCAAAAGAAGATGTGAATATTGATGCACCACTTACACTTAGCCCTCCACCTAATTCATTTCAAAGCTTGGGGCACCCTAAGCCATGTCTCGATGATCATGAATCAAAATGTTTGAAGGTTTGGCTTTCCAAGAAGATCAAGAAACTGCATTCATTAAAAAAATTTGGAAAATCTCATCAACCTTTTTCCAACTACTCCACTTCATCTTTATTTTCAACAGATTCATTTGCTTCAAACACCAAAAAGAGGGAGAAATATGCAAGTGATTTAATGGAGGTTCCATATTTTTGCAATCTCACATCAATGGTTAGTAAACTCTCTATTATTTTCTTTTTTCATTTTGTGCTAAAAGATTTATAGCCGATTTGACCAAGCACAAAAGTACTTTAGGTCAGAAATATTTTGTGTCTGACCAATAAATTTAAAAAATACTTTTGAGTATCAATTAGTGTTTGACCACGTCTTTTTAAGGTGCTTCTAAGTGTTTTTTTTCTCAAAATTATTATTCAGAAAAGTACTTGGGGAAAACTATTGTTTTTAGCTTTAAAAAAAATAGTTTCTGCTATTTTTCAAAAATACTTATTTTCTCTCCTTAGTCAAACACCTCATTTTTTTAAAATAAACACTTTTGATCTCCCAAAAACTTGATCAAATAGGATATTAGTATGCCTTTATGCCTTTCTTCTTCCTTCTTTTTTTTTGAATATTTCCTTCCAAGTATGAAAATGTGTATATATATATATATATATATATATATATATATATATATATCTTATCATGTCCTCTAAATTATAATATCAGGTAATCTTCCATGAAAGATGGAATTATTAGTAACTTAATAAATATGGCAAATTACATGCAACAAAAAGTTAATATAATTATACTGATAGTATAAATATATTTTAATATAAGTAAGTGAATCTTGTCCAAAATACTTAATAATTTATCTTTTTCTTGTCTCTCTTCCTCACAATCTTACTATAATAATTAAAGTGAAAAATGATTGTGCACTTAATAATTTAATCATTGATTTGGTGGAGATGCAAATTGTAAAGGAGAATGTACGGATCTAAACTCATTAGCGTTAGGGATGTACATGGATCGGGTTGGTTCAGATTTTTTAATTACCAAATCAAATCATTAGTGTCGGATTTTTAAATTTATAAACCAAACCAAACCAATAAAAGTCAGGTTTTTCAACCTCGAGTTTTTTCGGTTTCCTCGGGTTTTTCGGATTTTTCCCCGTAAAGTCTTCATACAAATATATAATTAACTTGTGCTTCGAATATTTCTTTAGTCCGAGCAAAATACAACTATCTAAGGTATTTCTTAAAAAAATAAAATAAAATATATTCATTTTATTTGGAATTTATGAAGTGAGTGATGACAATACAACCAAAAAAATAATAAAATCGCATAGAATAAATATTGCATATTAATAAGTCATAATAAAAATAATCATAATTTAAAAGTATTAAGTCATGCTAAAATAAGTCTAATAAGTATTAACTACATGACTAAATATTAAACAAGAAAATAAATTAATTTATGCATTTATGTAAAATTAAAGAATAAATATCTAACATGATTGTCATTCCTAGTGTTGGATTGAATAATATTTTGTTAACATTCATATTGATTTGGATTTTATTTGAGTTACTAATATCTATAGGTTGTAAAAAGACTTATTGAACCATTTAAAATTCTAAGTTTAAACTTGAAATAATATATTGAAAGATAAAAACTATAAAAAAGTTGAAGAAATATTTATAAATTATATCACAATAAATATTTTTATGTAAAAATATTTTTAAAAATAGTATATATATAATATCGGGTTGGTTCGGTTCGGTTTGACTTTTTTTAGTTAAAACCAAACCAAACTAATTATAGTCGGATTTTTTTTTCAATACCAAACCACTAGTCGAGTTTTTTTTGCAGTTTGCGATTTGGTTCGGTTTGCGGTTCAATTTTGTACACCCCTAATTAGCATTTAGCGCCCTTACGAGTGAAGTTATTTGATATCTATATACACAATATATTATATTATAATTCTCATTTCTAAGGAATTAGCATTTGACCAATTTGTAACCATCTTTTCAATAGAATCTTATGATTTTCGTTCATGATATTAACAATTAAATGAATTTAATTTATATATACTAACAATATAAAAAATCTTTTATACTATCATTATAATTGAATATTTTATAGACTTATAATAGGTTATTTATAATTTATTCTAAGTTATCAATAATTTATTATATACAATTACCTGCCATAATCTTTAAGTGATACTTGGAAATCTTTTTTTCCCCTTAGGTAAAAAAGGATCACTAGAAATTCTTTTTAGAAATTGACATAAATAGGCGTTCACCAAAATAATAATCAGTATATATATTCATTTTGTATATTAATATATATGATATATAAAATATACAAATAGTACATATTTTATATTGTTATCTAGGAAATATAATTATTTTGACCAGACGAATAAATAACTTGTCCAATTTACTTTGCTTAAGGCAGATCCTTATCCAGTTCCCATCTAAATCTCCCATTGTCCTTTTACCCACTGTCTCTTCACCAATCTATCATTCCAATTGTTGCAAAAGATAAGAAATGAATGATCATAAATTTTTGAGTTTACCTTATATACACTGTCTATATAAAAAAAATATTTGCACTATCAAATCACTTATAAATAACTAAAAGTATCCATAGAAATTGACATAAAATATAAAGCAAGGGTACCTACTAAAATAACTATTTATAATGAACTAATTGTCTAATTATTATTTTTAAAATCAACTTGTCTTGCAGGATAAAGAGGAGGCCTACAGAAAAATGCACAAGAAAGGCTTGTCAGAAGAATATGGTGAAACATTATTCCTCAACAGAATTCTTTCGAGAATGTCATCAGTAGATCAATATTACTATCTAAGAACAGAAGGAATTCCATTCAAATGGGAAATGCAACCAGGTACCCCCATATATACACCACAAAATGAAGTCATTCCACCTCCTAGTCCTCCACCAATGTTACAAAGTTTGGCACTTCCTAAACCTTGTATTTCTCGTGATCAAAAGAATACTTCTACTTGGGAGAGAATCAAGAGAATAATCAAAAATCAAAAGGAAGTTAGGGTTACTAACGGATTCAGCTTTAGGCTACAATAAACCACTCATCATTGTCACGATTCAGTTCTGTCTTCTCCTTCTTCTTTGTGCTCTTCTATATCAGAAAAGAAAGTGCTACCCTTCTCTAAATTTAGAAGAGATGTCTTAGGGAGGAAATTTTGTATTAATCCTTTAAAAATTAAAGCAAATATTGTTGCTTCTAATTCTTCAAGACGCATATGAATTACATTATAGACTTCTTAGTAGTATCTGAAAAGTTATTTGTCTACTGTCTGATCGATGTTTGTTTTCTATTTCATGTGGAATTTGGTATTCTTCCTCATTATGTTTATCATTGTCTGATCACGCATAAATATTTATAGATATACGTGATATACAGGAGGTACACTGTTTTTTAGCTCGTCTTCTTCGATACTCCAACTCAAAATTTCAACTAGCAACTCTTTATATAAACTCCAAATGATCTTAAAAATTTACATAAGCTTTTACATAAGTGTTATTAAGAAGATTTTTGAACACCCACTCCGAATTACAAATTTCGTATTTTGATTTATAAATTTGAGAGCTTCAAGCTCAATAGTGGTGGTTTCAAGGTCCTTCCTATAAAGACCAGGTTTTTTCGTTATGGATAAACCATTCGTGTCAAGTTTTGGATTAAAAAACTTCCGGGTTTGGGAGTTAAAAATTTTGGGCTAGGCTAGTCTCAGGGCATTTCTTAGCGAGATATGGTCTAGGAAAATCTGGGTGAGGATGGGAGTGTGTCGAGTGTTGAGCTATTTTTTCCTTTAGCTAAGTCGTTAAGGAGTCCGAGAGACTTTTTGAAAATGAATTCGGGTAAGTAGAACTCTCGATATTAAAGTTGATGTGAAGGGGTTGTTCGGGAACATTGGAAATTAAGGTGTATTGTAAAATGGGCACTTTTGTGAAAAAATCTAAGATTCTATCCCGTGTCAACTGCTGCGTTACCGCGGTCTCCGCTATAGTAGAATAATTCTGCTATAGCAGAAGTCAACGGCGGTCAGCACTGCCATAGCGGTCGGTTTTGCTATGGCGGCGCTGCTATAGCGGTGTACGGACTGCTATAGTAGACTGAGTCAGAATTTAATGCAGAAACTTCCCCAAAACGTTCAGTTTTTCCTCAAGAGCATTTTGGAGAAGGGAAAGGGCTATTTGGGCAATTTTAACTCCGTTCTTCATCATTTTTTATCCCAAAGATAAGAATTTTACTCTCCTACCTTCATACTATATTTCCTACATAGTAGAATTGCTAGTTTCAGGTTTGGGGGAAGGGTTGGATTGACCTAGGAATGGTAGAATCCGGGGAAAATGAGATTCTAGGGTGTTAAGTTCTTGGGTCTTAAATATTGTTGTTGGGTTATGATTAATTCGCCATAATTCACTGAATGTATCCGTAAAAATGGTAGACTTAGGTGAATTAGTGGTGGAAAAGCCAGGGAATGGTGGAATGGCTATAGTTTTGGCCTGGGAATTGGAATTTTGTATAATTCGGGTATTTTAGGCTAGTGAATTGATTGTAGTTGTTTGTATATTTGTTTTAGACCAAGAACAAACAAAGGCTTAGGAAAACGGGAAGGCTCTGGTCCAGTAGAGCTATTTGAGCTATTCGAGGTAGGTGATGATTACTATTTTTCTCAATATGCAATGTGTGTTCATGTACTATCACTTAGTATTGTGTGAGTTTGCATGCTTAGGGAATGAGATTCTGGATGTCTAGCTATGCTGTGTCAATTATGTGAAATGAACTGGGTTTGATTGCTTGTTGATTTACAAGTGTGATGTTGTTCATTATTTTATTGACTTGCTGGATTGTGTGTGATATCCAGCTGGCTCGGGTACCATGCCTTGTACAAGTTACATATCGGTTGGCTTGAGTACCACTCCAGGTACATGATATTTATCAATTGGCTCAGTTGGATATTTACTTGCATTGGTTGTATTCTATCGATGGTCCCATGAGTGGACCGGGTTGTATTCTTGAATTATGATTATTGCTTAACGGTCCATGAGAGGTCGAGTGATTGTATTTAATGTAAAGTTGGTCTTAGTGTAGGCCAGGGTTGTATGTTGAACATGTAGGTGATGTCCTAGGAATCCTTAGTTGGTCTGGGTCATATAAAAAAGATATATATTTAATGTCACTGGGTGTTATCAGTGGTTGTTGAAAATTGTTACATGTGGTTGATAAGCTAAGGAAGAGACTGGTGGTCTAGTTATGTTATTGGCTTGTATTACATGTTTACTTTGCTTTACTCAGCTTTGGCTTATTGTTCTTATCTTGTTTATTGAAGCTGACCGATGATCCTACCATTACACAGTGGTTGTGTACTGATTCTGCACTTATTTTCTTTTTATGAGTACATGACATCTTCTGGCGGTTCCTACGCGACCTCAGATCTAGTTCTGGCAATTTTAGGATTCAAGGGTGAGCTGTTCTTCTGGGCTACCTTGTCTTCGTCTATGTTTAGTTATATCTCACTTGTTTCGGGCTTAAACTCTTGTCATATTTTGAGGTTGCATCCGCGTTCTAGACATTTGGTAGAAGGTTTTGGTACAGTGACTTTCAGATTCTAGGGGTAGTTTTCCGCAGGATCTTGGTTATTATTGTTTTTGAAGATAAATGTTAGTTTACTTTAATGCAAACTGGTTTTGAGCTGTTAGTTATACTAAGTGTTGGGTTGATATTGGTTCGCTCATCCAGGGGTTTCGGGTGGGTACCACTCACGGTGAGTTGGGTCGTGACAAAGATGGTATCAGAGCCCTAGGTTTGTTGATCTCGTCATATCAAAACGGGTCTAGTAGAGTCTTGAAGAATGGTACAGAGACGTATCTACTTTTCTTCGAGAGGCTATAGGACTTTAGGAAACTTCCACTTCTTTCTTCCCTCGTTCTATAACTCGATTCCAAATGGTATCTAGTGATATAAATCGGTATCTAACCTCTTTTACTCTTTTGTCCACAGATGGTGAATACCAGGAATAACGGAGCGAGAGAGGCAGTTTCGGTAGCGGTACCAGCGGTCAGAGAAAGAGGAAGAGGTAGGGGCAGGGGCAGAGGTAGAGTTAGAGGCAGGGGAAGGGCAGCACTCGCTGGGGGTGAAGCTCAGGATGCTGCTGGACCAAGAGAGGTGACCCCTCCTCCACCCCAGGATCATGTTGAGGAAGAAGTGGAGATTGCTGTTGAGGAGGGCGTGGATCAGGAGGAGGTAGCACCGGCTGTAGGTGCAGGCCTTCCCCCTATAACGCCCAAAGCATTTCAGTATGTGTGGAGCTTTCTGAGTGGACTGGTTAGTGCGGAAGCCACCTCCACGGGTAATGCAGATCAGGTTCTGGGCACTCAGCCAACGGTTGCAATGGCTCCTAGGATAGATGCGGTGTCGGTACTATGAGTTCTTCCGTCCAATGCTAGGACCGGTTATGACTGGAAATGAGCATGATACGCTGACTAAGTTTTTGAAGCTGAAACCTCCTACGTTTCAGGATACTGAGAAGGAAGATGCTTATGAACTTATCTTGGACTATTATGAGAGGATGCACAAGTTGGGCATTATGCAGCAGCATGGTGTGGAATTCATCACTTTTCAGGTGCAGGGCGATGCTAAGCAATGGTCGAGATCTCATGTGGAATGTCGATCATCAGTTTTGCCTTCACTGACCTGGACAGAGTTTCATGCTCTGTTCTTAGAGAAGTATGTGCCCCGTACCTTGAGGGATCATAAAAAGGATGAGTTTCTGGCTCTGGAGCAGGGTAATATGTCGTTCTTAGCCTATGAGGCCAAATTTCATGCCTTGTCCTGTTTTTCTACCAAATTGTTGGGCACCGAAGAGGAGAGGATTTATCTGTTTGTGAAAGGCCTGAATACTAAATTACAGGTGTTGTCCATGCATGTCACGCCCCGAGACTACCTCCTAGATTTAACACAAGACCTGGGACCGCAAGTGCCCCAAGTTAACCCTTGGTCATAGCATACCTCAGATAATGGTAAAAAAAAACATAGCGGAAGCATAATTAAGAAGCTAGGCAGACCAATCCATATATGATAAAGTCAAGATCAAACATAATCTGAAAGAGAAACTCGAATACTGTCTATGTCTGAAAAGCCTCTACATATAACATAAGGATTTACTGGGACAAGACCCCAGCGAACTCTAAATACTGAAAGGACGATAACAAGCTAAACTCAAGAACCGATCCTCGGGAGATGAGGACTCACCAACACTAGCTGAATGGCCTACGATCTCTAGCCACGTGTCTGAGGAATGAAACCTGAATCTGCATTATCAAGAGGATGCAACGCAAGATATGCGTCAGTACTATAGGATGTACTGAATATGTGAGATATGCAAAATCTAAAGTAAACATGCTAGATATACTGTAAAACTGATATCATGCTATAACGGTAAAACTGTAATGTAAATGACTCAATGCAATATCATAAGCTAAAAATATAATCATAAGTATGTCAAATACAATTTAAAAGATGAAACTGTTTCTGTGGGAGGTTCTCTAACCGACATAGACCATGTGAGCTACATGGAATCCGATGTATCCTCCCCATCGAGAGGACCCAATATACCTTGCTAGGCTATAAAGGCATAACTGTAGCGTGATCACTAATTTTAATGCCCAACAGAGGGGACTTATGAACCTGCGGGGGCAGATAGTTCTAGGACTAAGGTTACTCTCACCCCATCCAACTCGGTCTAAATACTACTCCCAAAAATATACTTATAGCTCATATAATACTGGGGCATATCTGATGCCAAAACTGATCATAACTAATGACATATCTAAAGTCAAATTTATTTAAAAAGCATAAGGACATATCTGATGTCATGCAATTTCATTTCATAAGTCTTAAAACTTAGCATAGCCATAATTCCAAAACATATTTTTCTTTCTAAATTCATAACTTGAAGAATTAGGCATGCAATTTCATAAATACATAAGGTCATGTTATCTAAACATACCAATTTTCACTTGAAAACATGCAATTCAATGAAATCATGCTAGAAATCATCTTTAATGCATGGGCTTTTGAAATCAATTAAGAAACCTCAAATAAATCATAGATAAATGATGAGAAACCATAAATTGATGCTTTAAAATTGAACCCATAAGTTTTCCCCAATTTGTGTAAGACACCTAATTGCATGAATTCATAAATCAAAGTGAAAGTATGGGGTTTTGGGCACAAGAGTGAAAGGATCTCTTGTTAAATACCCACATACCTTATAAAAGCTTGCTTGATCTAATATGAAAAGAAATAGAGGCTTGAGCTTGGAGCTTGAGACTTGGAGTTGATGAAGTTCTTTTTCCCTTTTTGGTAGATAAATGAGAAATAGTGAGAGACTTAGGCTAATAGAAGTAAAAATCCTACTAAAAGTGGTCAAAATGACCTCCTTAAGAGTTAAAAGACTGGGTAATTACATAAATACCCCTGGAAATAATTTAGAAAAAGCTATCAAAAATCTCGGCTTCAAGGATCATGGGTGCAATCCACGAGCTGTAGACTGAACTACAACTCATGGTTTCCACTTGTGGTTCCTAGCCCAACTGATCAACTGCAGATTTGATTCTATGAGTCAACAGGACGGACGGTAGAATATACTACGATCCGTAGACCCATTCGTAGTTCCTGGAGAAATAGGCAGACCTCAGATCAAGTTCCACAAGTGCACAGTATGGTCCGTAGAATGAACTACGATCCGTAGAACCCACTCGTGGTTCTTGGGAAAATAGTCAGTCCTCGGGTTTGATTCCACGAGTCAACAGGACAGTCCGTAGAATGAACTATGGTTCATACAATCCACTCGTGGTTCCCAGACCAGAGGCTGATCCTGCAGACTTAAACCACAGGTTCATTCCACGACTCGTGGTTCCAACCACAATCCGTGGTTTGGACTCGTAATTCCTGGAAAGTTAAAAAAATTAAGAGATTCTAAGTTTAAAAGCTGAATCAAATTTTGGGGTGTTACAATATCTCCCCCTTGGTATCATTCGTCCTTGAATGAAGACTAAGCAAGGAAAACTAGGGAGAAAATAGCCCAGCCAAGCAATAAAACATGAAAACTCAAGGAAACACATGAAAACTGAGCTTTTCAACTTAAAACATGATTGAACTAACTTTGAAAACATGAATGCATGCTAGGATCATGAGGGAAACTGATGAAATAGAGTCGTAGGGACATACTAAGGAGGAAACTATTACCTAAAGCTGAAACTGAATCGGAAGGAAAGGGGTGAGGGTACTTTGATTTTATGGCTGCTTCGGCTTCTCAAGTAGCTCCCTCAACTAGCTGATTCCTCCAAAGGACTTTTACCAAAGCGACTTCTTTGTTTCTCAACCTATGAATCTGACGATCAAGAATCTCCACGGGAACTTCCTCATAAGTAAGGCTATCCTTTACACTCACGTCCTCCAAGGGAACAATCAAGGTCGAGTCACCAACACACTACTTCAACAAGGAAACATGGAAAACTGGATGAACTGCTTCTAAATCCGTTGGCAACTCTAACTCATAAGCAACACTGCAAACTTTCCTTTAGAATCCGATAAGGACCTACGTGACGGGGACTAATCTTCCCTTTCTTACCAAATCTCATGACACCCTTCATGGGTGACACCTTTAGAAACACCCAATCATCAACCTCAAACTCCAACTCTCTCCTCCTCACATCTGCATAAGATTTTTGTCGACTCTGAGCGGCTTTCAATCTCTCCCTAATAATCTGAACTTTCTCCATGGTCTCATGAACCAAATATGGACCAATCAAGACTGCTTCACCTATCTCAAACCAACCAATAGGAGATCTACACCTCCGCCCATAGAGTGCCTCATAAGGGGTCATCTGGATGCTAGAATGGAAGTTATTGTTGTAGGCAAACTCGATAAGAGGTACGTGATCATCCCAATTACCTTTGAAATCAATCACACAAGCTCTCAACATATCGTCCAAAGTATGGATAGTATGCTCTGCCTGTCCATCCGTCTGAGGTGAAAAGTTATGCTAAGCTTAACCTGAGTACCAAGACCCTTTTGAAATGACCTCCAAAACTAAGATGTAAATTGAGTACCCCTATCTGAAATGATAGACAGTGGAACACCATTCAACCTGACTATCTCATGAATGTATTGTCTGGCATAATCGTCTGCTGAATTTGTAGTCTTGACAGCCAAGAAGTGGGTTGACTTAGTCATCCTGTCGACGATCATCCAAATAGAATCATGTTATCTGCGAGTACGAGGCAAACCTGTAATAAAATCCATATTGATTGCTTTCCATTCCAAGTAGAAAGATCAATATCCTGAGTCATACCACCTAGTCGCTGATGCTCTACCTTTACTTGCTGACAGTTGGGACACTTAGCCACGAAACCTGCTATGTCCCTCTTCATGCCATTCCACCAATAAACTTCGTGTAGGTCATGGTACATCTTGGTGTCACCAGGGTGAATAGAATACCTAGAGCTATGAGCCTCTGTCAAAATATGTTGTCTCAACCCATCTATGTCAGGGACACACAATCGACCCTGATATTGAAGCACACCATCTCCCCTCTAGGAGAAAACCTCTATTCTTTGCTGATGAATTGCACCCTTCAACTGGTGCAAAATAGGATCACTGTCTTGCTTTTCTATCACTTCAGCTACCAAAGATGATTCGGAACCTTTATGAATAATAATACCACCTTCGGTTGAATCCATAAGGTGAACTCCTAATCGAGCAAGTCGATGAACATCTTTGGCCAATTCCTTCTTCCCGTCCTCAATCGAAGACACACTACCCATATACAACCTACTAAGTGCATCCGCCACTACATTGGCCTTACCCGGATGGTAAAGCACACTCATATCATAATCTTTAAGAAGCTCAAGCCATCTCCGTTGACGAAGATTCAGTTCCTTTTGAGTGAATACATACTGAAGACTCTTATGATAGGTGAATACATCCACATAAACACCATACAAGTAGTGTCTCCAAATATTCAAAGCAAAAACATGGCCGTTAACTCAAGATCATGAGTAGGGTAGTTCTTCTCATGAATCTTAAGTTGTATAGAAGAATAAGCAATCACCTTACCACATTGCATCAAAACACAACTCAAACCAATCCTAGAAGCATCACAATACACAACAAAGTCATCTAGGACCTCGGGTAGAGTCAACACTGGAGCTGTGGTCAATCTAGTCTTCAATTCCTGAAAGTTCTTCTCACACAGATAAGACCAGTGAAATTTAACCTTTTTCTGAGTCAACCGAGTCAATGGGGAAGCAATGGAAGAAAACCCTTCCATAAATCTCCTGTAGTAACCAACCAAACCCAAAAAGCTCCTAATATCAGACGGGGAAGTGGGTCTAGGCCAGTTCTTTACTGCCTTAATCTTTTGAGAATCAACTCGAATATCATCTCTAGTCATAGTATGGCCTAGAAAAATAATAGACTGCATCCAAAACTCACACTTGCTAAACTTAGCAAATAGCGGTCGATCTTTAAGAGTTTGTAACACAACTCTCAAATGGTCCGCATGCTCCTCCTTACTCCGAGAATAGATAAGAATATCATTAATGAAAACAATCACAAACATATCTAAATACTGCTTGAACACATAATTCATCAAATCCACAAAAGCTGCGAGAGCATTCGTTAGTCCAAAAGACATAAGCACAAATTCATAATGACCATACTGAGTTCTGAAGGCTGTCTTTGGGATGTCACACTCTCTAACTCTGAGCTGATGATAACTGAATCTAAGGTCGATCTTGGAGAAGTAACTGGCACCCTGAAGCCTATCGAACAAGTCATTAATTTTAGGAATGGGATACTTATTCTTGATTGTGACCTTGTTCAATTGACAATAGTCGATACACATTCTGAGGGAACCATATTTCTTTCACAAGAATAAGACTGGAGCAGCCTATGGAGAGATGCTGGATCGAATAAAACCTTTATCAAGGAGGTCTTTCAACTGATCATTTAATTTCTTAAGCTCCGCAGAAGCCATTCTATAAGGAGGAATAGAGATAGAATGCGTATCTGGAAGAAGATCTATTCCAAAGTTGATCTCCCGCTCGAGAGAGACTCCGGGCAGATTTTTGGGGAACACTTCTGGAAACTCATTCACAACAGGAACTGAATGGAGAGATAGGGTTTCGGACTCCGTGTCCATAACCCAAACTATATGATAAACATAACCTTTAGAAATCATCTTCCTATCCTTAAGATAAGATATGAAATGACCCTCCGAGGATGGAGGACTACCCTGCCACTCTAAGACAGGTTCATTTGGAAACTTGAAACTAACTCGAGTACGACAATCAACCGAGGCATAACATGCATAAAACTAATCCATACCAAGAATAACATCAAAATCAGTCATCTCCAACTCTACTAAATCCGCTGAAGTGACTCTATGAAGGACTGAGATAGAGAAATTTCAATAGATTCTTTTGGCTAGGACTGACTCACCAACATGAGTAGAAACACAAAAGGGTTCTAAAAGCTGTTCAGGGCAAATTTCAAACTTGCAAGCAACATAAGGGGTCACAAAAGATAAGAAGGCACCGGGGTCCAATAAAGCATACACATCGAGAGAGAAGACTTTGAACATACCACTAACAACATCCGGTGAACTCTCCTGGTCCTGGCAAGAGGACATGGCATAGAGGCGGTTCTGGCGCTGACCATCAGAACTAGAAGTAGTGCTCTGCTGGTCCAGTCGACCTCCTGGGGCTGCTGGGGCTGCTGGGGCAGACTGAGTCCTGCTACCTCCCTGACCCTTCTTAGCTGAAAGGCAATCCTTAATCCTGTGTTCAACCTGGCCACACCCAAAACATCCCTCTCTACCAGCCAAACACTCACCGGGGTGACTTTTACCACATTTGTTGCAAGTAAGGTAAGGAGTCCCCTTTGCAACACTTCCCTGTGAATAGGAACCTGATCCTCTACCAGTCTGATCATGATGAGGCTTGGGGGACTGGGTAGGAGCACTAGCTGAAGAATGAACGGGTCTTGATGATTTCTTTTGAAACGAAGAGCGATGTCCGCCTCCGGACCTCTGATGGCTAAAACCTAAACCCTCTAATCTAACCCTCTTGTTCTCCCTTGCCATTTCCCTCAACTTGTCACCCTCAATCTGATGGGCATGAGTCATAAGTCAAGAAATATCCATGTCACCCAAAAGCATAGCGGACCTACACTCCTTATTTACCAAGTTCGACACTCCATAAATGTACTTACTCATCTCATCTCTAGGGTCAGCCACTATGGAAGGAGCATACCTAGAAAGCTGGGTGAACTTCAACCCGTACTCATGAACCGACATAGAGCCTTACCTCAAATTCATGAACTCTTCGGTTTTAGCTTCCCTCAACCTCCTAGGGAAGAACCGGTCAAGAAAAGCCCTCTCAAAGCATTCCCAAGTCATAAGGACCACATCCCTAGCCCTAGTATCTTTCCATTGAGTATACCAAATATGAGCTACATTCTTAAGATGATAGGAAGCTAGCTCGAAACCCTCGACACCAACAACTTGCATCACACCAAAGATCTTCTTCACCTCATCCATGAAATTTTGTGGATCCTCACCAACTTTCGAACCCGAGAACTCAGGTGGGTTCAAGCGAATAAAGTCTCGAACTCGGGCCGTAACTCCACCTTGAGGGTGGACGAGAATAGGAGCCTGCTGATTGGCCTGAGCGGCCATAGTCTGAGCTAGAATATGAATAGCATTCCTGAACTCCACATTTGTGATTCAGGGTCTAGAATTGAAGGGTCAACATTTCAGGCTACGAGGCATGGCACGGCGATGAGGCATAATTTGAAACGCATAAAGAATGGATTAGAGGAGTAATAGAGTTAAACTCTATCGCACGATATTGATCATGAAAGAAGTGAAGTTTTCCCTAAGACAGCTCGTAGCTTCCTTCTCATAAGTGTGGCGCGCTTCACACACATAAAAAAGACTCTACTCGATGCAGTTTTAAGACACCCTAGGACTTTTGAATCTGGCTCTGATACCAAGTTTGTCACGCTTCGAGGCTACCCCCCTAGACGTAACACTGGACCTGGGACCGCAAGTTCCCCAAGTTAACCCTTGGTCATAGAATAACTCAGATAATCATAAGAAAACATAGCGGAAGCATAATTATGAAGCTAAGAAGATCAATCCATATATGATAAAGTCAAGATAAAACGTAATCCAAAAGAGAAACTCAAACACTGTCTATGTCTGAAAAACCTCTACATATGACATAAAGAGTTACTGGGACAAGACCCCAGGTAACTCTAAAAACTGAAAGGACGATAACAAGCTAAACTCAAAAAATGGTCATCGGGAGATGAGGACTCACCAACACTAGCTGAATGGCATGTGATCTCTAGCCAAGTGTCTGAGGAAGGAAACCTGAATCTGCATCATCAAGAGGATGCAGCGCAAGATGTGCTTCAGTACTATAGGATGTACTAAATATATGAGATATGCAAAATCTGAAGTAAACATGCTAGATATGCTATAAAACTGATATCATGCTAAAACGGTAAAACTATAATGTAAATGACTCAATGCAATATCATAAGCTAAAAATATATTCATAAGTAGTAAGTCTGAAATCTGAGCAAGAGTCAAATACATTTTAAAAGTTGAAACTGTTTCTGTGGGAGGTTCTCTAACCGACATAAAACATGTGAGCTAAATGGAATCCGATATATCCGCCCCATCGAGAGGACCTAATATACCTTGCCAGGGTTTAAAAGCATAACTGTGGCGTGATCACTAATTTTAATGCCCAACAGAAGAGACTTATGAACCTACGGGGGCACGTAGTTCTGGGACTAAGGGTATTCTTACCCCGTCCAACTTGGTACTAAATACTGTTGACATCCAATTTTGGCCTGACATTTTTTCAATTAATATTTTAAAATATTTTATTTTTTTAAAATTGCACAGAAGATAATTTTCTCATACTTTTTCATTGTTAATACAATCTATTAATAATTATCCTCATTTTTGTAAATATTGAGATTTTTATCAAATTTTAATTATCATTATTTTTTATCACAATTATTTGCATATAAACAAATATTATTTTATTTTTATCAAATCATCAGTTGTCTTTGTTCATATCACATTTTTTAAATATTATTAAATATATTTTTTTATTATTTTTAACATTGTTCATTAATACATAAGTCGAAGAAAATATTCTTTATACATATAATTAAATAGCACATGATTTTAAATAAATCATTATTTTAAGCACATAATTTTTGATAGCCCATAATTTTTCAACAAAATGATTTTGCCATCTAGATGGTATAGGATTTTAAAGTTTTCTATATAGTATTTCATACCCTCAACATATCTTCTTGGTGGTGAAAATTTCTAAATTTGGCAAAATTCAAATGAGCAAAGGCAGATTTTTTCTTGTTGCTGGTGTCTTCTCCGACACTCCCACCACCACCCCTTGGTGAAATTTGGAACGAACCCAGCTCTGTCTCACTCTCTTCTCCGGCGAGAAACCAATGCCCAAACCCTACATCATCTGTTTTCGTCACTGTTCCGGCGAAGCTCCTACGAGCTTACTGTTCTCAACCACCTCGCCTACGTTCACCACCACGAACCCACAAACTCCAAACCAGAACCACACAACACCGGCAAAGCTCCGACGAACAATAATTAAACAGCCACAGTCAAAACCCAACTGTTCTCCGATCAAATAACCATCCAGCGACCACCACGCTACCACCACAAAAACCCTAACCATGGAACCCACAAAACCCAGCGAGCTACCAGTTATGCTCAAAGGACGAACCCACTACGAACTAGTGACAACAGAAATCCCTAGATCTAACCAAAGATGATCGAATCCGGCGAACTCCGAGTCGAAGGTTTGAACTCCGGTAACTTCATGTCATTTTCTATTTTGATTTCAAATTTTGTTAACTGTTTGTTCTCTCAATTTGATTTTGCTGTTATTTTTCAATTGAGTTTTCTCCATGTTTCTGTTTGTAGCTCCATTTATTCTTATTTGCTTTGTTAAAGTTAATTTTATGCATTTTTTAAGTCTTTAATGGTCAGCTCTTTCAGTGACCTTTATGTGGTGTTGGATAATTTATCTATCATTATTTTATTTAGCTAATTTTTGATTCGGTGTTACTGTTTCTTTGATTCTTAAAGTAACATTATGATTTTAGAGATAATTTAGGCTACTTTAATTATATTCTCCTTTATTTTTGTTGAAAGATATAATTTATAATACCAATTTATTGGTCAATAAAAGAATCTCTCCGTCGGATTTTTGAGGCCTCCTCATAATAAAACACGAATATTATTTTGAGTTCGATTATTTTATATCGAATATCAATTTACATGGACAATGAAAGAATCTCTCCGTCAGATTTTTGAGGTCTCCCATAATAAAAGATGGATGTTATTTTGAGTTCGATTATTTTATATCGAATATCAATTTACATGGCCACTATGTCGTGTGTTTACAGGTACTCGAAGTTGCTTTCCGAAGAAGACACTCGAATTGAAATTCAAAAATATTTAAATTCTTTATTGTATTTATTCATTTTTTACTAACGATAGGCAAATATTAGGCCGTCTCGTAAAAGCTTTTTCCTTGGATTCTTCGAGTTTTTGAGAGTCATTTTATCTAACTCTGAAGAATTGGGACATTTATTTTATCTCCTCAATTGAAAAAATGAGTTCAGCCGGGAACCACCATTGTGGATTCTAAAGGATGTCCAACCTCTTCCCTTCGGAATAACTTGAACCTTTACCTAGAATCTAACTGATTTTGTAGACTAAATTTGTTCAATTATTAATAAGGTTTTCTAATTTTCTTAAAATTAGGTGGCGACTCTCTTTCTCTTTTCAAATTATTTTTCTTAAATTATTAATTTATTATTTATTATTTTTTGAGCCCCAAAGTTGTGTCCTATCAGATATAACAGAATGACGACTCTGCTGAAGATTAAAATGTTTTAATCATTATGGATTCATTTTTTCAATTGAGGAATTTTTACCTTTTTATAATTTTTTGCTCATTGTTTTATAAATTCTTTATTTGCACCTTGTATATTTTATTGGTTATTTGTAAATTGTATATTATTTAATTTACTTAATTATTCATTCATTATTTGTTTACTTATATTATTATTGTTGTATTTTCATGGCATCTTTTGCCTCTCTGGCAAAACATTAGTTTGCATTAGGAAAAAAGACGATTATGCGAGTCTTCACAGTCGTCCTTCAGCAAAAAATACACTTTCTCAAAATAGACGAGTGAAGTAGTTGACCCGCGCTCGGTTAACGGTCACTTGTTGTTTTAGCATGCGGTTGTCCGCCTGGGATCCCGGTCATTTTCAATAAATCAACTCTAGTCTACCTAGCATAGAGCGAAGCCAAATCCTTCAATTAAGCATTGACCTAAGTTGACTCGATACTCAAGCAGTGTTGAGTCTATTAGTGAGACCACCTTGTGTCCAAATGGGCCCACGACCTAAAAGGTGTCACGACCCTAAAACATAAGTCGTGATGGCACCTACTATAACCCATTAGTAGGTAAGCCGATCCATAGCCCGGAACTGCAAGAAACAGGCTAACTCCAGAAAGAACCCAAAAGCGGAAGAAACGAAAATAAATAGCGAAAGACAAGATAAATCAATATAAGTAAAAAAGGAAGGGGAGCGAATAAAATACACAAGAATCCCCCAAGACCTGGTGTCAGTCGGTACAAGTGCTACTACAACCTAGATGTTCTAGATAGATACAACAAACTACAGACAATCTCTGAAGGTACAGTAGGAGACTAGTCCAAAAGTAGAGTGAGATGGATCAACTTCGATCGTCAAGAGCTCACCCAATGTCTCTAGTCAGCAACTCTGCACAAGGACGACAAATCAACGGAGATAACCCGTACTAAGATCTGCATCAACAAAAAGATGCAGAAGTGTAGTATGAGTACCAAAACACGCGGTACCCAGTAGGCATCATCGGCCAACTGACCTCAAACAAGATATAAATATAATAAAAAGCAAATATAACCCAAGGGTAAAAAAGATGAGTCAGAAGGAAATATAATGGTCAAAACCTAAATAAAAAAAAAGAAAAATACCACCACAATATGAAAATCATAAACAATAAACCAACAACAACCAATTCGGACTTTCCGAGTTCGAAAAATACACCCGATAAAGATAGCCAACTACACACAGATTCTGATAGAAAGATACACAAGGAATACCATAAAAATGCAATATGTAATGGATGAAATAAAATAAAATGAAATGTGGCCAATGCAATAATGAATGAGAACCCTGAGTCACCTCAAGGGCCGCCAGAGCTTACCAACCAATATCGTACTGTACTACCTGGAATGTCCTTTCAGGCCGCTGGAGCTTATCAATATAACAATCAATGCCACAATATCTATGTATAATCAAGAAAACCCAGAGTATTCTCATGGGCCGCCGGAGCTTACCAATATAACAATTTTCACAAGTAAAACCCTGTATATATACAAAAGGGGGCCACCGAAGCTTATCAATATAATCCCATAACCAATGAAAAACAAGGTTCAAATCGTCTCTCAAACCAAGTGCACTAAACAGAAGTATTTTCCCATCCCGAAGTCAGTAAAATAATGATGTACAATTTCTCCTTAACTGCACAAGTTTATAGAAAAGAAACTGTTTTCCCCCCTTTATTAATCGAAACATAGTGATAAAAGTGAGGCGCTCTCCTTGGAGCTTCATTCATTTGAAATGAAATATTTTGGATTTTAAACATTAGAAATCAGCTTAAATCAGTAAAATCTTTCCTTAGTTTGAAAATCATTTGTTAAAAGAAGAGTTTCTTATTAAACCACCAAGCCAATCAATTCCTATCATTTCGTACCATTCAACTCCCGTCAATCCATACCATAACCCAACCATATGTGAAAAATAGATGAACACGAATCAATTCAAATGTATGTATGTATGCATAATATGCACGCAGCTAAATCAAGATAGGACATTTCACCCTTCAAAACAATATCGTGCTAACCTGGACTCCAGTCAGCCCAACGCCATGGCCTCAGGCCCACAAATTCGCATACCAAGCCAACCATAAGGATATAACACGATAAGAACAACCAGAAAATCAAGTAAGAAACTACCCTACCATGAACTAAACCCATCGAATGCTAAGGCCGACTATTCTAATACAAATATTAAAAGGGAACACTACACTATCTACCAACCCCAAGGTACCCGCCTAAGGAAAACCACTATCCGAAACTAAGCATAAAGCGAACGACAAAAGAAACTTAAGCAAAGCACAACCATACTGACCTGGCTTCTGCCAGTCCCATCTCCACAGCCTCGGGCCCATAATTACATGATAAATAGAATGCCAAACCAGCAATAATAATAATAATAATAATAATAACAAAGCAACGATAACATCTACTCTATCTCAAACCTTTATGTAATTCTTGGCTAAGGCTCCCTAATATAATGATCTCAATCACAAGCAGTCTAAACTAAACTAAGGCATCTGACCCTAATCCCAAGGATATTCCACCGCCTACGCCTGGTCTTACGAAAAGCTACCACCTATACTAAGGATTTCTAGCCAAAATCTTACTCTAGAGCACCTAAATCACCTATAAGGATCAATAAGCCTACTCATAACCGTATCCAAACCACAAGATCCCACCAACCATTAGCAAGTTATTATATTCATACCTTATACGAGCAAAGTCTAGAAAAATAGTAAATCATAACCTACCAGAAAAGTCGAGCACGCGCGTACAATTCAATCCATAAGATCGGAGCCTATCACCCCCGAGAAGTATCTGCAAGCAGCCACACTACCATAACAATGTTTTACACGTCAATACGAAGCTAACGGTACCCATATTGCTAATAATTTAGCCGAATTAAAATTCGGGCCATAAACGTGCTCGTGGGACTCGCAATTGGAAACTAGAAACGAATAATACACACGTGTTCCTTACCATCTCATGAGCACATGCTCAAAATTTGAGCGGAAATGGACCATAAGAAGGGTCAAAACAGTCCCAACAACTCAAGAACAAACTAGAATTAAAGAGGAAAATTTACGGAATTTAAAGGTTAGAACTTATGAATTGAAGGCGAGAAATCGATCACGGACTGTAAAATAATCACCCCAACACCTTGGAATGCGCCCATACAAAAATCAGGAGTTTGGAGCTCAAGAACAATGGAAGAAATAGATTTTTGGTGAAGAAAACGAAGGAAAAGGTATATATAAATACATGGATTTGTTCATCGCCATCGCGAAGAAAAACCTTCGAGATCGCGATGACCAAACTAGCCAACTCATCGCGATCGGTAGGGTTTTTCTTCGAGATCGCGATGAAAACCTTCGGCCATACCTGCAACAGAAAACCAGCAGTGCTAATAACTTTTACGGGGCATTTCTAGCATAATCAAAACCCGATACTCAAGAACCAAATATGATATTAGAGTGGAAACGATATTCCAGACTTAACAGAATCAAAGAATTTACCAACAGAGATTGTTTTAAGGAAAAGTGGGGCCCATTCTCAAAACTAACTCGAAACTCAATATCCAAAAATAAGTCTGGAATCCCCAAAACCCAAACCAAAGGTCCCCTTAACTCAAAGTCAATATTCCGGAGCTAAAGCGCTGACAAAATTTCCATCCGATGACGTCTTCTCCGAATGTTGAGCAAAGTCAACCCTACTAGCCAAACCGGCTTGAAAACACGGAAAGCAACACAATACCAAACCAAAAGCACTCAGACCCAGACCAATGGTCCTACTAGACTAAAATCCCCGTTCTAAAGCCAATGAAACTGTCAAAATTCATTTTTGAGCACGTTTACCAAGAAAGTTGACCAAAGTCAAAGATTTTCTAAGTTCAAGTTCTAAAACAGGGAAATAGTCATAATGACCTAAAAAACGGTCCAGCCACCGAATCATCAGTTCCGACAAGTCATAAATTACCTGTAGCCGCTGAGAAACGTAGAAAAAGAATGAAAAATAGAAAATGACCCGGAGGGTCATTACAACATTCACTACTAAAATAACTTTCGTCCTCAAAAGTTAAGAAACAGGAAGTACCCAAAGGCCCAGAAAGGAAAAGATACCAGGTCTGTGAGTTGTGCTAGGCCTCCCGAGGAGCCTCCTTGATCGGAAAATGGCCAACCGAAAGATAACCAAAGAAAGCTTACTAAAACCTTAACTCAAAACTAGCCAAAACAGGAAAAACCACAACCTCTAACTCAAAAGCTAACCGGTCAAATAACTTAAACAGAACCCCAAAAGAAAACATTCAAAAAGCACCCACACAACACAAGAACAACGAAGACCAAGGCAATCATCACACAGAACCAAAAACCGTGCTAACACAAAGCGCAAAACCCATTTCTTCCAATATTCTAACCAAAGAATCCTGGGCCCGAAGACCCTTCCATATATCCTGAAACATCAACATTCAAACCATTAAATCAAACACAAGTCAAACACTCTAGTTAAACTCGAAAAACATCAACAAACCCATCTGAAGGCTAGGACTCCTACTATACTCTACCTCCACGAAGCAGTCTAAAAACTCAATCTCAACAAAAACCAAACACTTGTCCTACTAACCATAGAGACATAAACACTTGCCCGAGACATACCCACTACGATCGGATTAGCCTACCCTGACGGACCGTCGGTCCGCAGATGGACAACTGCGGTAAGATCACCCAAACAACCCAAACTTACCATAAATAACCAACTGAAGAGGACACACCGATATTTGAAGAAGAAAGTAACCATGCAACCCATGCTGAAGGACATCCTTCCGAACACAGATTCTGAACCAAACCCTCTGAACCACACAATGTCTGATCCGGCAAAAGGGACTAGGCTAGGTCTGCCTATCCGAGTAGAACCCAAGGACACTAGAACCAAGCAAGAAATGTAGCAAGTATGTGACAAAGCCTAAAGTCAATCCTCCAACCCTTAGGGAACCCATAATACTCTAGTATAACCACTAGAAGGGAACGGTCTTCTGAATCGATCTAGTCAAAAGTGCCGTGAATAGAGGAAGTCTTCCATGACCCTCTTGAAATAGTCTGCTAACCCGCAAAGTCTGAAACACAACCAAATCCTAATCTATCTCCTCCCTACTCCTCGAGTAGACTCAGCTACCACCTAAGAATACTATAGTAACTGGAACCCGAAAAGGATCTGAATACGATGCTGAGTAATCTGCAACCGCTAATGGGGCATGGGTCAAACCAAAGAATATAGCTGGAAACTTATAAGGGAACGAGTCTTGAGGTAGTCCTTGGAATGCCCACCACCCTGACCCTTAACAGAAGATAACCCAAATCTCAAACTCTAACTTTAGAAAACACTTCCACAACCTGAACCTTCATCAACTACAGAAACTGACCCAAAGGAATAACATCAGAATCACCACCATAATTAAAAGCAAGACAACCCAACAATCCAGAACTGCTAGGTGCTAAGATGGCAAAACCAAGCCTAGAATTTCTGTGGAAGCCCACCAACCATAACGACTAGGCCTACCGCGCTTTGCAACCCAATATAGTTACTACCCAAAAGCTGACATACTCGATCCACTACTAAAAGAATTCTTCTACAGGGTAGCTATATGCACAATTACCACAATCTCACCATGCGAGTCCAGATGAGAAGTAATGTAAGAAGATTTATATAAGGACACGCAAACCCCACATCGAACAATACCAAAAGCTCACTGATAATAACAAAATAGTACCTGTGATAGAAGCATCCGTGTGACTCCATCTGCCATAACTAGTCGACCGATACGACTGAGAACAATCACTAACAACTTGGGAACCATCCCTACTAATCTGTGCACTTCCCCTGGCCAGTGATGCTGGAACTCGGAGAGAGTGAAACTCCCTGAATCTCGGACAAGTCCTAGCAAACTGTCCCTGCTCACCACAAACATAGCAACCCCTACTGGAACTGCCCCGCTGAGAAAATCTGGCTGAACCTGACTGGCCTTCACGATCTGGATACCCAAAATGTAAACCTCGAGAAGTATGACCTGAACTCGGACTACTCTACCTACTGTGCCTCAAACAACCACTCCCTGAAGTCTGATATGCCACACGAACTGGCCGGCGAAACTGGAAATGTCGTGGGTGACCCCCACGGGAGAAACTTCTGTCTCAAAACTGAAAATCACTGAAACTACCCCGATGGCGAGGCCTCTTACCACTGCCTCCACCGGCCTCAAGACATATACCCTTAATAACCCATGCATGATCAATAACCGCAAAGAATGTATCCCCTGGTGCCACTAGTTGCTCTATAGCTAAACGAAGTGGTAGATCTAACCCTCTGACCAACTGGCGAACTCGCTCGTGCTCTGTAGGAAGAATCATAGTAGCATGCCTAGACAACTCATGGAACCGTGCCTCCTACTCAGAAACCGACATAGAGCCCTGCTCTAACCTGGTGAACTGATCCCTCAACCTCTCCCTCAAGATGCGAGGTACAAACTTCTCCAAGAAAGCCTCGGAGAACTGAGTGTAAGTCATCAGAGGTGACCCGGCTGGTCTGCAAGTAGTATAAGATCTCCAACACTGTTTTGCCAAACCATCCATCTGAAATAAAGTGTAATCATCTCTGTGAGGCTCAACTAACCCAAGGTTATGCAACCTCTCCTGGCAACTAATCAAGAACTCGTAAGCATCCTCCCTCGGGGCACCAGAAAACCTCGGAGGACCCAATCTGATGAACCTTTCCAGCATCTTCTGCTCCTCAATCGACATAACCGGCCTAGTTGCAATAGGCTGAGCAACCAATGGAATCGGCAAAATACCCAAATGGGGAGCCACAATAGCTGGCTGTGCTCCTAGTCCCTGACTACCATGTGCCGCTGTCTGGGCTGAAGTCTGTGTCTCAATTCTGATCTGCGAACCATCAGGTGCACTAGGTATAGTCTCGGCCCATGACATACTCTCCAATAAGCTAAGAATCCTGGCTAGAATACATTGGAGGTCCGGTGAAGCTACAAATCCTGCTGGAGGCTGGGTTGGCCCCACGTCCTCTGACTGAAACTGAACACCCTCAACCTCTAACTCTGGTAACCGCGCTCCAGCAGCAGGCATATAAGCCTCGCCCATGCCCGCTTTCGACCTCGTCATAACCGTCTGAGAAGGAAATAAATAATTGAAGTTTAGACTTTGATGAAGCGAAGAACGCACGATAAGGAATCAACAAGATGGAACTTTTCCTAAGGATGCCCAATAGCCTCCCGCAGATAGGATACAAACGTCATCATACCGATCTGCGAGACTCCACTAGAGACCTGTCCTTGTACCAACGACACCGGTGAACCTAAAGCTCTGATACCACCCTGTCACGACCCAAACACACAAGTTGTGATGACACCTACTATAACCCACCAGTAGGTAAGCCGACCCATAGCCCGGAACTGCAAGAAATAGGCTAACTCCAGAAAGAACCCAAAAGCGGAAGAAACGATAATAAATAGCGGAAGACAAGATAAACCAACATAAGTAAAAAGGGAAGGGGAGCGAATAAAATACACAAGAATCCCCCAAGACCTGGTGTCAGTCGGTACAAGTGCTACTACAACCTAGATGTTCTATATAGATACAACAAAATATGGACAATCTCCGAAGGTACAGTACGAGACTAGTCCAAAAGTAGAGGGAGATGGATCAACTCCGATCGCCAAGAGCTCACCCAATGTCTCCAGTCAGCAACTCTGCACAAGGATGACAAATCAACGCTAATAACCCGTACTAGGATCTGCATCAATAAAAAGATGCAAAACTGTAGTATGAGTACTAAAACACGCGGTACCCAATAGGCATCATCGGCCGACTGAGCTCAAACAAGATATAAATATAACAAAAAGCAAATATAACCCAAGGGAAGAAAGATGAGTCAGAAGGAAATATAATGGTCAAAACCTAAATAAAAAAAGGAAAATACCGCCACAATATGAAAAGAATAAACAATAAACCAACAACAACCAATTTGGACTTCCCGAGTTTTAAAAATACACCCGATAAAGACAGCCAACTACACACAAATTCTGATAGTAAAGATACGCAAGGAATACCATGAAAATGCAATATGGAATGGATGACTGATATAAAATGAAATGTGGCCAATGCAATAATGAATGAGGACCCTGAGTCACCTCACGGGCCGCCGGGGCTTACCAACCAATATTGTACCGTAATACCTGGAATGTCCCTTCAGGCTGCCGAAGCTTATCAATATAACAATCAATGCCACAATATCCACGTATAATCAAGAAAACCCAGAGTATTCTCATGGGCCGTGATGTGACGCCAATTTACGTCACTTTTGACTCCTTTTTACTAAGAACAAGTTATACCCAAAGGAGGAAGAAGGGGAGGAAAAGAAGAACGACGAGGAGAAGATATCAAATAAAAAATCCAAAGCAGACAACTCAGCTAACAAAAAAGGAGATAATCAGGACCACAAAGGGAAAGGGAAGTTAGGAGAAGCAAAATTCCAGGAACAAAGAAGAAGAAATACCAATAGAAGAGGTAGACCTCATCAAGGGGAAGGGTGGAACAATTTTGGAATCCTAGACCTTGATAGAGTAAGGATCAGGAGGTCATTATCACTAACAAATATGGAGCTTCAGAAGATAATCAGGGAGATGATGCAGAAAAAAGGGAGGAGAAGGAGAGACAACACAAATAAGGGGAAGTTAAACATGATCAGCTTCAGAATTCCTCTATACCAGAAGGGAACAAGTTACCAAGCAGCTCAAGCTCAAAACCATAATGCACAGGAAAGGAGAATGAATAAGAAAATGAATAAGAGCAGTTGAAAGGGCCCACATAGGAAATACATAAAGGGGAGAAGGCACCAGGCAAGTCAAACACTAGTCCAAAAGAGCTAGTACAACTTGAGGGGGACAAGACACCAGTCAATAATGATTCCAAGACAAAGGCAACAGATGCATAAGAAGATAACACACATAGCCTTATCCAAGTGGAGAAGGAAAACCAGGAATCACATGGCACTGCAGAGATCTCATAATATGATAAGGAAGACCCAATAGTAGAGAGGGGAGAGAAAGACATAAATTCAACACAAGTCGGAGAGAGAAGAGATAAAGAAATTCAAAGTGTAACCCCATAAAAAACCCAAAAGATCCACAGTCTGACACAACAGGAAAAATAGAAAATAGGAAGAAGAGGAGGATGACAACATGGAGGCCATTATAGATGACATCAACAAGAAAGGAGACATGTCCCCAATGAAGATTGGGCAAATCAAAGGAAGAAACAAGAAGGGCATAAAGAAAGCATCTTTACACATATATATAAACACAAGGAGTAAGAAGAGTTCCACCACCTCATCTGATCAATGATAGATAAGATAATCTTTTGGAACATTAGGTATGTTAAAATTCAAAGCTCTTTTGAGAGATTAATAAACCTGAACAAGAGATATCATTACTCATACATTGCATTATTAGAGCCATTCCAAAGCCCCATAGAGCTGGAGAGTTATAATAGAAGATTGGGGATGCAAAATGCCAAAGTTAATTGCTCATCAAAGATTTGGACTTTTTAGAAGACAACTGGGAGGAAGAAGGCTCAACAAATACAATACAATAGCTAACCATCAATTTCAAGCTGAAAGGGACAAGTGAGAGATTCAAGGTGACTGTTGTGTATGCTAGATGTAGTGCACTTGACAGACTAGAACTTTGGGAGGACCTAGAAGACATATCAAGCAACACACATAATCCTTGGCTAGTAGGTAGAGATTTCAACTCCATTTTAGATAAGAAATTGGGAGGTTTACCAGTGACTCAAAGTGAAATGATTGATTTTGCACAATGTATTACTGCTTGTGCTCTGAATGAACAGAAGTTTACAGGGAGCAGCTAAATATTTCTAAATAGAAGAATAGAGGATGCCAACATTTTCAAAAGACTGGATAGAGTGATTGGGAATAATGATTTCATGAACCTTCTACCAGATATTGAGGTGCATCATTTGATAAGGCAAGGTTCTAACCATGCACCTTTACACGTAATATGTAACTCCAATCAAGAGCAAACAGTAAATACTTTCAAGTTCTTAAACTTCTGGACCAAACATGAGGATTTCCTAAGACTGGTGAAAGAAAATTAAAGCGTGAATATTGAAGGATCAATTTTCACCATAGTGCAAACAAAGTGAAGCTGGATCACTAATGCACTTTTTCAACAAGGACACACGAAAGATTGGGTGCACCGATGGTAACACTATGGGAAACTCTATATCATAAGCCACATTGCCAACTCTCCTCAGAATCTTATAGGGACCTACAAACTGTGGAGTAAGCTTCCCCTTCTTACCAAATCCCATCACTTCTTTCATAGGTGAAACCTTCAGAAACACCCAATAACTTCAAACTCTAGGTCTCTTTTCCTCATATAAGCATAAGACTTTTGATTCTGATTCAGGGCATCAGGGGATTTCTAGAAGTGGAATTGCTATGTTGAGGTATCGTATAGGCCGGTGTAAGGGGGTGGTTCTGCCAGAAATTTGAGGAGCCCATAGCCCTACTCGTGCATTTTATGTCACATTCAGGGATGAATGTTCCTAAGAGGGGGAGGATGTAACACCCTGGGTGTTTTAAGGTTGTTCTTTATCCTAAAATTGATAGTTTTATTATAATATTGCACGTGATTTAGAAATATTTGATTTAAATTGGGATTTGATTTTTTTTTATTATATACTTTCATTGCCTTCCTAAGATATCTTTAAAAACTCTTTAGTTACGATATACTTGTGTGTGTATTTATTTTAAAAGGGTTTTATAATTTATTGATGTTTTAACAGAGATAAAAATATAATTATGTTGAAAAATTATTATATGAGGTAGGCTTTATTCAAAATATTTTTTTATTGATCATAGTTTATTTAAAAAATTGTATTTATTTTATCACGAACCTATGCAATACCCGAGTACATATGTAATGAAATAAAAATATTGTGATATTAAAACCCCACTTCCACATGGAAGTCAACAATGGTAGTAGAATCTTTCTATAGTGCCAGTTATCATTTTCAATACATTGCCACTTTTAATTAGCATTTATTACTAAGCAAAATGTTTCATACATATGTATTTTACTTAAGCAATTTCATTGCCCATTTTTTTTAGCATCTCCATGCTTAATTCTATGTGCATCTCATGGCCTCAATAGTTAGTTCACCCATTTACTGAAAAAAAACAACGCTGCTCTTATTTCTAGACTTACGTCAGAGAATATTTTGGGGAAAATATGTATTGACGTTATATTTGATTATCGAACAAAATCGATTATCTACATCAAGTTATTCAAGCTCGAATCTAGGTATGTAAATGCTATTCCTTTTATTTTTGGCATAATTCCTTATGATTTAAAATCTTCGTGTCTAGCATGTTATCAAAAAGTCAATTATTAGATATCTCTAAATTATTGTTGGTGTTATTTTTTTTATAAAACTCATATTTGGTGATGTTAATTTAGTGTTAAGTTGGAAGGATATGGTGTATATTTGTGGTTATCAGATGACGGTGATGGTCAAGTTTATCGCGGTGTTATAGTTGTGGTACGGAGGAGGTACGGTTGTTCTTGGATATTTGTGGGATGCCTTAAATATTGTATTATATTATATTATATTATGTATTACATATTTCATCATTTTTTATTGTATTATGTGATTTTGATTGCATAGAGGGCTCCCAAAAACCTGTAAGGCATGAGACCTTTCTGCATGATTGAGCTCGTGGCTCTGCGAAGACCTGTAAGGCGTGAGACCTTTATGCATGGTCGAGCCTATGGTATTATGAGGACCTGTAAGCGTGAGTACTTTTCTGCCTGGCCTCTCTTATGTATTGCTCTCTCGTAAGGCGTGAGTTTCTACCGCAGGTTAAGCCTTTGTATCATGTTGTTCATCTCATATTGATTCATATGTTATAATTATTTTGGTTAGCAGTATATTGAGTTTTGAAGGCTATATGTGGCTGAGGTTATGGCTGTTGTGGGGCCTAGAGTAGGGGAAGGTGAGGTAGTGTTGGACTGACATTGTGTCTATGCAGGTTGTGGCTGGAATGTTGGTATTGTTCCTATTTTGACTTTCTTCATATTGTGGTGTCAGTTTTGGGTTATGTTATTTCTGTTATTCTATCGCCTTACATATTCAGTATATTCTTTAGTACTGACGCCCCATTGCCTGCGTGGCGCTGCATTCATGCCTACAGGTTATCAAGTAGATAGTTGTCCTAGTTGCATGTGGTCGAGTTCAGCTGATTGGTATGCTCTATTCTTTTTGGGGTTGTTGAGTCTAGAGTGTTCTTTAGTTTTGTTTTGGTAATGGATATTTTGGGGCCCTGTCCTGACTCGTGGTTAGTAGTTTTTTTTTATCTTAGAGGCTTGTGGACATCTGTTGTGGGTCTGATAGTCAGTTGCGGCCTGATTGGTATATTTTGGTTATATTTGCAAATTATTTTTGTTGCGTTTCATTTTGTTTGGCTTGGCCTTAACGGCCCACCAGTGTTATTTGGTTTGCTCGATCAAGTGTGGTACCGAGTGCTAGTCGTGCCTCCATAGATTTGGGGCGTGACAAAAACCTCTACTCTCTTTTTGTGAACAACACCCTTAACTAGTGCAAGATGGGATCACAATCTTGTTTCTCTTTAACTTTAACTGCCAAAGAAGATTCTGACCCATTCTGAACTATAACATCACCATCGGCTAAATCCGTAAGGCAAACTCCTAGACGAGCAAGCCTATGAACATCTTTAGCCAACTCATTCTTCCCTTCTTCAATATGTGACACGCTACCCTTAGACAACCTGCTAAGTGCATCAACCACTATATTAGCCTTACCCAGATAGTAAAGTACACTCATGCCGTAATCCTTAAGAAGCTCAAGCCTCCTCCTCTGTCGAAGATTTAAATCCTTCTGAGTGAACACATATTAGAGGCTTTTATGATAGGTAAACACATCCACGTAGACACCATACAAGTAGTGTCCCAAATATTCAAGGAAAAAACTACTATTGCTAACTCAAGATCTTGAGTCGGGTAGTTCTTCTCATGAATCTTGAGATGTCTATAAGTGTAAGTAATGACCTTGTCATGCTGCATTAAAACACAGCCAAGGCGAACTCTAGATGCATCACAGTAAACTACAAAGTCATCTAAGCCCTCTGGTAAAGTCAAAACTGGAGTTGTAGTCAATCTAGTCTTCAATTCCTGAAAATTCTTTTCACAATCATCGGACCAATGGAACTTAACCTTTTTCAGCGTTAATCTGGTCAGTGATAAGTCGATAATCTACCAACTTATTGAGCCTTTATCCATGAATTATTGCTATGTTTTGAATAGATTTAGCGGTTCTTATGGCCTTTATTAATGTATATGCAGGTACTTGTGATCAATGATAGAAAACAAGGAAATGGACCTAAAAAGAACTTAAAAGGAGTGAAGTGTGAAGTGATAAAAAAAGATGAAGAATCTTCCTTGAGATGCGGTGCTTGAGCAACACACACAAGACGTGCTGCGTTCCACACCTCTCACCGCATGAAGCTTAGGATTGCCTAAAGGATCTGTCACGGGGTACGATCATTATGTGACGTGCACAACCCATGGTGCGAACGCACCCACTTTGCATGATGCTTCCCAAGTCAACTGAGTCACTGGTTCAATTGAAGATGGTGTGCAACATGCGTATCACGATGTGTGAATCGCACGTCGCATTGCACACCACCCGAAGGGCAATTTTGTCCTAAATTTTAGTGGCATTTTGGGAAAGTATATAAGGCCAATTTAGGCACTACTATAAATAACATTCTTCAGTCCTGAATATTATGAAGAGCTTTTTAGTTTGAGAACACGTTTTCCTCTCTAAGAAAAAGAGTGTTTCAATCTATTCTCATTTCAAAATCTTGGTTAACCATTTGTGTACTCAAATTGAGCTTAGAACTTGAGATTAAGCTTGAATGAAGAGGATTGTGACCTACCCATTTGGTATATCTCTCTCCTCTATTATGAGTGGATAATTTTATTTGTCTAGAGATGTGTTGATAATAAGTGCTTGACAAATGGGTGTGGGTATTGTTAATTCTTACTTATAATTACTTATTTGACGTGGGTCTAGTAGTTTCACTAAGTTTTAATCCTAAAATTGGTGGTTGCAAACATTAATTTTCATTACTTGACTATGTTGTTGCTTGAAAGAGAATTTTATGGTTTCGAATGTGAGATTACTAGTGGGAACTTGGTACTCCATTCAGATTTGAGGTTAGAAATAGCTCAAATCGATGGAATCACCCACTTAATGGTCTAAGCTAGAGATAGTGTGACCTCCCCAAGCTAGATATTGGTTGCTTGTTGATTTAACCGATAATGCTCTAACTGGGATTATTGGATATATGGTTGTTGATCGAGAGATAAACAACCATACTCATGACCAATGCTACTTGTGTCAATAAGCGAGAATAAGTGTGAATTGATAATCACTCTATCCCACATTAAAGCCCCATTGGATTCACATCCCTAGTCTCCTACTCAATTTGGTACACCCGCTTTACTCATTTGCTTTAATTAGAATTGTGATTATAGTGATAGAGTCCCAATTCTCCCAAACTTTTACTTTCGTGTTTTAAGCATTTAATCTCCTTATGAACTCATTTTTATATAATCTTCATATAGTTAGCATCAAGTCTCTGTGGGTACGACCCCGATACCCGTTAGGTACTTATAAATGTGGTTTGCTTGATGATCATGGTGCCTCCATATTTGGGGAGTACAATTTGAGCGTTTATAAAAAATGGCGCCGTTGCCGGGGACTTGAATTGATAGCTATTTTTGATTGTTGATTTGAAGTTCCTTTGAGAGTACTTGTTTTTTTTTACTTTTGTTTGTTGTTTGTGTTGTGATTAAGAAGGTTAGCCTATGAACAAGGCTGACGATAACGAGGGCACTGATGGCTTCATGGAGGCCGACGAGGCTGAGCCTATGATGCAAGGGGATGTGGGTGTAATCTACCTTCCCCCATGGTGGGAAATGCTGTCTTTCATGTGACTAGAACCATTCTCTACTTAATCCAAATGAAGGGCCTATTTGGTAGAGCGACACATGAAGATGCCAACCGGCATATACAGAATTTTGTGGAGATTTGCCAACCATTCATTTTTCAATATATCTCACAAGAGTCCATTCGATTACACCTATTCCCCTTTTCCTTGACGAGGGAAGCAAATGTGTGGTTGGAAGAGTTACCGGATGATTCTATCACATCTTGGGCCGAGTTGGTTGAGCTATTTACATCAAGATTCTTTCCTCCCTCTCGAATGATGAAGCTAAGAGACGAGATCACCAACTTTAGGAAACTCCCGGATGAGCCTCTACATGAGGTTTGGTTAAGGTTCAAAAAGAAGCTTCTCTTGTGTCCGAACCATGAGTTATCGAACAACGTATTGCTACAAAGCTTTTATCGGTCGTTGAACTCTCTAAGTAAGTTAGTGGCTGACAACTTTCGAGGAAGCACCTTTATGGACTTAGAATTTCCCATTGCCTTGACTTTGTTAGAGAGAATGACCAAAACCAACCAAGCTTGGCATACGAGAGAAGCAGATGTGCCAACTTTGGGAACACCCTCATCCATCTTGACCACTGAAATGAGAAAAAGAGATAAGGAGCGGGATGAGTCAATAGCCAAGATGTTGACACAAATTGACTTGATGGCCAAGCATGTAATGGGAGTAGGTGGTGTGAAAGTGGTGAATGCTGTGAGTACACCGGAAATCAAAGCGAGTGATGATGAGAGTTGTCGATGGTAAACTGTGCTTTGTGTCGGCAGTTTCTCATCCCGAGTGTTATCGCCCGATGGAGGAGAATTAAGGTTGGATAAGAGATAAGGAAAGGGATGGAAACTGGAGAGATAGAGACAAAGATGGTGATCATTTCAATCACTGGAGCTTAAATCCCTATATACCTCAAAACAAAGGGTACTCTCTCTACCAACCAGGCACAAGCGAACTCGGTCATTCCAAGCTAGAGGACATGTTGTCCTTGGTTCTCAAGAAGGTGGATACGATAAATACTGGAGTGAGTAAGCTAAAGAGTAAAGTTTCAACACTTCATCAAACCGTGAGGTCTCACTCAGCCTCGATCAAGCATCTTAAGGCACAAATGAACCACCTCTCAAGCTAAATAAACCCGAGGATGAAGGGAATGCTGCCTAGTGATACCATCACCAATCCAAAGAATGAGTGATTTGAGGTAGTATCATCGAGCCGCGACATTAAATGAAGCGCTGCTTGGGAGGCAACCCAAGTTGGTTTACTTTGTTTCTGGTTATTTTTTATTGTTTTTGGTGTGTTTGTAGGGAATGCATGGAGTAGAAACATGGACAAGTGAAAACATAGGCTGTACAGAGGACTATGCAGATCACACAAGAAATTTTGCGTGTCACACAGCTCACTGCATGCCAAAACAGAGTGCCTGGAGGGAATTTGAAAAATTAGAGGTGACGTGCACTGGGCCATGCAGTCCGCACGAGCCCAAGTGCGTGTCACACCTCCATTACATAGTAAACCAGAAGTCTGGGAAAACTCAGGGGAGAAAAAAGTGATATGCGAAATGATATGCGGTCCTCACAAGGGCTTGTGCGAATCGCACGTCGTGGCGCACAAATGGTATATTTGAATTTTAATTGACCTAACCCGTTGACTGACCCAACTCGGAGATGACATAACTGACTTTTCTTCTTCTTTTTCTTATTAAAACTGTCTCCTTCACCACCTTCACCATATTTTCTCTCGAACTTCTTGATTTCTCTCTTAAAATTCTCTCTAAATCCCTCAAACTTCCCCAAAATCTTCTCCTCCTCTCACCCAACTATCTTCACCGCTCCACCACTGTCGCCGCCGCTAGTCTCTCCAAGAGAGTTGATTGGGTCACCATTGTTGCACTACAGAAAGCTTCAATTTTTGCTCCTCTCTCTCTAATTTTCACTTGTGGTAAGTTCCCCGACGTTAAATACTGGTTTTTATGAAGGTTGGGAACTCATATTGTGAAGCATGTTTAGTAGAATTGCCATGTTAATTTTGGGTGAGATCCAAAAATTTTGGGTCCCCAATTTTGGGTTGTATTGATAATTTTGCTTATTGTCAACTTGGTAGAACTTGAATTTTGTTAATGCATGTTGATTGGTAGTGAATTTTGGCCTTGAAATCTGTGTTTGCGGTGAAGTCTGAGTAACTCACTTGTGATTGATAAATCATTTGGTCCGATGATAGATTGGGTGACATCGTTCTTAAGGGTAAACCATCTTTAGTCATGAGATTTGGTTGAAAATTGGTTATTGAGGCTGAATTTTTGTTAATTGTATACCCATGATCCATTGTTGCAAATTATCTTTGGGTGTATGATCTTGTGCGGGGAGGGGTTAATTGTTGCTAAGTTTGTTGGTGCCTATTGCTGTAAGTAAAGGCTTGATGTTACCGATGATAGATGGGGTAACGTCCATCTTAAGGGAAGTCATTAAGTCCTTTTTGTGCTTGATGTTGTCAATGGAAATCCGGAGAAGTCTGAGTACCCGGATGTTTATGGTCATGATATCCCTTGCCCCTTTATTTAACTATTGTTGGTTTGTTGCATGGTGCCAAGTGCCTAAGTACATCTTGCTCTACGGATCACATGCGTAATATACAAGAACACAAGGAATCAAAAATTCTAGTTGTGCCTTTGTGCATTCCGCATGTGATGCATAGATCTTGATGTGCGGGTCGTACAAAGCATCGAACTATGTTTAAAATATAGCCAGTTCATTGCTTTGAGGGGCAAAGCGTAGTGCGATGCACACTTTTATTAGTGCAGTCCGCACCACGTTCACACCTCAATAGAAAAATCCCTGTAGGATTCTGTTAGCTAGTGCGATAGCACATGCGACGCGTACTCCTTTTGGTGCGTTTCTCATGTGGTCCGCACAAGCCTTCAGTCACCTACTTTGTTTTTCTAGTCCGTTGCATTCCAACCTTTTTAGTTTGTTAACTTTTTTTTAGTTTTTTGTTTTGTTTTGGATCATAATCTATGGATGCAGAACATGTCTTCTAGCAGGAGAAACACGGGAGGCCCACCAAGGCAATTGTCTGCCGTAGAAGAAGCAAGGCTCCGATTTGGGGTGGAAGGCATGAAGGCCATCTACACTCGAGACAAGGCTAGATCATTCAACGAAGAACAGAGCTTAAACTTAGGGGAAGTTTGGGCTTATGTTCCCAATATGCATCATCAATTTGCTGAACGAGGTTGGTACCCTTTTCAAGATGTCCCCGGGGGATACTATGAGGAGTCGTGTGGGATTTCTTTGTGTCCTATCAAGCCACGCAGGATTCAAAAGGGTATAGAGGGACGAATTTTTTTTTCTTCAACCTGAACTCAGTTGTGGTCAGGGGCAAGAAAGTGTGCATTACCCCCGCTGCTATCAATGCCATCTATTCGAAAAACCCAATCGAACCTGCACCGGCTCTCATGGCTAAGTTGCAAGCAGAAGTGAAACCATACCATGAAACTGCTGCTATCCTTGATCCTTCCACTCCTATGTGGGCCACTGTGGCAGGTGACATCCTGAGAAGAACTCTGCACTTTGAAGCCCTTCTGTGGTATGATCTTGTTAGAATCTGATTCCTACCCCCTCAAAATGGCCAGAAGATAACTCAAGAGGGGTCCATTCTAGTTGCTGCCATTATGACAGGTGAGCATGTGAATTTTGGGGAAATAGCAACTATGGTAATTTGGAGGAAAGCACGTAGGAGCAATGACACATTCCCTTTTCCGGTACTGATCATCAAGTTATGTGCAAAGGCCAACATCCCATACTTCAACTGCGATAAAGTCACCTATGCAGTTAGGGTGATTGATCTGGACAAGAAAATAGATAGGGACGCCCCAGGTTTAAGAGGCAAAGGACTGAGCAGTTGAGGGAAGTTGACAGTGATGAGCTTGATGCTGGAGTAGATGCTTCATCTCCCTCCCGGGCCACTTCTGAGGCACGTACACATGCCCCCGCTCCCTCGATGACCAAAAGTGGCCTTTAATACATGGTGGACAAAACTCATAGCCATGAGCTGCATCTTGCTAACCTAGCTACTAAATTACCCGGTATGATAAACAGAGCTATCAAGGCTGCAGTAGAAGGGGTGGTGGATAGCTTGAACACACTGTGCAAGAGGGTAGATTTCATTGAAGGGGCGATTACAACACTTCAGGAATATGTTGGCAAGGCCAAAGGTAAAGCTCCAGTGGTAGAAATAGATTTGACCACCTTGCCTCTACCTCGTTCCATTCCCGGCCCCCTAGACGACTTGTTTGCAGACTATGCGGATGGTGATGATGTGCAACATGGAAATAAGGATCATGAGTTGGATGATGATCAGAATCCTGACTTTCAGAGGGTTCTCCGAGACTCCACACTTACTGCGCACTCCTAAAAGGGTGGTGCTATCCCGAGTGGAAGAACCTTAGATGAGGAGAGAACTGAAAATAATGAGGCCTAGTCCTCCATGGAGTTCCACCTTCTTTCTGTTGAGCTATTAGCATTGAGGGCAATTCACCTTTTATGGGGAGGGGGTGTGTAATGACTAGGTCTGTTATTATGGGTAGTCCAATCATGCCAAGTTTTAGAGTTAGAAAACTCTGGGTTTGGGAGTTTGAAATTCTGGGCTAGGCTAGCCTCGGTCGATTTTAGAGCAAGGTGGAGTCTAGGGAAATCTGGGTAAGAATTGGTTTATGTGTCTTGTATTAAGCTAGTCTTCCGTGTAGCCAAGACATAAAGGAGTCTGGGGGACTTTTCAGAATTAAATTTGGGTGAGTAGAACTCCCGGAATCGCGTTTGACGTGAAGGGGTTGTTTCGAGTCATCGGGAGAAAGCAAGTGTGTTGTAAAATGACCAAAACTGGGAAATTTCCAGACATTCTATCCTTGATGAGCGCAATCATCCGCGGTAGCGGCCTCCACTATAGCAGTGAAAATACCGCTATAGTGGTGGTCAAGGCGGTCAACACCGCTTAAGACCGCTATAGCGGAGCGGGGACAACTATAGCGGGCCACCGGGATTTTAATGCAGAAGCATTCCCCAAAAATATTCAGTTTCACAACTTCATTTTGGGAGAAGGGCTAGGCGATTCCAGGCAATTTTCCTCTTTTTTCCTTCGAATTTCTTCCCTAAGGTAAGGTTTGTACTCCCCAATCTTTGTACTATGTTTCCTATGCGGTAGAATTGCTAGGAGGGAACTTGGGGAAAGGTTGGAATAACCTAAGAATGGTAGAATCCGTGGAAGGAAGGGGATTCCAAGCATGAATGTTCTTGGGCATTGTTAAAAGTATGTTATTATGATCATAGGTTGTTAAATTCTCTATTTTTATCCGTAAAAATGATAGAAGTAGGTGAATTAACGGTTGAAAAGCCCGGGAAAAGAGTGGGATGATCATAGATGGCCTGGGGTTTGGGGTTTTAGTGTAATCTGGGTATTGTTCAGGCCTTGTATGTTAATTATATGTACTTGTGTGTTATTTTAGACCAAGAACGAGAAAGGAATCCAGAACATGGGAAAACTCGGGTTGAATAGAGCTTGGATCATTTCGAGTTAGGTGATGGCTTACAATTTCTGTGAATATTGTATATTCTTGTACTCATATTAAGTGTTTGTATGAATTACATTGCTTAGGGAAGTTGTGTAGAATATCTAAGGTTCCTGCTTTACAGTCTGTGATTTGAAAGGTGTTTGCTTGTTGGTTTACAAGTTGTTTGATCATCTATTTGACTGTGGATTATTGACATTCGGTTGGATCGGGCACCACGCTTGGTATGGGTATAACAAATGGTTGGCTCGGGTACCATGCCTGGTACAGGAATACTAACGGTTGGCTCAGGTACCACGACTGGTACGGGTTTACTTTTGTTGCATCATTGCACTTTTATTGTTGTGTTGCATTGACTGATATTGGTTTCGTGAGTGGACCGGGCTGCTTATTGAAATGTGTTATTGGTTTGGTGGCCCTTGAAAGGCCTGGAATTTCTGTATAACTGTTGTGTTGGTCTTGGTTTAGGCCGGGTTGTTAATTGACATTTTGTGTTGTCTAGAGGGGATCCCAGGGTGGGTCCGGGCTAGACGGAAAGGTATAGTTATGGCAATATGGTTGTGGCTTAGAGTATAGGTGGTGGAATTCATGCGGTAACAAGCTAAGTAGAGACCTGTAGTCTAGGTATGTCTGTTGATATTGTTGCATGTCTTCCATACCTTTTACTTGATATTGTCGTACTGTTTATACAATGTTTATTTGAAAACTGGCTGATGATCCTACCAGTACACAGTGGTAGTGTACTGATACTGCACTTGCTTTTCTTTTGGTGAGTACAGGAAATCTTACAGCGGCTGAGACGCGACCTCATCTATAGCATCAGCGATTTCTGACTTCAAGGGTGAGCTGCTTGATCAAGCTACCTTGGATTTATCTCTAGAGTTTCAGTCCACTTGTTTAGGGTTAAAACTACTTCCGTATTTCTTTTTAGGGTTGCATCCCCGTACTCTAGATATTGGTAGTAATGTTTGGTACTGTGACTTTCAGTTTCTAGGGTGATTTTCCACAAGATGATATTAATGTTATAGTTCTTTACTTATTTAATTACTAGTTTACTTCTGTTTGCTGGTTTTAGGCTGTTAGTCTAGGCAAAGGGTTGAACTCTATTGGTTTGCTCATTTGGGGGTTGGGTGGGTGCCACTCACGATGGTCTAGGTTGTAAAGATGGTATCAGAGCCGTAGGTTCGTTGATCTCGTCGTACTAATCAAGTCTAGTAGAGTCCTGCAGAACGGTGCAGAGACGCCCATACTTTTCTTCAAGAGGCTATTGTGCTTTAGGAAAAACTATCTCTTCCTTCTTTCCTTCGTGCTGTAACTTGATTCCAATTGGTATCTGGTGATACAAATTGGTATCTAACCTTATTGACTCTTCTGTCCGCAGATGGTTACTACAAGGAACAAGGGAGCAAGGCCAACGGTCCCAGCAGTAGGCCCGACAACTCGTGGCAGAGGTAGGGGAAGGGGCAGGGGACGAGCTGGAGCCACACCCGCTAGGGGTGGGGCTCGGGCTGCTGCTGATGAGCGTGAGGTGTCCCCTCCCCCACCTCAGGAACATGTTACTGAAGATGTAGAAGTTGTGGCTGAAGATGGTGAGGCGCAGGAGGAGGCGGCAGCGGTTGGGGGTGCAGGCCTCCCTACTATGACACCAGAAGCCTTTCAGTAGGCTTGAAATATTTTGAGTGGGTTGGTTGGTGCTGGAGCCATACCCGCAGCTTGTGAAAATAAGGCCTTGGATACTCAGCCAATGATTACTACAGCACATAGGATGGATGCAGCTTCAGGCACGAATGTCAGGCCAATGCTAGGCCCAGTAATGACAGGGAATGAGCATGAGATGCTGACCAAGTTTCTCAAGCTGAAACCTCCTACGTTTCAGGGTACGGATAGAGAGAATGCTTATGAGTTTATATTGGATTGCTATGAGAGGTTGCATAATTTGGGTATTGTACATCGACATGGGGTTAAATTTGTCACTTTTCAGCTGCAGGGTGATGCCAAGTAGTGGTGGAGGTCTCATGTTGAGTGTTGGTCTTCTGTTCTACCTCCACTGACTTGGGAGCAGTTCCATGCCTTGTTCTTGGAGAAGTACATACACCGTACTTTGAGGAACTGGGAGAAAGATGAGTTCTTGAATTTGGAACAGGGTGGCATATCGGTCTCGGCTTATGAGGCCAAGTTCTATGCCTTGTCTCGCTTTGCTACACAGATGTTGGGGTCTGAGGAGGAACGCGTCCAGTTGTTTATCAAGGGTCTGAATACTGAACTGCATGTACTGTTAGTGCCTATAACTTCTAAAGGAAAGGGATTTAATGATGTGTTGAATTATGTGAAGAAGTTAGAGGGAGTCAGGCAAGCGGGGCAGGCTAAGGTTTTAGCCAAGAAGCCCCGAAATGAGGGAAACTATGGTGGTTCATACTTCAGGGGCCAGAATCAGCAGGCTTACTCAGCCTGTCCTATTCAGTCAGCTCTACCAGCTACTACTGGTGGTCGTCAGAGAGCTCAGTCTTCAGCTCCTAGAGGCCAGGGAGCGTCTTATATATCAGCTAGCAGGCCTGCACTTGATCGTGGTTGCTTCCATTGTGGTGAGCTAGGCCACTTTAAGAGGGAGTGTCCACATAGGCAGGTGGGTAATCAGGGTCAGCAGCAGACTAGAGCAGTGGTCCCGGTAGGCAGAGGCGGTAATGCTAGGGGTCGTCCACAGGGTGGACGAGGTAATTTTCAGGGATGTAGGGGAGAAAGGGGGAACAGTGGCGCAGGCAGGGGTGAGGCGCAACTGGCTTGGTAAGTTGCCCGGATTGATGATCGGGCTCATTGCTATGCTTTTCCAGGGAGGACCGAGGCAGAAGCCTCAGATGCGGTGATCACAGGTACCATTCTTGTCTTCCATAAAATGGCTTCAGTATTATTTGACCAAGGCTCTACATATTCTTATATGTATATGAGTTTTGCATTAGGGATGGATTTGATTTGTGATATCCTTGATTCCCCTATCCATGTTTCTACCTCGGTTGGAGAGTCTGTGATTGTGACTCATGTATATCATGACTGTTCTGTTGTATTTGTGGGGTTGCATACTTGGGTAGACTTGGTAATTCTGGATATGGCTGATTTTGATATTATCTTGGGTATGACCTGGCTATCTCCTTATCATGTTGTGTTGAACTGTAACACCAAGACTGTGGCTTTAGAGATTCCGGATAAGGATAGACTAGAGTGGGAGGGTGTGTACAAGCCTAAGCCAGTCAAGATAATATCGTTTGTTTGGGCTAGCAAGTTAGTAGGGAGGGGGTGTCTAGCCTTCTTGGCTCATCTCCGGGATGATAGTGTGGAGTCCTCGCCTATTGAGTCAATTCCAGTGGTTTCTGAATTTTTAGAGGTGTTTCCAGCTGACTTGCCTGGTATGCCTCCGGACAGGGATATAGATCTTTGTATTGATTTGGAGCCAGGCACTCAACCAATTTTCATTCCTCTATATCGTATGGCTCCAGAAGAGTTAAGGGAACTTAAGACTCAGCTGCAGGAACTCCTAGATAAGGGATTTATACGTCCTAGTGCTTCGCCCTGGGGTACTCCAGTTTTATTTGTAAAGAAGAAGGATGGTAGTATGCGGATGTGCATATATTATAGGCAGTTGAACAAGGTGACCATCCGGAATAAGTACCCTCTACCCTGTATAGATGATTTGTTTGACCAGCTTCAGGGTGCATCAGTGTTTTCAAAAATTGACTTGAGGTCGGGGTACCATCAGTTAAAAATAGGCCTGAGGACATTCCGAAAAATACTTTTTGGACTCGGTATGGACATTACGAGTTTCTAGTAATGTCGTTTGGTTTGACCAATGCGCCAACAATATTCGAGTTTGATGAATGGGGTGTTTAAGTCCTACTTGGATTCCTTCGTTATCGTGTTCATCGATGATATTTTGATCTACTCTAAGAGTAGGGAGGAGCATGCTAATCATCTTCGTATTGTGCTGGATATCTTGAGACACCAAAAGCTTTATGCAAAATTGACTAAGTGTGAGTTTTGGTTGACTTCCATGGCATTCTTGGGGTATGTAGTGTCAGAAAGGGGGGTGATGGTGGATCCCCAAAAAATTAAGGCAGTCAAGAGTAGGGTTCGACTTAGCTCTCTGACAGAGGTGAGGAGTTTTGTTGGGCTCACGGGGTACTATAGGAGGTTTGTTAAGAATTTTACTTCTATTTCTACACACCTGAAAAGGCTGACAAAAAAGGATGTACCATTCGTGTGGTCCAACAAGTGCGAGGAGAGCTTCCAAAAGCTCAAGACACTTTTGACCACAACCCCTATTTTGTCCTTACCGATTGAAGGTAAAGACTTTGTTGTTTACTGTGATGCTTCACATTCTGGTTTGGGTGCTGTGCTGATGTAGGATAGGAATATGATAGCCTATGCATCCAGGCAGTTGAAGGTGCATGAGAGAAATTACCTGACTCACGACTTAGAGTTGGCAGCAGTGGTTTTTGCATTGAAAATTTAGAGACACTACCTTTATGGTGTCAAGTGTGAGGTATTCACAGATCATCGCAATCTACAACACGTATTCACTTAGAAGGATTTGAATTTGAGGCAGAGAAGGTGGATGGAGCTATTGAAGGACTATGATGTGACCATTTAGTACCATCCGGGTAAGGCTAATATGGTGGCAGACGCATTAAGCTAGAAAACTGTTAGCATGGGTAGCTTTGATTGTTTGAGGGTGTCCAAACGACCCTTAGCTAAGGAAATTCGGGCGTTGGAGGCCAAGTTCATGCACTTGGGTGTTTCAGATCAAGGTGGGTTATTGGCCAGCATTGAGGTCAATGCCACCTTCATAGAGGAAATAAAGGCAAAACTATTTCAGGATCCGAAACTGAGTAAGTTGCGAGGTCAGATAATATCCGGGGAGTCCAGAGATGTTATCCTAGACTCTGGTGGAGTGTTGTATTTCAAAGAGAGGATTTGTGTTCCTCGGGTAGATGATATGATTCAGAAAATCCTGGCAGAAGCTCATGGTTCGCGGTACTCAATTCATCCGGGTGTGACTAAAATGTACAGGAACTTGAGGCAGCGTTACTGGTGGCTCAGAATGAAAAGGGGCATAGTTGATTTTGTGTCCAAATGTCAGAACTGCCAACAGGTAAAGTACGAACATCAGAGACCTGCAGGACTACTTCAGAGAATGCCAATTCCAGAGTGAAAGTGGGAAAGGATAGCCATGGATTTCGTGGTGGGTCTTCCCAAGACATTGGAGAAGTATGACTCAATTTGGGTCATTGTTGATAGGCTGACCAAGTCCTCTCATTTCATTCCGGTCAGGATAGATTACAATTCGCAGCAATTGGCTAAGATCTACGTGAAAGAGATTGTGAGACTTCATGGGGTACCACTGTCCATCATTTCAGACAGGGGTACGCAGTTTACTTCTAAATTTTGGGGTAAGCTACATGAAGAGTTGGGTACACAACTCACTTTTAGCACAACTTTCTATCCTCAGACTGATGGTCAGTCGGAGAGGATGATCCAGGTATTGGAGGACATGCTGAGAGCATGTGTCATGAACTTTGGGGGTCATTGGGACCAGTTTCTACCGTTGTGCGAATTCTCATACAACAATAGCTACCACTCCAGTATTGACATGGTACCATTTGAGGCATTGTATGGGAGGAACTGCAGATCACCGGTTGGGTAGTTTGAGGAAGGCAATGTAAAGCCTCTAGGCGTAGACTTAGTGAAGGAAGCGCAGGAAAAGGTAAGAGGCATTCAGACGAAGTTGCTGGCTGCTCAAATCAGGCAGAAGGAGTATGCAGATCGCAAGGTCCGGGACATGGATTTTTAGGCTGGTGAACAGGTATTGTTGAAGGTATCACTAATGAAAGGAGTTATGTGGTTTGGTAATAAGGGCAAGCTTAGCCCTCGATTCATTGGTCCATTTGAAGTTCTTGAAATTATGGGGCCAGTGGCTTACAAGTTAGCACTTCCACCTAGTTTGTCGAGCGTCCATCCGGTATTCCATGTATCCATGCTTAAGCGATATCATGGGGATGAGGATTACATTATCAAGTAGGATGAGGTACTTTTCGATAAGGATCTTCGTTATGAAGAGGAACCAGTTTTAATTCTTGCTCGGGATGTCCGCAGGTTGAGGACAAAGGTGATTGACATGGTAAAGGTTCAGTGGAAGCATAGTCCAGTTGATGAAGGCACTTGGGAAATCGAGAAGGACATGCGGGACAAGTACCCTCAACTATTTGAGGATTCAGGTACTACACTTCCCTTCTTTTATTTTGGTATTTTCGAGTTTTATCATTCGGGGACAAACGAAGGTTAAATTGGTATCTGTTGTAACGACCGAGTTCGTCGTTATAGGTAGTCCAATCGTGCCAAGTTTTAGAGCTAGAAAACTATGGGTTTGAGAGTTTGAAATGCTGGGCTAGGCTAGCCTCGACCAGTTTTGGAGTGAGGTGGAGTCTAGGGAAATCCGGGTAAGTATTGATTTATATGTCTTATGTTAAGCTAGTCTTACATGTAGCTAAGACATAAAGGAGTCCAGAGAACTTTTCGGAATTGAATTTGGGTAAGTAGAACTCCTAGAATCGCGTTTGACGTGAAATGGTTATTTCGAGTCATCGGGGAAAGCAAGTGTGTTGTAAAATGTCAAAAGTTGGGAAATTTTTGGACATTCTGTCCATGACGAGCACAACCATCTGCGGTAGCGGTGGAAAATACCACTATAGCGGTGGTCAAGGTAGTCAACACCGCTTAAGACCGCTATAGCAGAAGTCATCCGCTATAGCGTGACCGCTATAGCGGAGTGTGGACCGCTATAGCGGGCCGATGGGATTTTAATGCAGAAACATTCCCCAAAAACAGTTTTACAACTTTATTTTGGGAGAAGGGCTAGGCGATTCCAGGCGATTTTCCTCCTTTTTCCTTCGAATTTCTTCCCTAAGGTAAGGTTTCTACTCCCCAATCTTTGTACTACATTTCCTATGCGGTAGAATTTCTAGGAGGGAACTTGGGGAAAGGTTGGAATAACCTAGGAATGGTAGAATCCGGGGAAGGAAGGGGATTCCAAGCATGAATGTTCTTGGGAATTGTGAAAAGTATGTTATTATGATCATAGGTTGTTAAATTCTCTATTTTTATCCGTAAAAATAATAGAAGTAGGTGAATTAATGGTGGAAAAGCCCGGGAAAAGGGTGGGATGATCATGGGTGGCCTGAGGTTTGGGGAGTTGGTGCAATTTGGGTATTGTGCAGGCCTTGTGTGTTAATTGTATGTACTTATGTGTTAGTTTAGACTAAGAACGAGAAAGGAATTTGGAACACGGGAAAGCTCGGGTTGAATAGAGCTTGGATCATTACGAGGTAGGTGATGGCTTACGATTTCTGTGAATGTTGTATATTCTTGTACTCATATCTAAGTGTTTGTATGAATTACATTGCTTAGGAAAGTTGTGTAGAATGTCTAAGGTTCCTGCTTTACAGTCTGTGATTTGAACGGTGTTTGCTTGTTGGTTTACAAGTTGTTTGATCATCTATTTGACTGTGGGTTATTGACATTCGGTTGGCTCGGGTACCATGCCTGGTACGGGTATAACAAATGGTTGGCTCGGGTACCATGCCTGGTATAGGAATACTAATGGTTGGATCGGGTACCACGCCTGGTACATGTTTACTTTTGTTGCATCATTGCACTTTTATTGTTGTGTTGCATTGACTGATATTGGTTCTGTGAGTGGACCGGGCTGCTTATTGAAATGTGTTATTGGTTTGGTGGCCCTTGAGCGGATGGAAATTTTTGTATAACTGTTGTGTTGGTCTTGGTTTAGGCCGGGTTGTAAATTGACATTTTGTGTTGTCTAGAGGGGGATGCCAGGGTGGGTTCGGGCTAGACGGAAAGGTATAGTTATTGGAATATGGTTGTGGCTTAGAGTATAGGTGGTGGAATTCATGCGGGAACAAGCTAAGTAGAGACTTGTAGTGTAGGTGTGTCTGTTGATATTGTTGCATGTCTTCCATACCTTTTACTTGATATTGTCATACTATTTATACACTATTTATTTGAAAACTGTCTGATGATCCTACCAGTACACAGTGGTGGTGTACTGATACTGCACTTGCTTTTCTTTTGGTGAGTACAGGAAATCTTCCAGCGGCTGAGACGCGACCTCATCTATAGCACCGACGATTTCTGACTTCAAGGGTGAGCTACTTGATCAAGCTACCTTGGATTTATCTCTAGGGTTTCAGCCCACTTGTTTCGGGTTAAAACTACTTCCGTATTTCTTTTTGGGGTTGCATCCCTGTAGTCTAGATATTGGTAGTAATGTTTGGTACTGCGACTTTCAGTTTCTAGGGGGATTTTCTGCAGCATGATATTAATGCTATAGTTCTTTACTTATTTAATTGCTAGTTTACTTCTATTTGCTGGTTTTAGGTTGTTAGTCTAGGCAAAGGGTTGAACTCTATTGGTTCGCTCATCCGGGGGTTGGGTGAGTGCCACTCACGACGGTCTGGGTCGTGACAGGGTATCTTTACTGTCTTTTTGTTGAGTGCCCGTGATTGGGCTTGAGATATTATTTTTTATTGCCTTTGCCGGGCCTTATTGACATTTTAGTTCTGCTAGATTTGATTTGTCCCTTGTTGGGCATATTTTGGATGATTCTGATGCTTATTGCCCTTGCCGGGCCTTTTACTTATGCTTTTGTTTTGAGCTTATTTGCACCCTAGCCGGGCTTGATTTTTGTTGTTGAAATTGTGTTGTCGGGTTGGTCTTACATGCCCTATAGTCTTACTACCCGTGCTTTGCATGCGCTAAAGGCCTACACCGAGGCTTGTTATTAATGAATCACGAGCGCACAATCTGGATATCGCCTTGTTAATAGTAGTTTAGCAATAAACTATGAGGGTTTTCTTAATACCACGGTTCTTTCCCAAGGAGCAAAAGTTTTCTTTATCTTCCTTTTTCTTTTGTTTTTGTGTCGAACCGGATTTGTGTTTCTCTATGATAGATTGAGAGGCAATTTTCTCAAGGAAAAATGCCAAGTTCTAGTTTTAAATTGAGTCCGTAGTTGCTTGTCTCGATATGGGACCACTGAACATTTTCTCTTGGCAATTTTTTTTTTAAAATAAGAGGAAGAAGGGAAATGAATTTTTGAGGAAAATCATTCTCTTGTCATGACTTGCACACTCTCACTTTGGCTTGATTGACTCACAAACGAGTGTGTAACAAACTTGGAACAGCTTGTCGAAAATCATTTGTCCCAATTGATTTTGATACTAATGAAAGAAGTCTTGTGACATGATGCCTTGTGTGGTGAGGCTTTACCTTGATTCTCGTGCATGCGTGTCGTCTAGAACTTGCCCCAAATGTGATTCAAGGCAAAATTCTTGGTGTGACCGAGCTTGGAAGATGACCTTAGGCCCTTTTTGATAGCCACTTCACCCAAATGACTTCCCATGACATCAATCCTAGTGAACCCCTTTGAGCTTGTAACCGTTCTTTGGCACCTTGTTAACACCTTGACCTTTTTGAATCTCTATCTTGGCACTCGTCCTCCCTAATTGCTTGAAAGTAAAATATAGGCTAAAGCCTAAGTTTGGGGAGGGAAAAAAAATGAAAAGACAACATAGGCAAACGCCTAAGTTTGGGGGTGTATGTGATCAAATGAAGAGAAGAAAAGGAATTCATTTCAAATGCAAGGTAGCACCTTAGGTTTGAATTGAAAATTGCTCCAAAAGTCAATCCAATGAGCGAAAATTCAAAGCAAAAATAGGTGCTACCAAATGAAAGCGATACAAGGAGTCGAATAATCATGATTGAAAAGGAGAAGCTTGGGTTATGTGAGGGAGAAAAAGTTGAAGTTGAAATTTGAAAATGTGAGCGGTGTTCAAAATGAGAACAAAGAGAATTAGGGAGGTGTAGTCACTTGAACCAAATGAAATCCTCACCTTAGCCCTAGCCAAAATCGTAACCCTCAAGTCCTTGGTGATTCCGAGCTTGGCTACCCTACATTAGTGGCGATTTACATGAAGGGCAAGCCTATGGTTCGATGCGTATGCACTTGAACTTCCTTGAGAGAGTGAGAGTCTTCTTGGTTCTCCTATAATCCCATTGTTTTGAGAATTGATTGATTGTGAATGGGATTCTCTCTTGTGGTGAGTGGCATCATGCACTCGAATTGAAACATGAAGTCTCTATCTCAATTGAGGGGAATGAATGAGACAAGTTATGTGGTGAATCTAGAGGCAAACCTTGACGGTCAATGCCAATGACTTGAGAATCTTAAATGTCTTGTTTTGAATGACAAAATTCCCTTGATTTTGAATGAGAAATGAAGTACTTTTGGAAAAGGTTTTGAAATGGCTAAATGCCTTGAGTTTATGGTGGTTCAAATTGAGATGAGCATCATAGTTGAGTCTTTTGTTTGAGTCTTTTGTTTATTCTTTTTCTTAATTTTTAGTATAGATCAGTCCTTTGTGCCTTGATTGAATCTAGAGCATAATTCATTTCTTGCCTTGTGAGTATCTTGCTTGAGGAAAAACAATAGTTTAAGTTTGGGGGTTTGGTAAGTCGGTAATCTACCAACTTATTGAGCCTTTATCCATGAATTATTGCTATGTTTTGAATAGATTTAGAGGTTCTTATGGCTTTTATTGATGTCTATGCAGGTACTTGTGATCAAATATAGAAAACAAGGAAATGGACCCAAAACGAGCTTAAAAGGAGTGAAATGTGAAGTGATTGAAAAAAGACAAAGAATCTGCCCTGAGATGCGAAACTTGTGCGACATGCACAAGCCGTGGCGCATTCCGTATCTCTCACTGTATGAAGCTTAGGATTGCCTGAAGGATCTGTCATGAGGTGCAGTTATCATGCGATGCGCACAACCCATGGTGGGAACCACACCCACTTTGCATTACGCCTCCCAAGTTAGCTAAGTCATTGTTTCAACTGAAGATGGTGTGAGACATGCACATCACGACATGCAAATCGCACTTCGCGTCATACACCACTCGAAGGGCAATTTTGTCTTGAATTTTAGTGACGTTTTGGGAAAGTATAAAAGGCCAATTTAGGAACTATTATAAATAACATTCTTCAGTCCTGAATATTCTGAAGAACTTTTTACTTTGAGAACAAGTTTTCCTCTCCATGAAAAAGAGGGTTTCAATCTATTCTCTTTTCAAAATCTTGGTTAACCATTTGTGTACTCAAATTGAGCTTAGAACTTGAGATTAAGCTTGAATGAAAAGGATTGTGACCTACCAATTTGGTATATCTCTCTTCTTTATTATAAGTGGCTAATTTCATTTGTCTAGGGATGTGTTGATAATAGGTGCTTGACAAATGGGTGTGGGTATTGTTAATTCTCGCTTATAATTGCTTATTTGACATGGATCTAGTAGTTTCACTAAGTTTTAATCCTAAAATTGGTGGTTGTAAACATAAATTTTCATTACTTGACTATGTTATTGCTTGAAAGAGAATTTCATGGTTTCGGATGTGAAATTACTAGTGGGAACTTGGGACTCAATTTAGATTTGAGGCTAGAAATAACTCATATCGATGCAATCACCCACTTAAGGGTCTAAGATAGAGATAGTGTGACCTCCCCAAGCTAGATATTGGTTGCTTGTTGATTTAACCGATGATGCTCTAACTGGGATTATCGGATATATGGCTGTTGATCGAGAGATAAACAACCATACTCATGACTAATGCTGCTTGTGTCAATAAGCGAGAATAAGTGTGAATTGATAATCACCCTATCCCACATTAAAGCCCCATTGGATTCAAATCCCTAGTCACCTACTCAATTTGGTACACCCGCTTTACTCATTTGCTTTAATTAGAATTATGATTGTAGTGACAGAATCCCGATTCCTCTAACCTTTTACATTCGTGTTTTACGCATTTACTCTCCTTATGAACTCATTTCGAATACAATCTTCATATAGTTAGCATCAAGTCTCTGTGGGTACGACCCCGACACCTGTTGGGTACTTATAAATGTGTTTTGCTTGACAATCGCCGTGCCTCCATCTTTGGGGAGTACGATTTGAGCATTTATCAGTCAGCAGGGTAACAATAGATGACAACCCCTCGACAAACCTCCTGTAGTATCTAGCCAAACCCGAAAAACTCCTAATGTCTGTCAGAGAAGTGGGCCTAGGCCAGTTCTTTACTACCTCTATCTTCTGTGAATCTACCCAAATGACCTTACTGGACACAACATGACCAAATAATGCTACTTACTCCAACCAAATCTCACACTTGCTAAACTTAGAAAACAACTGGTTATCCTTGAGAGTTTGCAGCATAACTCTCAAGTGGTTTGCATGCTCCTCTTCGCTCCATGAGTAGATAAGAATATCATGTATAAAGACAATGATGAACATATCCAAGTACTGCTTGAATACCCTATTTATCAAGTCCATAAAAGCTGCAGGAGTATTTGTTAGTCCAAAAGACATAACCACAAATTCATAGTGACCATACCAAGTTTTGAAGGTTTTCTTTGAAATATCACATTCTTTAACTCTGAGCTTATGATAACCAGACCTGAGATCAATCTTGGAAAAATAACTGGCACTCTGAAGATGGTCGAATAAGTCATCAATCCTAAGAGTGGTATACTTGTTCTTGATCATAACTTTGTTCAATTGATGGTAATTGATGTACATTCTGAGAAAACCATCTTTCTTACTCACGAAGAGAACTAGAGCACCCCATGGAGAGACATTGGGTCTGATGAAATCTTTGTTTAAGAGGTCTTTTAACTGATCTTTTAATTCCTTAAGCTCTGTTGCAGCCATTCTGTAAGGAGGAATAGATATAGGTTGCGTATCTGGGAGAAGGTCTATCCTAAAGGCAATCTTCTGCTCAAGAGGGACTCCGTACAGATCCTCAAGAAACACTTTAGGGAACTCACTGATTGAAGAGATGAGATCTCAGACTCGAACTCCTTAACCCAAACTATATGATAGATTCACCCCTTTGAGATCATCTTCCTATCCTTGAGGTAAGATATAAAATGAACTACAACTATTGAAGAACTACCCTGCCACTCTAAGATAGGCTCATTTGTGAACTAAAACTTTACGATTCTGGTTTTGCATTCGACTGCGGCATAATAAGCATGTAGCCAATCTATGCCAAGAATGATATCAAAGTCAATCATATCTAATTCTACTAAATCAGCTGAGCTGACTCTGTGGAGAATTGATACTGGGCAATTTCTATAGGTCCTCTTTGCTATGACTGACTCAACAACATTGAGTGGAAACAAAAAAGGGTTCTAATAGTTATTCAGGACTGACTCCGAATTTACATGCAACATTGGGGATCATGAAAGACAATAAAGCTCAGGTTCTAATAAAGCATATACATCATAAAAAATGACTTGTAACATACTAGTGACTACATCAGGTGAGTAGCAAGATGACATGGCATAGAGACGGTTTTGGAGTTGATCGCGGCCTATACAAGAAGTAGTACCTTGCTGGGCTGTGCAACCTACTGAAGCTGCTGAAGTAGTAGACTGATTCCTATTACCCTCATTTCCATGCCCTACAAAGAGCAAATTTCTCAACTTGTGGCTAGTCTGACCACATCCAAAAACAACCGTATCTGCTAGTAAGACATTCACTTGAATGGTTCTTGCCATACTTAGGACATGTTGGAAACATTTAGCCGCCTGTAACACTGCCCTGAGACTTTGATCCTGATGCTCTATTCTTCTGATTATGTTAACATTAGGTGCTAGAGCACTAGATGATAAAGGTGCTGGCCCGAATGGTCTCTGCCGGAAAAAAGACTTGCTCCCGTTCCAAGTTCCTTGTTGACGGTAGTCAAAGTTACTTGTTCTAGCCCTCCTATTTTCTCTCTCCCTCTTCTTCAATTTCTTCTCATTAATCTACTAGGAATGGGTCATAAGTTTGGAGTTATCCATATCCCTAATCAACATAGCAGTCCTACACTCTTTTTTTACCAAGTCAGAAACACCAAACACAAACTTGCTCAAACTAGCGCTCAGCTCGGTCACCATCTCTGGAGCATACCTGGAGAGCTGGGTGAACTTCAACCAATATTATTGTACTAACATAGTGCCCTGTCTCAAATTCACAAACTCCTCATCCTTCGCCTCTCTCAACTCCCTTGGGAAGAATCGGTCCAGAAAAGCCCTAACAAAATAATCCTAAGCCATAGGAGCTGCATTCTGCCTCTACTATCCTTCCACTGAGTGAACCAAATGTGAGCCACATCCTTAAGATGATAAAAGCTAGCCAAACACTCTCAGTACCATTCACCTGTATCATATCAAGGATCTTTTTCACCTCATCAATGAAGTTCTGTGGATCTTCCCCAACCCTTGATCCAAAGTACTCTGGCAGGTTTATGCAAATGAAATCTCTAAATCTGGAAGCAACTGACCCACCATTTGAGTTAGCAATGATAGGTTTCAGCTGATTAGCTTGTGGAGTCATAGCTTGAGCCAACATTTGGATGGCATTTCAGAACTTGGCGTTCATAATTTCGTGGTCTGGAATAGGAGGATTAGCATTCCTCATATTATTTTTGTGTGGAGGCATTATCTAAAAAGCATAAAGCACAGATTAAAAAGGTACTTAGAGTTAAGCTCTATCACATGATATTGAACATGAATGAAGTGAAGTTTCCTAAAAAGGTTTTGTAGCGTCTCCCTCATAAGTGTGGGGGGCTTCACACCCATGAAAAATACTCTATTTAATGCGACTTTCAGACATCCTAGTACACCTTAAACCTGATGCTCTGATACTAAGGTTGTCATGATCCGAGCCTTCATTCTGGATGTAACACGGTGCTTAGAGAACAAGTGACCCCAACTAACCTATGGCATAGGATAATACTAAACAATTCCTATAATTAAAACTGAGCGGAAGCTAAACTAATAAAATGATAAGGTTTTGAAATTAAACTGAATACTGCCTGAAGTAATACTAATTTTGAAAGATAAAACCAACTGAAGTAAGTTGAATATCTGACTCTATTTCTGAAAGCCTCTAATACTGATGAGCTACTGGGACAAGTCCCCAGCTAACTCTAAATACTAAAAACTTAAAGTACTAAAGAAAATGTCATGAAAAGCCCATCCTAGGATGATGAGGACTCACCACTAGTAATCGCTGTAGTGGAACTGGAACGCACTAACCATAATATTGAGACTAAGTACCTGGACCTACATCATGATAGGATCCATCACAAAGAGTATGTGATCAGTACTTTGAATGTATTGAGGATGTGACTTATGCAAGATATGAAATAACTAAGCATATGAAAATACTAATAAGCCGTACTGAAAATGTAAACTGAGTACAAAATTGAACTATAGTACAATGGCCCAATCATGGTATGCATAAGACTGAAATGTAGACATATTTTGAAAAAGACATAATAAAATACAGTGGACTTAATTGAGGTCCAAGTACATATATACTAAGTCTAAGTCTGTGAGAGAGTCTATTAACTGACATAAACCACATAAACGTGAAGTTCAATGTATACGCCCCATTGGGAGGACCCAATATTCCTTGCAAGGGTATAAAGGCGTGACTTATGTAATCACTAAACTGAGCCTAACTAGGGGATAAATATACCTATAGTGGCACGTAGTTATGGTGCTTTTGGTGAAACTGAGACTCTAGTCCACTTCGGTTCTAAGTACTACTCCCAACTGATTATTCTAAAAGCTTTTATAAAACTGATGTTCTGAAAAACTACGTCAGAACTTAACTAATCTAAAATAATTCCTTAAAGGCTGTATATTGAAAATTGATCATGTTTGCTCAAACCAAATACTAACATTCTGAACTAATTCATGAAGGAAAAGCTAGTTCGTGTGAAAATACAACAATTTCAAGCAAAGTTCTTGTCTTCTCAAATCCTTGAGAGAAATCATGCAAAATCATTTAAACTAGGATATAAAAACATTTAAACCAGGATATAAATCATGCAGTAATCATAAGGACTCAATTATGTAGAAATTTGCATAATATGGTAAGAACCCTAATTCCATAAAAACCCTAAATCAAAATAGAAGTCTGAGGTTTTGTGAATAAGGGGGAAAGGATCCCCTACTGAATATCTAATACCTGGTTCCTGAAGAATCTGAGCTAGAGCTGGAGTTCGAAGCTTTGGAGAAGAAGCCATAGGCTTGGAGTCTGAGAGAATTCTCTGAATGTTTCTTTTCTGAAGTTAAGTCATGAGAATGAGGGAAAGATTGACTAACTTCCCCTTAATCCCTTCTAAAAGAGGTTAAAACAACTTAGTTTAGGGGTTAAAAAGGTAGGAAAAGGCCAAAATACCCTTACTAGATGAGTCTAAAAGGTTTTTAAGTTTTCTGGCGCTGAGGCTCATGGAAGCAAACCATAGCCTGTGGTCCAGTCCATGGCTAATGGACTGGAGTTTTAGTTTCTAGAAAAATTTTCAGGCCTCCAGTCTGTATTTCACGGGCTGGGACAACAGCTCGTGGATGGTTCCACGGCTCATCAAAACATTTAGAGCATTCTCTCAGATTTTACTGGACTGATTTCATGGGTGTAGTCCATGGCTCTTGGACTCTTTCATGGTCTATAGGACTCTCCCTTGGTCACTATCTGTCATTTTAGGCAGACAGACACATTTTAGCAAAAGGCTAATAACCTTTTACTCTGGACTCTAATTAACGCGCGATCGTGTAGAGTTGGAAAGAAGACTCAAGGACCTTTAAATTTGTTGGTTACTAGGCTACCTAACTATGTATATTCTAGGAGGAATGATCATCTGAGGTTGACCCTATTTGAGTCTTAGTTTAGAAATTTTGGAGTGTTACAATAACTCTTGAAGTCCAAACACCCATATCTTACTAGAGCAGTTCACTGCTGAAAAATGGTGTCCTAACCTTAGTTTGTATTCTTAAACCCTTGATGCATCCTTGAATGGCTCTATCAAACCAATCAAGTTGAACCTGTGCTTATATTCAGATTAGTTAACCTCTCAAAAGCCTCTTGAGTGTTAACTGACCTGATATTGCATAATAGGACCTTGTGTATCATGATTGAGATAATTTTGAGGCTGCAAGCCTCTAAAGGAGATTTCTAGGTGGTATAGCGGGTTGCCCTGTCTTTCCACTTCTGTTTTTGTATTGGTGATTTTAAGTAGAGCTAAGTGTTTTGGTGAAAGATCAACTTTCTTAGATATATACTCTATGTAAGTCTCTATGTCATCCTTGTCGTTTGTGTTATTGCTCTGACTGTCTTCATTGTAGCTTCCAGCTTTATCACATTCTAATTCTATCATACTGCTATCACCTATTTTTTTAACTGTTGGTGTGTAAATTGCATATTAAGCCCTTTATTACATCCATATACATAATGTCATGCACAGATCCATAATGGCCAGTCTTATCAAAATGACTAAAATGTCACACAAAATTTAGAGGGGTCTCCATTTTTCATTCAAAATCACTTTCAAAATCAATTTGCAAGCCATAGACTACGTTAAGTTCCTATTATTCTTTACAAACATACAAAAACTCCTAAACATGTTGGTTTAATAGAAATAAAGGTCTTCGGAGAAAGAACACAACAACAAAATCCCAAGGAGGCAAATACTCAAACGTACCCTCTTGGGTTGCCTCCTAAGCAACACTTGATTAAACATCACGGCATGACGCGAGTATCTTGACTACTGAGACTTTGCCAAGATACTCATCCAAACATACACGCAGACTAGCTACCCCCAACCCACCAAAAAAGAACATGCATTATCCCCAATACACTAAAAAGAATAACTGCGAGGGAGATGGAAACCTACCTTTAGCGCCTAAGCGCGGGTATCTGGTGTAGTAGATGGGGCCGGTGGTATGGCACCTATGGTGGAACCAGTGGCTGCAGGTGCATCTCTCTCATTAACAACGGTCTCTTCACCCATACCAGGCACTCTCACAATGGGGTCTAAAGAAGGTGTTACACCCGAAGGTGCCAGGCTCGATTAGGTACCATCTCTCAAGGCCTCAAACATAACTCGCTTGGCCTCAACTCAAGCCACTTCATCTCTCCTAGAGGCCTCCATTGTTTGTTGTAACAACTTTGCATCCTTCTTTTGCACTTTTCAGGCCTCTTTCTTTCTTTCTTTTCTTCTCTAACTCGGCCGATGTCATTGTTGACTCATCATCCTCTGTGGAAAACTTTATTTTCCTTTCTCTTCTTTTTTTTCTCAGCCTGTGGAGCATCACCATTATCATCCTCATCTGGAGATCTCATAAGTAGAGTATGCAGAGGGGAGTATACTAGTAGATCAATAAAGGAATCATCCTCCTACTCGTCTTCATCTGGTGCAGCCTCAATAACTGGAACAACTGAAACCAACCTTTCCTGGATGGCATCAATATCAGCATAATATTTAGAAAGCTCGATGAGGATAGCAGTGAGGTCCAGTGTACTCAGATTCCATAGTCGATCATTTACCTAAATCTCTATCTCGTTAAAACGAGAATTCATATTATCAATAGAACTCTGAATGGGATTGAGGGCAGCAACAATCTCTTTTCCAATTAGTGGCTTAATGGCATTAGAGAACTATTTAGTCTGCATGCAACCATTTTAGCCAACTTGCTGAAGGTCTGGCTAGTGAAGAGAATGGTGGTGGATGGCTCTGATGAAGGGGCAACTCCTGTAGAAGGACCTGCTGCGGTGGATAAAGGGTATGAAGTAGGAGCAACAACATCCTCAAATATAACTGAGGAATCAACTAAAACTCTGTCACTCGGATCAACAAAGACAGCGGTCCCGGACGTAGAAGAATGGGCTTTACCCTTGGCTACAGGGTTAGCCGTATCTTGAATAAGAGTGATGTCTTAGAAGTATGTAGTGCCCGATCAATCTCCACATAGGTGGGTATCCCAACTACTTGGCATAACTTGGTGACTAGGCAGGGAAATGGAATAGAAGTGGAGGTCCTCAATTCCCACTTTTTAAGCTCCTCTTTTATGATACGAGCAATAATAATGTCAAACCGAGACATGATAGCACCAACCAAGATTGCCCGATCCAGGGTCAGTGTATTATATGCAGCTATAGGGACAAACCGATATCACACCATGGACCACCAAAACTTGCCATCCATACTCAATGAGGCCTTTGTGATAGAAAATAGCTTAACTATCAACCACAGTGGGTTTCCATCAATGATAACCAAAGCAATCCACTCAAGAGGGGTATTGTGGCTACTGTGCTTCCCCAACCTGAAATCAAGGTCTGACTGAGCAACTGGTGCTAAGTTGTCTGGCCCATAAATGAAGCATTGGATGGTGCGCTATGAAATATCAACTGGGACCTTTATCACTCATACGTTGTCCAAAGGTGAAAACTTATTTGGATTTTGCCATTTCTCACACAAGTTGATAAAGGTTGCAGCATAAGTTGCATAAAACTTGCAAACAAGAACAGAGTTGTAGGGTCCACCCTACTGACTCATCCATCTGAACCTATAGTGATCGTACAACTCTTTAATATCCACCATGTCTTCTAAAGCTGTCGACTGTATATCTACCTCTTAAAAAATACTCTGACTTGGATACCCTCTCTCATTTTGCACTAGCCCCTCATGAAATAATTTGGAAGTCCCCTCTAAATCCCACCTAACATTTTCCCGAACCTTGGGGTTCTTGCTTTTGAAAGTTAGGGCAATATGGACGGGCTCATCATTTCAGACCTCAGCTACATCTGGGATCTTTATGCCGGACTCACTCACACTAGCAATGGCTGATCCTGAACTAGTGTGGTTTTTTCTCTCAAAAGAAGTGGCATCTCCGAGCTTTGAATCTCCAGTTCCACTCTCACTAAATGATGACTCAAATCATCCTCTACCTCTTTAGACTGAGGAGAAGTGGTCTGTGCTTGTGTCTTTGTTCCTTTCCTCATGGTCCGAGGCTCGACATCAGCATCTGAGTCTATGGTATATACCTTCTCGGATCCACTTTCTTCAGATTTAGTGGGCTCGTATCTCCCCCACTTTCTTAGAAGTGGCTTAACTATAAAAATCAGACCCACGAGTGAATCAACGGCCACTTTTCTCTGCTGCTATGAGTTTTTTTGAGGTGTTCTTTGTGGGTATGGTACCTACGAGGGAGATCGTTAGCATATAGCCAAAGAAAAAGAAAACAAAAGAAAAAGGAATTTTTTTACAGTTTTTGTACAGGTGTACAGGCACAGTCCACGAATTAGTTGACGGGCCGTGGAATCAAACCACGGTCCATGGACCCATATGTGGTTTCCTTTTTAAAGAAAACATTATTGTACTCCCAGGACCATGGGTCACTTGATGGGCTGTAGTTCAGGACTACGGATCCATCTTGTGACTCGTGGTTTGGGACCTGAGAGTCCATTCTCCGATGAAATTCTACAAGTGTGTCGACGGTCCGTGGAACTAATCTACAGGCCGTAGAATCTCAAACAACAATAAATTACCAAAATTCCCTCCCTTACACAATTTCAATTATTTTTACACTCCTGATCACAATTCCCACTAACTCACATCGTCCATTCATTCACACCAAATAACAGATACATACTTTAACTCTAGGATTCCTTAATTTAACATGATTTCAAATCTTGGGTCTACTTGAACCCATAGAAACAATCATGCTAAGAAAACATTGAAACTTAGGAGTGAGTTGGAACTTACCCTTTGTTTACAATACTTCTTGAAGACTGATTGAAGAAGTGTGTGCTTATGTGAGGTCGCGAGTAACAGAGGGAGTAGTCAATTTTAGTTGTGAGGAATTTGAGTGATATTGGGAGTGATGGAGGGAGTAATTTGATCGAAAATATTTGAGAGTTTGATTCTCTTTTCTTTTAAAACAAGTGGTAAACCCGCTAGGTTTATCGGATGAAGGGAAAAGAAAACCGGGTCGGGGAGAGTCTATTTAAAAGAGTTAAAATTTAAAACCATCGACCCAGTTCTGTATTGTACCTAGGATCCATGGGTGAAACTTACCATCCATCCACTGAAATGAATGGTCGTTGATTCACTCGTGGATCTGATTTTTATGTAACATTGTCGCTAGCATCTATGGATGACTTCATGATCCATCTTTTAAAAGTGCGGACTGTCCTGTCATCCGTAGACTCTTACCTGAGACCTGACATTTGAGACTAAGGACTACGGGTTGGTTCATGGGTCATTGAAAAAATTCATGACTTGTGAACCAAATCGTGGTTCTCAGACTTGCTTCTGTGGGTCAACTTTTCCAGGCATCTATAGTTGGATCCACGAGTCATCAAGGTCATTTTCGACCCATCATTTGACCCGTACATCCATTTTTTCCTTTCACATGCAAACCTTGCTCATCCTTCTCATCATGGTGTCCATGCACACTTCAACAAACGTTAATCTTGGGTTGCCTCCCAAGCAATGCTTTATTTAACATCACGACATGACGCAGGTCACTTGACTATTCATACTTTATAAAGTTGCCCCCATGGGCTGCCTATCATGAAGCACCTAATTTAATATCGCGGCATGATGCATGTTCCTTGGTTGCTCAGACTTCACCAAGGGCCCAGACTTCCACAACCTTAATCTCCTCTGCAGTTCCCAAATAGTCTTTTACACACTGACCATTCACCTTGAACCATTTACCTTCATGGTTCTCAAGCTCAATTGCACCATATGGGAACACTTGTACCACTCGAAATGGTCCCATCCACTTAGACTTCAGCTTGCCAGGAACAAGCAAAGTCTTGAGTTGAACAGTAGAACCAAATCACCTGGCGCAAAGTCTCTCCTTTCAATCTTTCGGTCAAGGTACATCTTAATCTTCTCCTTGTACAGGGCTGAACTCTCATAAGCTTTTAGACGGAATTCATCCATCTCATTGAACTGACCTAGCCGATGATAGAATAAGTTACCCTAATTCAAATTTAGCTTCTTGAGCATCCACAAAGCTTTGTGCTGAAGCTCCACCGATAGATGACATGACTTTCCAAACACAAGATGATAGGGAGACATACTTATAAGAGTTTTGAACACAATCCGATACGCCCACAAAACATCATCAAGTTTTCTTGACCAATCCATTCTATTTGCATTCACAGTCATTGCAAGGATTGTCTTTATTTCCCAGTTTGAAACCTCAACTTGGCCACTAGATTGCGGATGATAAGGAGTTTCCACATTATGCCTCACTCCATACTTCTCAAGTAGAGCCCAAAGCAACCTGTTGCAAAAATGAGAGACTCCATCACTAATGATCGCCCTTGGTGTACCAAATCTGGAAATGATATTCTCCTTCAAGAACTCTGTGACACTCTTGCCTTCATTATTGGGAAGCGCAACCACCTCCACCCACTTGGACATATAGTCAACAGCTATAAGTATGTACTTCATCTAACTCGAGCTCACAAATGGACCCATAAAGTCAATGCCCCAAATATCAAATAGTTCAACCATAAGAATAAGAGTAAAAGGAATCTCATGCTTCCTTGATATGCCACCTTCCCTTTGATATCGGTCATAAGCCTTTGCATAATCATGGGCATCCTGATGAAGAGTTGGGCAATTATACCTGCATTGCAAGATCTTTTCAGATGTCCAGATACTACTAAGATGCCTCTAAACAGGGGATGAATGACATGCCTCGAATATATTCATCATCTTTGCCTCAAGAACACATCTACAAATTATCCCATCAGCACAAACATGAAATAAGTATGGCTCCTCCTAGAAAAACTTTTGCATATCGGAACTAAACTTACTGCGCTGATGGAAGGACAAATAAGACGACACCACATCAGTCACCAAATAATTAGCAAAGTCTGCAAACCATGGAATTAGTCTTGTGATGCAGCCAATACTTTCTCATCTGGGAAGGTATCATCAATCTCAATCTCATCATTCAGTTTCAGCATTGCCTATTCTTCTAATCTAGACAAGTAGTCAGTTACCTGGTTCTCAGTCATCTCTCAGTCCTTGACCTCAAAGTCAAATTCTTGCGATAGAAGTAACCATTGAATCAATCTAGGTTTCGCATCCTTATTTTCCATAAGGTACCTAAGCATTGCGTGGTCAGTGTGCACAATCACCTTTGTGCCAAGAAAATAAGATCTAAACTTCTCAAACGCAAAAACCATAGCAAGCATCTCTTGTTCCATCACCATATAATTTTTCTAAGCAGTATTGAGTGTTTTTCTAGTGTAGTATATGGGATGGAGAATCTTCTTGCGATTTTGGCCTAGGAATGTTCCTAGCGCCACTCCACTAGCATCACATATAACCTCAAATGGTTGTTGCCAGTTAGGTGTAACAACGATCGGAGAAGAGATCAACTTCTCCTTGAGGCATTCAAATGTCTTCAGACATGGATCATCAAAAATGAAATTCACATCTTTCTCCAACAACCTGCACAAAGGGTGTTCAATTTTAGAGAAATCCTTCATGAACCTGCGATAAAAACTAGCATGCCCCAAAAAGCGTCGAACACCTTTCACAAAAACTGGAGGAGGCAATTTTTCAATCACCTCAATCTTTGATTTATCAACCTCAATTCCTTTCTTGGAGATCTGGTGCCAAAGCATTATACCTTCTTTATCCGTGAAGTGACATTTCTCCCAATTAAGCACCAGATTGCACTCTTCACATCTTTTCAACACACAACTCAAATGGGCTAAGCAGTCATCAAAAGGAGTCACCTACCATAGAAAATTCATCCATGAATACCTCAATAGTGTCCTCCACAATGACTGAGAAGATCGATATCATACATTGTTGAAAGGTCATCAGCGCATTACATAATCTGAATGGCAGCCTCTTGAATGCGAATGTCCCATATGGACAAATGAAAGTGGTCTTCTATTGGTCTTCGAGAGCAATCGAGATCTGATTGTATCCTTAATAACCATCAAAGACCTGATTGTATCCTTAATAACTATCAAGAAAATAATACCATCCTCTACCAGTAAGACGACCTAAAATTTGATCCATGAATAGTATTAGAAAATGATCTTTTTTAGTCTATGCATTCAGCTTTCTGTAGTCTGTGCACACACGCCAGCCTGTGACTAGCCTCATCAGAATAACCTCATTCTTTGCATATGGAACCACAGTGATTTCACCTTTCTCAACACACATTGAATCGAGCTTACCTACTTGCTATCTGCAATAGGATAAACCATACCTGCATCTAACCACTTGATGATTTCCTTCTTGACGACCTCTTGCATAGGCAGATTAAACCTACGTTGATGGATCAATACTAGGAATACAATCTGGCTCGAGTTAAATCTCGTGAGTGAATATGCCTGGCAAAACCAATGTTTCAGGACCTGATTTCTCAGGTCATGATGGCACCTACAACCCCCCAGTAGGCGAACCAATTCCCGTATACTGGAACAGTTAGTAATGGGCTACTACCTAAACAATACACACAATAAGAAGAAATAAGCGGAAGCTGAATATAAAGATAGACAACGCAGAAGCAATAACTTGAATATATACATAGTGAAACTACACCAACCCTAAGACTTGGTATCGATAGTACAGAAACTTCTAATTGAATACAAGTGCTAGAAGTAACAAAATGATAAGTACACTATCTCTGAATATACAAAGAGTAATAGTACAAAAGATGAGATATGGTCAAGCCCCGGTCGTCAGGCGCTCACCCTAGTCTCGAAGATCCAAAAGTTGCATGAGTCTCTAACATGATCAACGGCGAAAGATCAACTAGTATCTGCACCAGAAAGATGCAGAAGTGTAGTATGAACACCAATTTCTAAGCAACGGGTACCCAGTAGGCATCATCGACTGACTGAGCGCATATAAGATATAAAAACAGTAATATAGCAGATAGCAAGAAAGTGGTCACAGAGAACAATAGAGAAAGCACAAGGAACTAGCACAAAGAACAGACAACCAAGAGTTATAAACAAACAATGCTAGCAGAAAAACAAATATACACAGAACACAGGTGTAAGAAAGAGGGACGCACCTGGGATCCTTGCAACAATAGTATAAATAAAGAGGGAGATAATCAGGAATGTGGCGGTATACCGGTAACCTCAAGTAAAAATGGAAAGAAGGAAAGCAACCCAACAAAATCAACTAGAAGCCATAAAAGTAACGAAAACACACTAAAACACCAACTCTCAAGATAAGCATGAATCGGGATCCATCTCACAATTCACAACCTAGAATGGAATATCTAAACCACCAGAACCAAGAGTTCTACTTAGAATTAAGATAAGGAACAACGTCTGATAAATCACAACCACTCAGGAGGACACACGACGGAGCCTCAAAGATATAGGACTCACTAGCCCCTCAATACTCAAGCCCAAAACTCAGAGCCTCAAGAGGCTAAAACTTACCAATTCTCAAGAACCAAAGACCATAACTAGATCTATGAAACGATAGGAGTAATATAATCTACCTACAGTCCCAACGGCCGCCCATACAACCGAGGAATGCAATCAAGTGAAAACAAATCCTTCGGCCGCCCATACAATCGGAGCGTACACTGAACACACAGCAAATAAGGGTGGAATCCGAGTGATATGCATGATGATGATAATGATGGAACCGATAATAGTAACTCTGTATGCACCTTCCCCGGTATTCTGGCAGGAAGACCCATGGTGGAACGTGCCCGCTATACCTCATCCTATGCTGTATACCCCTCCTCTGGCATGCTCGGCCCTTTGGCTAGGTCCTGGAATGGATGCCCCATGGAGGTCCCTGACCACATACAGTAACAAACGTGAAATCTCAGAGAATCAGAACCTCGAAGTACATGCCTGAAATTGAACCAGGTCTAAAACAATAGTAGTAATCTCAAAAGACCCTCTCAAAGGGTGCCCAAAGTATACTCGAGTCTAAATCAGTGATAAGAGTTTCAATAACCCTCTCGAAGGGTGCCCAGAGCGTATTCGGGTCTAAATCAGTAAAAAAAATCAAGTCTAGTGCTCTGCCCAGCTGAGCCTAGTATCAGTAGGAAATCAAGTCTAGTGCTCTGCCCAGTTGAGCCTAGTATTAGTAGGAAATCAGGTGTGAAATCATCCAAATCCTGTTTTATCATTATTTATACTAAAAACAGCCCCCCAGGGCCATGCAAGGTTTAGAAAGTCATCTATCGTAGGCGCAAAGCCAAAATAGTGATAAAACATGCACAAAAAAACTTTTTTAATGGATGATATGCTCGCACACAAATATAAATTAGCCCAACGGCTCACAAACATTCCTACCGTCCCTGCAGAGGCTCAACAGCTCTACAGTATTCATAACCAGCCTAGAAGGACATATCTATGTCCGGGACTCGCGGACAATCCCAAATAACCCACCATCTATGTTCCAGAGTCAATGCAAGGCCACAAAGGACCACAAGGGTAATATACAATATTACACGAATACTACAATCAACGTATGAAATAAACGGACAAAAAAGACGGGCAAGGTCTGGGGTACCAACCTAAAACAACCCACCTAAAGATACTAATTAATGCAGTTATAGCCTATATACATAGAGTTTAGGTAGGGAAAGCCATAACCTACTTGTCATTCGATGAATAGTTGCGGGGATGGCGTCGTCCAGACTCAAACTTCTCTGGGAAACTCCAAATCATGAAGCCACTATCAATACAATAATATACACATCAATACAAGACTAATGATACCCATAATGCCATAAACATAACCGGGTTGAAATTCAGGCCACAAACAGGCCCGTGGGCCCCATAACTAAAAACAGGAAACAAAAAACACCCATGTGTTCCTTACAATCCCGGGAGCACATGCTCAAAATATAAGCGAATTGGGCCAAGTAAAATGGCACAAAACAACCCGCTAAAAAGGAAAACTAAAGAGGGAAGATTCAAGAATGAAATTCGGAAATTAATCAAAAGATACTTACCACAACGAGAGAAACAAGCTAAGGGAGTGAAAACTCTGATCCCACGAACATGCAAAGCTCAAGAGGGAAGATTCTTCAAGGAGTTTCCAATCTTTGAGAAATAGTAACAATGGAGGTTTATAACAATGGAGGAGGAGGGTAACTTGGGGAAGAAGAGCTTACCAACTAACAAGGGAGAAAGATTTTCCCCCCAATACTATGATTCCCCAAGCTTAGGACAAAAATAGAACACTTTGGTAGAGAGGATTTACAATTTAGAGTTGGGAAAATAGGGAAAACAATGCTGGAAAATTGAAGGCTAAGTAATATATACAGCTGGAAATTTGGTCAGTGCCAACGACGCTAAAACAACGCCATAGCGCTAGAGGGAGGGCAAACGTTGAGGCGCCATCTCGCTGGACTGGCACAATCGCACAGGCGGGCGACAGGCGCTTCAGTGCTATCACGCTGGCCTGGCGCAATCGCGCTGAAGGCAGCCCTGCAACAGAAAATCTGCAAATTTCTAAAACTCCACGAGGCATTTCGGGCACAATCAGAACCCGATACTCGAAAACCAATAGTGCTATTAGAGTGGAATAATGTTTCGAACTCAATAGAATCAACGAAACTTCCATACGAGGTCATCTCAGAGGAATGTTGACCCAAGTCAACACTAGCTAACGCCAACCAAACATCCAAAATGAGCCCGCCTCACCATTCTAGAGCTAACAACACTGATAGAATTTCCATCCGAGGCCCTCTTCTCCAAATATTGACCAACACTGATGGAATTTCCATCCGAGGCCGTCTTCTCCAAATATTGACCAAAGTCAAACAAACAAGCCCAACTGGCCTGACAGCACAGAACGAGAGAGAATTCCAAACTTAAAACTCCCGGATCCTGACCAAAGATCTCACTAGACCAAAGTCCACACTCCAGAGATAACGAAATTATCAGAATTCGTTTCTGAGCACATTCACCAAGAATGTTGACTGAAGTCAATGATTTCAAAAACCTAAAGCTCTAAAACAAGGAATGGCCAAAAAGACCAAACAAACGGCCCGAGCACCGAACTACCAGTCCCAGAAAGCCATAAATGACTTAGAGCCGCTACAGGCAAGCTCTAACGGTACAAGAAAGGCGAACACACGTAAATAACCGGGAGGTTCATTACATCATCCACTACTAAAAAGACTTTCATCCCCGAAAGACAAGAAAGAAGGAAAGACTAGAGATTAAAAGAACAGCGGATACGAAGCCCGCACTACTCTCTCAGAAAACTCGGGTAGCCTCCTCGATCGGATGGCACCCAATAGAAAAGAACCAAAGAAAGCAACCAAGCCTAAACCTCTTACTAGCCAAGCTAGATTTCAAACTCAAACTCCAAAACACCAAGGTTTTGCTAACCCAAATTGAGCCTCAAGAATCTCAACTGGTAAGCACCGACACAACCCTGAAACAAGAGAAGCAACACGACCAACACACAAAATTTGAATCTTCGAAACCACAACCAAGTTTACTAGAAAATACAACAACCAAAACTCTAACTCATGAACCCGCTGATCCGTAACACCATTTTATTCTTAAACAAATCCTTTTGTACCATAATCGTGGAATTTATATAAGTCAAACACTCGAGCCATTCTCAAAATATAAACTGACACACCGGAGATCCATAGTTCCTGCTTATACTCTACCACAGATGAATTCACCCATTTTACTCAAATCCATTCCAAACCAAGATATAGCCTACTAGCCTTTGCAATCAAAGATAACAATCTGAAGCATATCATCAAAAACTGGAGTAACTTACCCCGACTGACCATCAACCAGCGAACGAACACTTTTGCTTACATCAAACTCGATAACTAAACCCAGCTAAACCAACCATCTGAACCTGACTGAACTTTAAACACCATGGTTAGAAAGTGCATGAATGAACACCCTGTGTTAACGGAGAAACTTCCAAACTGTAGAACAAACCCAACTACTGCACCGTGCAGAGTCATAGTCAATTGGAAGAGAATGAACCAGGGAAACCTGCCCAACAGACCCAACCCAAAACCAAGCCTCTGCAAGGAGTGTGGTAAGACTACCACGAAGCTCGTAACCATCACTAAGGCCCCAACTCTTAAAAGTACTACTGCTACTTTGAATACTCAAACACCATTTAGATTTGAAATTGCTTTACAAATCTTAACTCGGGAAGGAGTATACCATACCACGAATATCAAGTCAAAACACCCCAAAGGCAAAGGAAAAAGGTGCCTGGGGTTCATGGTCGCCATCTAGATATAAAATTTCTGCATATACCCTCAACTCACCCCTTTGGTTTGAATCGACTGTTCTACCGCATCAGCACACAAACTAACAATCTTGAAGCACACCATATACCAAACTTCTAGTCCATACATGCCGAGTCTAACCAATGCTGGAACCTCATATAAAAGACAATCCCTGTAGACCCAACTAAACAAGCATTTCAAACTCTCGGCAATAAAGACGACGATCAATCTCAAAGTACCATTAGAACTTAAAATATCCCCGCTAGCCTCAACCCACAAAGCCTGATCACATATAGCATACACTACTGCTGAATCTCAAACTCACACTATTGAGTCTGTCTAACCATGGTAGAAGGAACCTCGTACTATCTAGAACACTGCCGAAATCTGAAATGTCCAGCCTAGCTCAAAGGTTAGCCAAGGACTAGGTATCCAAGTCCAACTGTCACCCCATAATGGAAAATGGGTAAGCTAAGTTGTCCGAACTTAATGCCTTCCAACCCAAGAAGCTGCAACCAAAAGAACAAACTACGAACCATCCAAAGTAGTTTGCTAGCCCATGCTTTTTTTGGAACCCAATCCTGATTTACTAACCACCGCCTCTGTCGAACCCATATGCTGCCAATGAACCCTTAGAAACCGAAGCCAACTAGGCTTGAATATGCAAGTTGCCAAAACCGCAGTTGCTACTGAAATCTCAAACCAATCGAAGCAAAACCACTGCAATATGTAGTCGGTCAAACCAAGTCACCAACCCACAACCCAAAGCAATCTCCCAGTCGTCACCTCAGTCAACTACTAAAACACACCAGCACGAACAAAGAGTCATCTCCCTCCTTTTTTAGCTAAACCAAACCCTTCCATAGCGTATACTGAACCTTACATATCCCTTCTCAAATAAGAATCTGGAGCCATTTCCCTAGATCCCATACTTACATTGTAAAAAATCAACAAGGCAGGAGAAAATAGGCCAAATGCCCGACTCACCCAATATGCTATGAATACAACTCAGCCACGAGGCTACTATTAACACTTAGTCGAAAATGCAAAAGCCAAAACCCAATTACAATGCCAAAATTAAAAGCTCATCCAGAGAACTATGATCGAAATTCATTCCGACTGGAACTAGGGAAAATAACAATCCAACCCAACTGGGCAAGAAACTGAAGGAGACTATGGGAACAACCCACATACCTGCCAACCTCCTAAACCAACCAAACAAAGAGGGTCGATTCTAATCACCCAAAAAACAAAACCAATCTATGCACGCTAGCATAACTGACACCTCTCAATGTAAGACAAAGCTCAAACTCTGGAACAACCACCGGTTACACTAAAACAACACAATAACTTCTAGCAAATGCTAGGAAATGGCCTAGGCAACAACCATCTAGGACCAGTCAAGAGGGAAGACTCAACATAAGCCTAGAGTCACAATGGATTTGGAGCAAAACCAACTAGAAAAGAGACTAACAAGAACTACCCATGAGCTACAACTCCGGGTAAACACCTCTCAAGGATAACTCACCCCATCCACTACTAAGGAATAACCTACCACTAAAACAATGTATAGATACTACAATTCAGGTAGCCAAATAACTAACAAGTAGCAGATAGGCATATAAGCAAATAAATGATAAAAGGGATAGAATCGCAATGCGAACAATACTATCACAAGCCGAAGGTAGCAAAAGCCTTACTTGGAGCAACGATATAAGGAACCTCTACCTCGGGCCCACCAAGAGGGGCATCAGATTGACGGGGTCTAAAACTGGCCGAAGTAGTCGAAGCTGAAGGAGCTGTCATCCCTCGACGGGGATAATCTCTAGAATAATGTCCCATCACCCTGCAACTATAGAAACCCAAAGAAGCCTTACTCCGATGCACGATGCCTATCGACTCTGGACAGATACCTGACCACTATAGCCCTGCTGGCTAGAAAGTGGGATCGTGGGGCAATCCATAACAAAGTGTCCACGCTCCCTGCACCAATAACAAGCTTTACCAAGTGAAGTCTGATGGGAAGATCTCGCTGAACCTGACCGTCCACCATGGCCTACACAACTTGAAAGTGAACCTCGGAGAATCTAAACCATACTATAGCCACTAAGCTCAACATGTCCTGTACCACCACCCTCTGAAACCTGTGGAGCAACTAAAACTGGCCTGGTAGATAAGAAGTAATGGAACCTATCTCTGGTGGAGAATCCCCTACCTCGAGTCTGAGAACCTCGGAAACTATCCTGGCGATAACGTTTCTTAGCGCTACCTCCATAAGCCTCACGGCATAAACCCTCAATAGCCTAAGAATGATCCACTACCTGAAGGAAGGTAGTCCCAACCATAACCAAATACTCAGTCCCCAAACAGAGCGGTGAAATCAAACCCTCAACAAAGCTCTGAACTCTATCAAACTCTAAAGGCACAGTCCTAGCAGTATGCCTAACCATCTCATGAAATCTTGCCTCATAGTCCAACACTGACAAACAACCCTGCTAAAGAACTGGAAGCTCAACCCTATTTGAAGCACCGCTCAAAAAGCTGGGTACTAAAACAACCACCGGAGGACTCAGAGTCCTAGCCATGGTGTCCTGAAGAACAAGTGTAGCTATAAATCCAATCAGAGGCTGGGTTGACCCCACATCCCCTATCTGGTGCGGTAAACTCTCACTCTGAAGCCCTGAGACTGACGGAAGCACTGAAGCAACAGGCACAGAAGCCTCGATATCACTGACTGTCGAACTCATCTTAGGCATCTGAGAAGGAATGAAACAACTGAAGTTTAGAAGTCAATGGAGACAAGAACCCATGATAAGGAGCCAAGAATACGAAACTTTTCCTAATAATGCCTTGTAGCCTCTCACAAATAGGATACGGACGTCATCGTACCAATCCATGAGACTCTACTTAGACACTTGCTTCTGTACCATGACAAAGATGAACCTAGAGATCTGATACCAAGCTTTCACGACCCAATTTATCAGGTCATGATGGCACCTACAACCCCCCCAGTAGGCAAACCAATTCCCATAGCCCAGAACGGTTAGTAATGAGCTACTACCTCACCAATACGCATAACAAGAAGAAATAAGCAGATGCTTAATATATAGATAGACAACGCGGAAGTAATAACCTGAATATATACATAGTGAAACTACACCAACCCCAAGACTTGGTATCGATAGTACATAAGCTTCTAATAGAATACAAGTGCTAGAAGTAACAAAATGATAAGTACACTGTCTCCGAATATACAAAGAGTAACAGTACAAAATATAAGATATGGTCAAGCCCCGGTCGTCAGGTGCTCACCCTAGTCTCAAAGATCCAAAAGCTGCATGAGTCTCCAATGCGATCAACGGCGAAAGATCAACTAGTATCTGCACCAGAAAGATGCAGAAGTGTAGTATGAACACCAATTGCTAAGCAACGGGTACCCAGTAGGCATCATCGGCCGACTGAGCGCATATAAGATATAAAAACAGTAATATAGCAGATAGCAAGAAAGTGGTCATAGAGAATAACATAGAAATTACAAGGAACTAGCACAGAGAACTGACAACCAAGAGTTATAAACAAACAATGCTAGCACATAAAACAAATATACACAGGTGTAAGAAAGAGGGACGCACCTAGGATCCTCACAACAATAGTATAAATAAAGAGAGAGAATCAAGAACATGGCGGTATACCGGTAACCTCAAGTAAGAACGGAAATAAGGAAATCAACCCAACAAAATCAACTAGAAGCCATAAAAGTAACGAAAACACACTAAAAACACCAACTCTCAAGATAAGCATGAATCGGGATACATCTCACAATTTACAACCTAGAATGGAATAACTAAACCACCAGAACCAAGAGTTCTACTAAGAATTAAGATAAGGAACAACGTCTGATAAATCACAACCGCTCAGGAGGACACACAACGGAGCCTCAAAGATATAGGACTCACTAGCCCCTCAATACTCAAGCCCAAAACTCAGATCCTCAACAGGCTAAAACTTACCAATTCTCAAGAACCAAGGACCATAACTAGCTCTATGAAATGATAGGAGTAATATAATCTACCTACAGTCCCAACGGCCGCCCATACAATCGAGGAATGCAATCAAGTGAAAATAAACCCTCTGACCGCCCATACAACTGGAGCGTACACTGAACACACAGCAAACAAGGGTGAAATCCGAGTGATATACATGATGATGATAATAATGGAACTGATAATAGTAAATCTGTATGCACCTCCCCCGATTTCCGGCAGAAGGACCCATGGTGAGACGTGCCCGCTATACCTCATCATATGACGTATACCTTTCCTCCGGCATGCTCGACCCTTTGTCCAGGCCCTGGAACGGAGGGCCCATGGAGTTCCCTAACCATATATAATAATGAACGCAGAATCTCAGAGAATCAGAACCTTGAAGTACGTGCCTAAAATTTAATCGAGTCTTAAATAGTAGTAGTAATCTGAAAAGACCCCCTCAAAGGGTTCCCTAAGTATACTTGGGTCTAAATCAGTGATAAAAGTCTCAATAACCCTCTCAAAGGCTGCCCAGGGCGTATCCGAGTCTAAATCAGTAGTAAAAATCAAGTGTAGTTCTCTGCCCAGCTGAGCCTAGTATCAGTAGAAAATCAAGTCTAGTGCTCTGCCCAGCTGAGCCTAGTATCAGTAGGAAATCAAGTCTAGTGCTCTGCCCAGCTGAGCCTAGGTTTAGTATGAAATCAGGTGTGAAATCATCCAAATCTTGTTTTATCATCATTTTACTGAAAATGGGCCCCCGGGGCCATGCAAGGTTTAGAAAGTCATGTATAGTAGGCTCGAAGCCAAAACAATGATAAAACATGCATAGAAAAACCTTTTTCATAGATAATATGCTCGCACACAAATAAAAATTAGCCCAACGGCTCACAAACATTCCTACCAGCCGTGCACAGGCTCAACAACTTTACAACATTCATAACCAGTCTAGAAGGATATCTCTATATCCGGGACTCACAGACATTTTCAAATAACCCACCATCTATGTTCCCGAGCCAATACAAGGCCACACAAGACCACAAGAGTAATATATAATACTACACAAATACTACAATCAACATATGAAATAAATGGATAGAAAAGACGGGCAAGGTCTGGGGTACCAACCTAAAACAATCCACCCAAGGATACTAATTAATGCAGTTATAGCCTATATACGTAGAGTCTAGGTAGGGAAAGCCATAACCTACCTGTCGTCCGATGAATAGCTGCAGGGACAACATCGTCCAGGCTCGAACTGCTCTGGGGAACTCCAAATTGTGAAGCCACTATCAATACAATAATCTACATATCAATACAAGATGAACGATACCCATAATTCCATAAACATAATCAGGTCAAAATCCAGGCCACAAATGGGCCCGTAGGCCCCGCAACCTAAAATAGGAAACGAAAAACACCCATGTACTCCTTACAATTCCGGGAGCACATGCTCAAAATTTGAGCGAATTGGGCCAAGGAAAATGGCACAAAATACCCGCTAAAAAGGAAAAATAAAGAGGGAAGATTCAAGAATGAAATCCAAAAATTAATCAAAAGATACTTACCACAACGAGAGGAACAAGCTAAGGGAGTGAAAACTCCGATCCCACGAACATGCAAAGCTTAAGAGGGAAGCTTGTTCAAGGAGTTTCCAAGCTTTGAGAAATAGTAACAATGGAGGTTTATAACAATGGAGGAGGGAGGTAACTTGGGGAAGAAGAACTTACCAACTAACAAGGGAGCAAGATTTTCCCACAATACTATGAATTCCCCAAGCTTATGACAAAATTATAACACTTTGGTAGAGAATTTACTATTTAGAGTTGGGAAATGGGGAAAACAATGCTGGAAAATCGAAGGCCAAGCAATATATACAGCTGGAAATTTGGTCAGCGCCAATGGCGCTAAAATAGCGCTATCGCACTAGAGGAAGGGCAGGCGCCATCGCACTGGACCAACACAATTGCACAGGCGGGCGACAGGCGCTTCGGCTCTATCGCGCTGGCCTAGCGCGATCGCGCTGATGGCAGCCCTGCAATAGAAAATTTACAACTTTCTAAAACTCCACGGGGTATTCTGGGCACAATCGGAACCCGATACTCATAAACCAATAGTGCTATTAGAGTGGAAATGAAGTTTTGGACTCAAGGGAATCAATGAAACTTCTATACGAGGTCATCTCAGAGGAATGTTGACCCAAGTCAACACTAGATAACGCCAACCAAACATTCGAAATGAGCCCGGCTTACCCAGGACTCAAACCAACAAGTCAACTAACATAAACTCAATATTTCGGAGCTAACATCGCTGACAGAATTTCCATCTAAGGCCGTCTTCTCTGAATATTGACCAAAGTCAACAAAACAAGCCCAACTGGCCTAAAAGCACAGAATGAGAGAGAATTCCAAGCTGGAAAGCTCCCGAATCCCGACCAAAGGTCTCATTAGACCAAAGTCCACATTCCAGAGCTAACGGAATTGTAGAAATTCGATTTTGAGTACGTTCACCAAGAATGTTGACTGAAGTCAACAATTTTAAAAGCCTAAAGCTCTAAAACAAGAAATGGCTAAAAAGACCAAATAAACGGCCCGGACACCAAACTACCAGTCCCAGCAAGCCATAAATGTCTTGGGGCCACTACAGGAAAACTCTAACGGTACAAGAAAGGCGAACATGCATAAATGCCCGAGAGGATCATTACACAATGGCCCTCTTAAACTTTCTCAACACAGAAACTAGAGCCTCTACTTGCCCTTTAACTAACTCTGCAACAATAATGACTGGCAAGGTATTGTTGGCTCCCAAGAAAACATATCGTAAGTGGGATGGTAGAGCCTTGAGATCCAAGACTGGAGGCTCCTCAATAGAAGGTCTGGCAGGTGGGGTTGCACGATTCTTCAAGTCTAAATCTAACTTCTTTGGAGCATACGTTTAAGACCCTATACCGATGAGTGCATCAACCATCTTATCATACTCCTTAATGTCCTCTCCATCGAAATTCATGATTACAACCACAAGTGATTCAACACCAAATCGCTCCTCAACAGGTACTAGTGTCTGCTCCTCATTGACTATATCTATCACTGAGACCACACGCATGTCATTGGGATGCTTTATTGACTGACAAATATTGAAATTTACTACTTTATTATTCAATCTGAACTTCATCTGCCCAATATCCATGTCAACTAAATCACGTTCGATGGCAAGGAATGGTCTCTCTAAAATAATGAAGACCTCAAAGTCAACCTCACATTCAAGAATCACAAGATCCGCCCGAAATATAAAGGACTCAACTTTCACAAGCACATCATAGAGAATACCCACAGGCCTTTTTATTGTACGATCTGCCATAAGAAGTCACATTGATGTTGGTTTGGGGGCTCCCAAGCCTAACTATCTGAACACTACTAGTGTCATGAGATTAATGCTAGCACCCAAATCTCACAAAGCCTTTGCAAAGTTGAAGGCTCCTATAGTGCAGGAATAGTAAACGCTCTAGGATCCTCCTTTTTTCCACCAGAGAACGGGAGATACATTCTTGCCCCTACTATCATCCTACTAAGTAAACTTGATGTTAGCCACATCCTTGAGCTGGTAGGAAGCTAACTCAAAGCTGTTAGTACCAGTCATCTGCATCACCTCAAAAATCTTCTTCACCTCATCAATGAGGTTTTGTGGGTCTTTATCAACCTTTGATCGCAAAAACTCCGAGGGATTCATATAGATGAAATCCCTAACTCTCGTAGTAGATGACCCACCATTTGGGTTAGCGGAGATAGGTGCCTATTGATTAGCTTGAGTAGTCATAGCTTGTGCCAACATTTGGATGGCATTTCTGAATTCCGCATTTATAACCTCGTGGTCTGGAACTGGAGGATTGGTGTTGTGAGCGTTGTTTCTTTATGGAAGCATTATCTAAAATGCACAAAGAATGGATTAGAAGGGAGAAATAGAGTTAAACTTTAACGCACAATATTGAACATGAAAGAAATGGAGTTTCCTAAAAATGTATTGTAGCCTCCCTCTCATAAGTATGGCACGCTTCACACCTATGAAAAGGACTCTACTTAATGAAGATTTTAGATATCCTAGGACCCTTAAACCTGATGTTCTGATACCAAGTTTGTCACGCCCCGAGCCTACCCCCTGTAACACGGGAACTGATGTTATGATCCTATTTTTCATTATAGGATACAACTTCGGAACTCAAAAAATAATCAATTGATAATTTATTTTTTAAAAATATTTTAGTGAGTTGCCACCTAATTTTAGGAAAATTAGAAAATCTATTAATTATTAAACAAATTTTGTCTACAAAACCAGTTAGATTCTAGGTAAGGGTTCAAGTTATTTCAAAAGGTAGGGGTTAGACATCCTTCAGAATTCACAACGGTAGTTCCCAATTTAACTTATTTATTTAATTGAGAGATAAAATTAAATTCCTCGACCCTTTAGAGTTAGAGAAAAGAAGTCTTCAGAACTCAAAAAATCCAAGGAAAAACTTTTACGAGACGACCTAATATTTGCGTATCATTTAGCCAAAAACTTTTCAGAAATGGCCTAATATTTGTCTATCGTTATCTAAAAATAAATAAATACAATAAAGAATTCAAAATATCTTTGAAGTTAATCGAATATCTTCTTCGGAAAGTAACTCCATTTACCTGTAAATACACTTAGTAAAAATGTTAGAACTGAATGAATGTTTATCAAAATGCCATGTACCTATAAATACACTTAGTAAAAATATTAGAATTGAATAAATGTTTATCAAACTGAATTAATGAAATAAATAATAAAAAATAAAACTCATTTTATATACATTATAGGCCTTGGAGATCGACAAAAATTTCTTCATCGGATAATTAAACTCATATTTGATATAAGATAATCGAGCTCAAAATAACATACGTATTTATTATGGGAAGTCCTCAAAAATCCAATGGAGAGATTCTTTCATTGGTCAATCAGATTGATATTCGATATGAAATAATCAAAATCAAAATAATATCCATCTTTTATTATGGGGTGGCCTTAAAAATTCGACGAAGAGATTTTTTCATTGGCCAATCAAATATAGTAATCAAGGAGGAACAACAATGATGTCAGAACAAATTTTCTAAACAAAACCATCACAAAATTTAGCAAAACAAATGTTAACCATAGTCCAAAAGTGATAAATACAGCTAAAGTTAATTTGAACAATTTAATAATAACCCAAAAACTACAAGAAACAAAGCAACAGCCAAAAAGGAGTAAAAAATAGTGAACAACAGACATTAACCAACAACAAATACGATCGACGAAAAAGGAAAAGAACAACAATAAGGCTGCCGAAGTGATATGTTTTTTGTCCAGATCTAAAATAATAAAGGCAACACAAATATATGTACATAAAATTCACAAAAATAATGAGGTCATTGGAACAGTGATATGTGGGCCGTCGGAGTATTACCTGATAGTACTTGCTCACCGTCAATGAGTGTTTCCAGTGACACGGTGGTTTATGATTGAATTATCAGTGTGCTCTGTCATGAGAGTTTTGATGGAGCTCATAGGTTGTTGCTGTTATGATGCCTAAAACACAGCGAAAATGATGTGAAGGGGGAAAAGGGGAACGTGGCTGGCCGGCGATGTGTCTGTTGTGGTGGAGTGATGGTGGAGTTTGGGTTGTTGGTTTTGTTAGAGTTTCAGCATTTGCTGGTCATAGAAGATGAAACAAAAGGTGGGTTAGAAGAGTAGCGGTGGTGGTTTTGTGGAGTGACTTTAACAATGGTGCTCATGTCATTGGTGGTCGACTAGAATTTCGTTAGAGGTTTGTTTGTTTCTTGGTGAAAACAATGGTTGGAGATCCGGTACTCGCCGAAAAAATTAGGGGAAAGGGGAAACACGCAGCGAGGTGGAAGATTTGGTTCTTGCCAGATTCTGGCAAGGGATGGTGATGGCCGAAAAAAGGGAGCAAAGGGAGGTTGTTTCTTGAAAGGAGGAGAGATTCTTCTTTTGCAATTTTTTTTGTCAAATTAGGAAATTTACACCACCAAGGAAATGTGTGGAGTGTATGAAAAACTTTATAGATAACATGAAATCTTCTATGTGGCAGTACCATTTATTGAAAACCATGGGCTATCAAAACTGTGTGCTCAAAACCATGGTTTATCTAAATTCATGGCTATTTATTTATCTGTGTAAAAAAATCTTCTTTGACTTTCATATATTAATGGTTTGTGCTAAAAAATAATAAAAGTATATCTACTGACATGTAAAAAATGTGATTTGAATAAAGACAACTGATGAATAAATAGAATCGAAACAATATTTATTTATGTGCAAGCGATTACAATAAAAATTAATGATAATTAAAATTAACTAAAATATTTAAAAAATGATAAAAATTCCAATATTTTCAAAAAATGGGAATAATTATCAATAAATTGTGTTAACGTTGAGAAATATGAGAAAATTATATTCTGTGCAATTTAAAGAATAAAAGTTTTTAAAATATTAATTTTAAAAATATCATGCCAAAATTGGGTATTATCAACTGCCCCTCTTTGCTAAGAAATGATGAAAGAATCTTTGAGCGAAGATGTTGACGTGCAGCCAGTTTTGATTCAACAAAGAAAAAGAATGACATATGCACAGAATGATGTCAGACTTTAATAGAATTTTGAAAATATTCTATGTCTGCTAGCGAGGTTGAATAATTTTAAATGAAAGATGATAAACAAGGAAAAAATATTCTAGGATAAAAAATAATCACGTACCTTCGATATTATTTTCCAAAATCACCCTAGTGTCAAACTGTGAGGAGATAGGGATACAAGATTGTATACATGTCTTGTTGAATGGTGGATGACTCAACTTGTCTACTTGAAAGGCAGATGACCTAACTTGCATTTGATATCACTTTGAATGAGGTTATAATCCAACATGTCTCATTGAAAGGCGAACAACCCAGCTTAAATGTGATATGCCACTTTGAATGAGTTAGCTTCCCAACTTTTCTCGTTGAAAGGCGGACGACATAACTTGAAAGTTATATGTCCCTTTGAATGAGGTGGCTTCCCAACTTGTCTCGTTGAAAGGCGGACGACCTAATCTTGTCTCTTTTAAAGGCAAAAGACCCAATCTTATCTCTTTGAAAGGCGGATGACCCAATCTTGTCTCTTTAAAAGGCAGACAACCCAATATTTGTCTCTTGAAAGGTGGATGCCATGATCTTATCTCTTTAAAAGGTGGATAACTCAATCTTGTCTCATTAAAAGGCAAATGATCCAATTTTGTCTCTTTGAAAGGCAGACAACCCAATCTTGTCTCTTTGAAAGGTGGACAACCCAATCTTTTTCTCTTAAAAGGTGGATAACCCGATCTTGTCTCTTTAAAAGGCAGACGACCCAATCTTGTCTCATTGAAAGACAGATGACCTAATTTTTCTCTTTGAAAGGCGAACAACCGAATCTTATCTCTTGAAAAGTGAACGACCCAATCTTATCTCTTTGAAAGGTGAACGACCTATTATTTTCTCATTGAAAGATGGATGACGCATTCTTTATCTCATTGAAAGGGGGACGACCCATTTTTGTCTCGCTGAAAGGCGGACGACCCAATCTTGTCTCTTTGAAAGGTGAATGACCTAATCTTTGTATCATTGAAAGGAAGACGACTCAATTTGTCTCTTTGAAAGTTAGACAACTCAATCTCCTCTCTTTGAAAGGTGAACGAGCCAACGCACCTTGCTTTGCACCCCAAAACAGAATGTTGATCTGCCTGGGGCGAAGTGCTGGAGCTTTTATCGTTTGATCATTCGTTGGAAACCTTCTTGGCTCCATCTATTTGATTTTGAGTCGTCCTTTTTTCATGAAACAAGAATCTATTCCTCTACAAAGGATAGGTGACTTGTGACTTGGTTGAGCAAAGGGAGTTCACTATCAATCCTTGGAAGACGCTTAGGAGGTAAGTGGAGCGTTCATATTTGAGAGGGTGAGGAACTTTATTACTAATCCTCACCTAACTGAGATTGACCTCGAGGTAATTTCAACAGTTTTAAGTGGTACCTCAAACATACCTAAGTATCGACAAGATTTGTTTGTCTTACTTCAAACAAAGATTTTTAACTATAACTATTCTTATGTTTCAAGTGCCCTTACCACAAAGAAAATTCTCATTTGCACACATTTGAAGTATTTTGATTTGAGGATATTTTCAAAGTACACTCACAGTCAGAAAAATAGTCACTGCATACAATTGTGATACCATATGCTTGGCCTTCATTTAAATCTCCACTAATGTGAGAGTATTTGAAATGAGATTATGTAAGGCTTGTTATCGTCTTTTAATGTAGGCTTTGGGATGGGTATGATATTCATTTGGGATAAAGGTGACTTAATCCCTCTTGAGCGTTGGACTGAAACTGTGCTTTTGTTGCACTTTTGTCGCTTAAACTTTTTTATTGTACTTTTTTTTTGTTTTGACTTCTTTTGAATCTTTTCTCAATGAAGCTTTTTTTCCTTTTATTCTAATGTTTTCTTCTTTCTTAAACTTCTCCATTATTGTTGGAGTGTTATTCTTCGTTGTTTTTGTTGGGATTTCTCCCTGTCTTCACCTTGTGGAGAGTTTTTGACTCTTTTCTTTTCTTTTGAAGTCATTTTGTATCCTTGACTTTCACGAACTTTGCATCTTTTTTCTAAGAGAGCTTCAAACTTGAATCTTCTTTTGTAATTTGCACGTCTTCAGTGCGCTCATGGAGGTCGGGCCAACAGAGAGATAGTGCATATAAGCACTCAGAAAGGTATAGACTAAGATGTGGTTGTCCAAAGAAAAGGCTTTCAGGCTCAAAGTGGGATACACTAGGGGTTAATGTAATTTGGTAGGCAATGAAAGGCAAAAATGGGTCAAAGAAGGCCTACGATCCTTTCCCAAATCAAATATTACTCAGAATTTTGCCTTAATAAATATTAAGGCCAAGTTATAGATCAACAGTGCGATACAATTGAATTTAATATAAAATCTCACCATACAATGCACATGAAATAATGAGGTTGATTTTATTCTTATCCTGAATGTATGCATGAGAATATTTCAAGTGTCACAAAGATACGACTAAGAGGTATCAAAAGAATATACGATTCACGCCGAAGTCAACATTCTCAATTGTATCAATTATTTTGCATATTTCTAACTATTTTGGCACCAACCAAGTCAAATATATGATTCTTAAAAAATTTCTTTTTTGATTTTCAGAATAAGGAATACCGAACTCAAGAGGGCTGCCTACGTATCTCACCCCGAGGGATGAGAATCAGTGTATGTAGTTCATGAAGATAAGATATAAAATGAGTTATCTTTTGAAATAATGTCATAAATATGCATAAAAATTAATGCAAAGGTACAAACAAACTCGGAACGATGCCTCATAAGTCTAGTGTCAGTTGACGTCTTTAGCCAGAGAACATCTCCCGATTGTTTTCAAGGACAATCATGATTTTGATCTCTCAGTCATCTGTGGGGACCTTCATTCCTATGATCGTCTTCTGATATTTTGGAATGACATATTGTGGCCTCATGATTGACTGCGAGGACATTTATTGTTTGTGTTATTTGCAAGAATGTCTTTAAAAATCATGTGTTCTCCCAATTATTTATGAGAACTATATATTATTATGACCATTCCCGATAAGGATATTTTCCTTCATGGAGATGAGAAATGATTGAAAGCAAATGAGTCATGAAAAATAATAGAATGAAGAATGAGGGTGAATAGTCAGAGACTCCCCTGATTTGTCTGTTTGATGCTTCGTGGAGTCCAATATTAAATGTTGTTTCTCCTTATTGTCCTGGTGGAATTTTTGAGGACCTTCCTCAGAAATTCTTCCCCAGTTTGAATATAGAATATCACTTGAACTTATGTAAATTCCATTGCTATTTAGTATGAATTTTTTGAGATCTTCTCAAAAATTATGCTTCTGTTCGGCTTCAACAAGTTTGTGTATTCAATCTTGTAGCCAACATTATTTTCTGTAGAATTTTTGAGATCTTCTCAAAAATTCTACCCCAGTTTCCATTGTAAATGATTGAAAAGCTTATGAAAAATATGATCGAGTCAGTGGCACCTACGTATCCCGTTAAGGATGGAATCAGGTCAAACGTTGTTCCAACTTTTGAAATAAATAAATCATGTTTAAACCAAAACATGTGTATTAATTACAAAAATCAAATAAACATGAATAAAGCAAATTAGATAGCATTTAGCACATAAACAATGCATAACGCGTCCTAGCATACATGTGACCTTTTAAGCCAAGGTAAGCCTAATGATCGAAGGATGTGTATGCCATTTGTGAAACGTTCCATTGTCCCAAAAAATATATTTGTACAAATTTATGAATAAATTAAATGAAAATACAAAATGTGAAGGGGTGTACAAATAAATATCAGTCTCACATAGGGGTACAAACCTAAACTAAGCCAATTTGAAGGTCCTTTAATCTTGAATTTTTGACATTTTTGAACACCTTTCGGATAAAAATCTTCTTTTGATTTTTTTAAAAAAACTATCTATAAAAATAACAAATTTCCTACCCCGGAGGACAATGGTTAGTACAACTTGATATACGCATCCTTCAAGTTAAAATAAATAGTTGGATGATTTTCCTTTTAGGCTGTGGGCCAATTTAAACACAAGGTGATTTCTAATGGGCCCGATACCCCTTGAGTATTGGGTCAACTTAAGTCAATGCTTAGTTCAGGGGTTTAATTTCGCTCCACATTAGTTGACTAGAGTGGGTTTTGAAAAGAAGACTGAAAATCCAAGCGGACAACTGTAAGCTGAGATAATAAATAAGTTTCAGCCGACCTCGAACTAGTTAATTGCTTATTGTTTTGAGAACTTTGGTTTTTTAAGTGGAGAAGCAACCGCGAAGACACGCGTAATAGCCTTTTTCCTAATGCATTCTAAATTTGTCATTTGGCAAAACCTGTATGCCATGAATGCAATGACATCGTACATATAACGAAAGAAATAATGAATGAATAATTAAATAATGCAAAAAAATATACAATTTTTAAATAATCAACAGAATATACAAGGTGAAAAATGTAAGCAAAAAATTTGTACGAAGGTAAAATCTCCTTAATTGAAAAAATGAATCCATAATGGTTAGAACCTTAATCATCCCCAGCAGAGTCGACATTCAATTATGATCCTATTTTTTCATGATAGGACACAACTTTGGGACTCAAAAAATAATCAATTGATAATTTATTTTAAAATTTTTTTTTAGTGAGTCGCCACCTAATTTAAGAAAAATTAGAAAACCTGTTATTTATTAAACAAATTTTATCTATGAAATAAGTTAGATTCTACGTCATGCCACGAGGCTATCCCCTAGACGTAACATGGTGCTTAGTGTCACAAGTGACCCCAAGCTAACTTGTAACACCCCGGAAACATATCCAGCTATTTAAGTTAAAAACCTAAGAAAAATTCATGTTCCAGGAACTAGGGGTCCAAACCACAGACCGTGGTTCAAACCACGGGTCATGGAATGGAGTCGTGGTTGGCCTTATATTGGTTTAGCCTCTGGTCTGGAACCATGAGTGAGCTCTACGGACTGTGGTTCAAACCACGGGTCCGTCCTATCCACTCGTGGAACTCAGATCAGAAGAGTGACAAGTCCCTCTGAAATGACGACTGGGTTTGATGACCCGTCATCCAGATGATGACCCATCGTCTTGAGTCGTGGATTGACCAAGGGTCAACTGTATTCCCAGCATCAACGACTCCAAACGATGACCCGTTGTTTGTTCTACGGGTCCATCCTGTTGACCCGTAGAAATGTTTCTGCAGACTGTCTAGTCGACCAGGTTCCACGAGTTGGAACCACGAGTCATGGTTCAAACGACGACCGTGGAACCAACTCGTAGAACCTGAGGCCGACCCATTTTCTAGATTTTTCTAAATTAAATCCCAGGGGTATTTTGGTCATTTCTCACCCTTTTAACCCCTAAGTGAGGTCGTTTTGGCTATTTCAAGTAGGGTTTTTACCCTTATTTGCCTAAGTTCCTTCTCATTACTTCACTCTTCTCCCAAAAAGGAAAAGAATCCCCCAAGCTCAAGGTCTCAAGCTCCAAATTCAAGCCTCGTAAGTCTTTCCAATTCAAGTGGGTTATCTTCACCCAAGGTATGTGGGTAATCAATAATGGGTTCCTTTCACCCTTGTGCCCAAAACCCCTAATTCAAATTTGATTTCATGATCTTCAAATTAGGGTTCTTATCCAATTCTCATGGGTTTTGTTAAATATGGTCTTCTCATGATTTGATTATGAAATTGCCATTAAATTGCCTGATTTCACATGGGTTTTTACATGCTAACTCTTATTTCATGAATTGAAGTTTAACCATGGATATTCCTACATGTATGAAGATTGATTTAAGCAAATTGGATTTTGATAGCATGTCCCTTATGGGTTTTCAAGAATGTGCATGCCTAGTTCCTATATTCTATGAAAAATCTATGTATTATGAAATTGAACTAGAGTCATGCAATGTTTTACAAGTCATGAAGTATGCAAATTTTCTATGTTATAAAGTATTATGCAAGACAAGACACCCGATGTTCCATCAATGCTCATGAGTCATTTTCTAAACTAAAACTCATGAGTAGTATGACGATCCAAGTTATGAACAAGTATGAACAAGTATGAACAAGTGATGAACAAGTTGGCATCAGATATGTCATATGTATGTGAGCACATGTTAAACATTTTGGGAGTAGTATTTACCACCGAGTTGGACTGGGTGAGAGTAACCATGGTCCCCGAACTACGTGCCTCTATAGGTTCTAAGTCCCCTCTGTTAGGCATTAGATTTAGTGATCACACTATATGTCATGCCTCTACACCCTGGCAAGGTATATTGGGTCCTTTCGATGGGAAGATACATCGGACTCCATGTAGCTCATCATGGTTTATGTCGGTTAAAAGAAACTCCCACATGTATATTTTCAAGCTATGAAGTTATATGATTTAATACTATGAAACTTAAGCTTTATTTTATGTTTTATGTCTTATACCTTGATATTTATTCATGTTCCTTCTGTACGTAACAAGTTCATTTTAATCATGTTTTAAACTACTTTTATCATGATTTATGCATCGCTCATATACTCAGTACATCTTATAGTACTAACACATATCTTGCGCTGCATCCTTTGATGATGCAAATTCAGGTGTTCCTTTCCAAACACGTGGCTAGAGCTTCCAGGACACTGTATCTGTCAGCTGTTGGTGAGTCCTCTTAGGTCGAGGACTGGTTATGTTTTAGCTGTGTTAGCTTTTCATTTTGTATTTTGAGTTTGCTAAGTTCTTGTTCTAGCAACTCCTTATGTCATGTAGAGGCTTTTCAGACATTGAGAGTATTCGAGTTCTCTTATGGATCTTGTATTTCTATTTTGACTTGATCACCCATCTATGTTATTCTTACTTTATCTATTATACTTCCGCTTATCTTTGTTATGCTTGAGAATGCTATGACCAAGTGTTATCTTGGGTCACTTGTGGTCCTAAGTCTCGTGTTACGTCTAGGGGGTAATCTCGGGGCATGACAAACTTGGATTGATGACTTGTTCGATCATCTTTAGGGTGCTAGTTTCTTCTCCAAGATCGACCTTAGATCCGATTATCATTAACTTTGTGTTAGAGAGTGTGATATTCCAAAGACAACTTTCAGGACTCGGTATGGTCATTATGAATTTATTGTGATATCTTTTGGTCTAACAAATGCTCCTACAACTTTTATGGATTTGATGAACCGAGTTTTCAAAGAGTATTTGGATATGTTTGTGATTCTTTTCATAGATGATATCCTCATTTACTCTCAGAGTGAGGAGGAGTATGCAGATCACTTGAGAGTTGTGTTGCAAACTCTCAAGGGTAGACAGTTCCTTGCTAAATTTAGCAAGTGTGAGTTTTGTATGCAGTCTGTTGCTTTTCTGGGTCATATTATGACTAAAAATGGTATGCAGGTTGATTCTCAAAAGATAGAGTCAGTAAAGAACTGGCCTAGACCTACTATAGGAGGTTTGTGGAAGGATTTTCTTCCATTACTGCCCCTTTTGACCCGATTGACTCAGAAGAAGGTAAAATTTTAGTAGTCCGACTTGTGTGAGAAGAACTTTCAGGAATTAAAGACTAGACTGACCACAACTCCAGTGTTATCTCTACCGGAGGGCTTAGATGATTTTGTTGTGTATTGTGATGCTTCTAGAATAAGTTTGGGTTGTGTTTTGATGCAGCGTGGTAAGGTGATTGCTTATGCTTCAAGGCAACCTAAGACTCATGAGAAGAACTATCCTACTCATGATCTTGAGTTGGCAGCCGTGGTCTTTGCTTTGAAGATTTGGAGACACTACTTGTATGGTGTGCATGTGGATGTATTTACCGATCATAAGAGTCTCCAGTATGTGTTCACTCAGAAGTAGTTGAATTTCTGACAAAGGAAATGGCTCGAGATCCTTAAGGATTATGATAAGAGTGTGCTTTACCATCCGGGTAAGGCCAATATCATGGCGGATGCCTTGAGTAGATTGACCATGGAAAGTGTGTCTTCCGTTGATGATGGGAAAAAGGAATTAGTTAAGAAGGTTCATAGGCTAGCTCAGTTGGGAGTTTGCCTTATGGACTCGATAAAAGGTGGTGTGATTGCACAAAATGGTGCTGAATCATCTTTGGTAGCTGAGGTGAAGGAAAAGCAAGATGAGGATCCCATTATAGTTCAACTTAAGTGTGCAGTTCACCAGCAGCAGGTGGAGAAGGTTTACTTCGTTACCAGGGTCACTTGTGTGTGGCAGATATTGATTGGTTGAGATAGTAGATTCTAACTGAGGTTCACAGTTCTAGATATTCCATCCATCCGGGTGCCACTAAGATGTACCGTGATATACGGGAAGTCTTTTGGTGGAACAGTATGAAGAAGGACATAGTCGAGTTTGAAGCTAAGTGTCCCAACTGTCAACAAGTCAAAGTGGAACATCAAAGGCTGGGTGGCATGCTTCAAGATATTGACCTTCCCAATTGGAAATGGGAAGCGATCATTATGGACTTCATTACTGGGTTGCCTCATACTCTAAGGCAGCATGATTCCATTTGGGTGATTGTCCACCGGATGACCAAGTCATCCCACTTCTTGGCTGTTAAGACTACTGATTCAGCAGACGACTATGCCAGACTCTACATTTGGGATCTAGTTCGATTGCATGGTGTTCCTTTGTCTATTATTTTAGATAAAAGTCCTCAGTGTACATCTCAGTTTTGGAGATCATTTCAGAAAGGCTTTGGTACCCAGGTGAAGCTTAGCACCGCTTTTCATCCTTAGATAGACGGTCAGGCAGAGCGCACTATTCAGACTTTGGAGGATATGTTGAGAGCATGTGTGATTGATTACAAAGGTAATTAGGATGATCACTTACCTCTTATCGAGTTTGCCTACAACAACAACTTTCACTCTAGCATCCAGATGGCTCCGTATGAGGCATTTTATGGATGGAGGTGTAGATATCCTATTGGTTGGTTCGAGGTTGGTGAGGAAGCCTTGATTGGTCCATATTCTGTGCATGAGACCATGGAGAAGGTTCAACTTATTCGGGAAAGGTTGAAGACCACTCAGAGTCGACAAATATCTTATGCGGATGTGAGGAGAAGGGAGTTGGAATTTGAAGTTATTGATTGGGTTTTCCTTAAGGTGTCACCCATGAAGGGTGTGATAAGGTTTAGAAAGAAAGGAAAACTTAGTCCCCATTTTGTAGGTCCTTATCGGGTTTTTAGGAGAGTTGGTAGCATTGCGTATGAGCTGGAGTTGCCAACGGAGTTGGAAGCAGTTCATCCAGTTTTTCATGTTTCCTTGTTGAAGAAGTGTATTGGTGATCCAAGCTTGATTGTCCCTTTGGAGGATGTGGGTGTGAAGGATAGTATCACCTATGAGGAGGTTCCCGTGGAGATCCTTGATCGTCAGATTCGGAGGTTGAGGAACAAAGAAATCGCATCAGTGAAAGTCCTTTGGAGGAATCAGCTTGTAGAGGGTGCTACTTGGGAAGCGGAAGAGGCCATGAAGGCCAAATATCCTCATCTCTTTCCTTCCAATTCAGTTTTAGCTTGAGGTACTAGTTTCCTCCTTAGTATGTCCCTCCGATTCTATTCTATCAATTCCTCTCATGATTCTAGCATTCACCCATGTTTTACGAAGTTATTTTATCATGTTTTCAAGTTGAAAAGTTCAGGTTTTATGTTTACTCTTTGATTTCCATGTTTTGATGTTTGGTTGGGCTGTTTTCTTCTCAATTTTCCTTGTTTAGTCTTCATTCGAGGACGAATGATCCCAAGGGGGAGATATTGTAACACCCCGGAAACATATCCAGCTATCTAAGATAAAAACCTCAGAAAAATTCATGTTCCAAGAACTACGGGTCCAAACCACAGACCGTTGTTCAAACCATAGGTCATGGAATAGAGCCGTGGTTGGCCTTATGCTATTTCAGCCTCTGGTCTGGAACCACAAGTGGGTTCTACGTACCTTGGTTCAAACCACGAGTCTGTCATGTCCACTCATGGAGCTCAGATCAGAGGAGTGACAGGTCTCTCTGAAATGACGACTGGGTTCGACGACCTGTCATCCAGACGATGACCTATCGTCTTGAGTCGTGGATTGACCAAGGGTCAACTGTATTCCCAACATCGACGACTCCAAACAATGATCCATCGTTTGTTCTACGTGTCCATCCTATTGACCCGTAGAAATGTTTCTGCAGATTGTTTAGTCGACCAGGTTCCACGAGTTGTAACCATGAGTCGTGGTTCAAACGATGACCCGTAGAACCAACCCGTAGAACCTGAGGCCGACCCATTTTCCAAATGTTTCTAAATTAAATGCTAGGGGTATTTTGGTTATTTCCCACCCTTTTAACCTCTAAGTGAGGTCGTTTTGGCTATTTCAAGTAGGGTTTTCACCCTTATTAGCCTAAGTTCCTTCTCATTACTTCACTCTTCTCCCAAAAATGAAAATAATCTCCCAAACTCAAGGTCTCAAGCTCCAAGTTCAAGCCTCCTAAGTCTTTCCAATTGAAGTGGATTATCTTCACCCAAGGTATGTGGGTAATCAACAATAGGTTCCTTTCGCCCTTGTGCCCAAAACCCCTAATTCAAATTTGATTTCATGATCTTCAAATTAGGGTTCTTATCCAATTCTCATGAGTTTTGTTAAATATGGTCTTCTTATGATTTGATTATGAAATTGCCATTAAATTGCATGATTTCACATGGGTTTTTACATGCTAACTTTTATTTCATGAATTGAAGTTTAACCATGGAAATTCCTACACGCATGAAGATTGATTTAAGCAAATTGGATTTTGATAGCATGTCCCTTATGGGTTTTCAAGCATGTGCATGCCTAGTTCCTATATTCTATGAAAAGTCTATGTATTATGAAATTGAACTAGAGTCATGCAAAGTTTTACAAGTCATCAAGTATGCAAGTTTTCTATGTTATGAAGTATTATGCAAGACAAGACACCCGATGTTCCATCAATGCTCATGAGTCATTTTCTAAACTAAAACTCATGTGTAGTATGACGATCCAGGTTATGAACAAGTATGAAAAAGTTATGAACAAGTTGGCATTAGATATGTCATATGTATGTGAGCACATGTTATATGTTTTAGGAGCAGTATTTAGCACCGAGTTAGACCGGGTGAGAGTACCCATGGTCCCAGAACTACGTGCCCCCATAGGTTCTAAGTCCCCTCTGTTGGGCATCAGATTTAGTGATCATGACTTATCTCATGCCTTTATATCCTGGCAAGGTATATTGGGTCCTTTCGATGGGGCAGATACATCGGACTCCATGTAGCTCAACATGGTTTATGTCGGTTAAAAGAAACTCCCACATGTTTATTTTCAAGCTATGAAGTTATATGATTCTATACTATGAAACTTAAGCTTTATTTTATGTTTTATGTCTTATACCTTGATATTTATTCATGTTCCTTCTGTACGTAACAAGTTCATTTTAAGCATGTTTTAAACTACTTTTATCATGATTCATACATCGCTCATATACTCAGTACATCTTATAGTACTAACACATATCTTGCGCTGCATCCTTTGATGATGCAGATTCAGGTGTTCCTTTCCAGACACGTGGCTAGAGCTTCCAGGACACTGTATCTGTCAGCTGTTGGTGAGTCCTCTTAGGTCGAGGACTGGTTATGTTTTAGCTGTGTTAGCTTTTCATTCTGTATTTTGAGTTTGCTAAGTTCTTGTTCTAGCAACTCCTTATGTCATGTAGAGGCTTTTCAGACATTGAGAGTATTCGAGTTCTCTTATGGATCTTGTATTTCTATTTTGACTTGATCACCCATCTATGTTATTCTTACTTTATCAGTTAAGAACTGGCCTACACCTACTTCTCCGTCAGATATTAAGTGTTTTTTGGGTTTGACTGGTTACTACAAGAGGTTTGTGGAAGTATTTTCTTCCATTGCTTCCCCTTTGATCCAATTGACTCAGAAGAAGGTAAACTTTTAGTGGTCCGACTTATGTGAGAAGAACTTTCAGGAATTAAAGACTAGACTGACCACAGCTCCAGTGTTAGCTCTACCCGAGGGTTTAGATGATTTTGTTGTGTATTGTGATACTTTTAGGATTGGTTTGGGTTGTGTTTTCATGCAGCGTGGTAAGGTGATTGCTTATGCTTCGAGACAGCTTAAGACTCATGTGAAGAACTATCCTACTCATGATCTTGAGTTGGCAGCCATGGTCTTTTCTTTGAAGATTTGGAGACACTACTTGTATGGTGTGCATGTTGATGTATTTACCGATCATAAGAGTCTCCAGTATATGTTCACTCAGAAAGAGTTGAATTTGCGACAAAGGAGATGGCTCGAGCTCCTTAAGGATTATGATATGAGTGTACTTTACCATCCGGGTAAGGCCAATGTCATGGTGGATGCCTTTAGTAGATTGTCCATGGGAAGTGTGTCTTCCGTTGATGATGGGAAAAAGGAATTGGTTAAGGATATTCATAGGCTAGCTCAGTTGGGAGTTTGCCTTATGAAATCGATAAAAGGTGGTGTAATTGTACAAAATGGTGCTGAATCATCTTTGGTAGCTGAGGTAAAGGAAAAGCAAGATGAGGATCCCATTCTACTTCAGCTTAAGGGTTCAGTTCATCAGCAGTAGTTGGAGGTTTTCTCCAAAAGGGGAGACGATTTACTTTGTTACCAGGGTCGCTTGTGTGTGCCAGATATTGATGGGTTGAGACAGCAGATTCTGACTGAGTCACAGTTCTAGATATTCCATCCATCCGGGTGCCACTAAGATGTATAGTGATCTACGGGAAGTCTTTTGTTGAAACGGTATGAAGAAGGACATAGTCGGGTTTGAAGCTACGTGTCCCAACTGTCAACAAGTTAAAGTGGAACATCAAAGGCCGAGTGGCATGCTTCAAGATATTGACCTTCCCACTTGGAAATAGGAAGCGATCAATATAGACTTCATTACTGGGTTGCCTCGTACTCGAAGGCAGCATGATTCCATTTGGGTGATTGTCCACCGGATGACTAAGTCATCCCACTTCTTGGCTCTTAAGACTTCTGATTCAGCAGACGACTATGCCAGACTATACATTCAGGAGATAGTTCGATTGCATGGTGTTCCTTTGTCTATTATTTCAGATAGAAGTCCTCAATTTACATCTCAGTTTTGGAGATCATTTCAGAAAGGCCTTGGTATCTAGGTGAAGCTTAGCACCACTTTTCATCCTCAGACAGACGGTCAGGCAGAGCGCACTATTCAGACTTTGGAGGATATGTTGAGAGCATGTGTGATTGATTACAAAGGTAATTAGGATGATCACTTACCTCTTATCGAGTTTTCCTACAACAACAACTTTCACTCTAGCATCCAGATGGCTCCGTATGAGGCACTTTATGGCCGGAGGTGTAGATCTCCTATTGGTTGGTTCGAGGTTGGTGAGGCAGCCTTGATTGGTCCATATTCTGTGCATGAGACCATGGAGAAGGTTCAACTTATTTGAGAAAGGTTGAAGACCGCTCAGAGTCGACAAAAATCTTATGCAGATGTGAGGAGAAGGGAGTTAGAATTTGAAGTTACTGATTGGGTTTTCCTTAAGGTGTCACCCATGAAGGGTGTGATGAGGTTTGGCAAGAAAGTAAAACTTAGTCCCCGTTTTGTAGGTCCTTATAGGGTTTTTAGGAGAGTTGGTAGCATTGCGTATGAGTTGGAGTTGCTAATGGAGTTGGAAGTGGTTCATCCAGTTTTCCATGTTTCCTTGTTGAAGAAGTGTGTTGGTGATCCGAGCTTGATTGTCCCTTTGGAGGATGTGGGTGTGAAAGATAGTCTCACCTATGAGGAGGTTCCCATGGAGATCCTTGATCATCAAATTCGGAGGTTGAGGAACAAAGAAATTGCTTCAGTGAAAGTCCTTTGGAGGAATCAGTTTGTAGAGGGTGCTACTTGGGAAACGGAAGAGGCCATGAAGGCCAAATATCCTCATCTCTTTCCTTCCGAAACATTTTTAGCTTGAGGTACTAGTTTCTTCCTTAGTATGTCCCTCCGATTCTATTCCATCATTTCCTCTCATGATTCTAGCATGCTCCCATGTTTTACGAAGTTAGTTTATCATGTTTTCAAGTTGAAAAGTTCAGGTTTTATGTTTACTCTTTGATTTCCATGTTTTGATGTTTGGTTGGGCTGTTTTCTCCTCAGTTTTCCTTGTTTAGTCTTCATTTGAGGATGAATAATCCCAAGGGGGAGATATTGTAACACCCTGGAAACATATCTAACTATCTAAGTTAAAAACCTCAGAAAAATTCATGTTCCAGGAACTACGGGTCCAAACCACGGACCGTGGTTCAAACCATGGGTCATGGAATGGAGCCGTGGTTGGCCTTTGTTGGTTCAACCTCTGGTCTGGAACCATGAGTGGGTTCTACGGACCGTGGTTCAAACCACGGGTCTATCCTATCCACCCATGGAACTCAGATTAGAGGAGTTATAGGTCCCTCTGAAATGATGACTGGGTTCGACGACCCGTCATCCAGACGATGACCCATCGTCTTGAGTCGTGGATTGACCAAGGGTCAACTGTATTCCCAGCATTGACAACTCCAAATGTTGACCCATCATTTGTTCTATGGGTCCGTCCTATTGACCCATAGAAATGTTTCTGCAGACTGTCTAGTCGACCAGGTTCCACGAGTTGTAACCACGAGTCGTGGTTCAAACGACGACCCGTGGAACAACTTGTAGAACCTGAGGCTTGGTCAAAGTACTCTTCGTCATAAAGTTGGGAACACTTGAGGGAGATGAAGGTTCCTTGGTCAAAGTACTCTTCGTCGGCCACTTGGTTGGCATTTTCATGTTCAAATTCGGTCATTTTCAAGCTTAAAGTACCTACACAAGGAACAAAATTGTCAAACAACAAGATAGGTATGTAAAACAATGTATTAGGACAAGATTAGGTCAAAGAAACAAGCCAAAATAATTCCAAACTAAGCTGGGCAGAGTTGCTGTTTTTGGGATTGTGCAAACTAGTCATCGCGATCATGACCCAAACCATCGCGATTGCGAAGAAAAAAATTATTTATTCAGAAAATTAAAGCATCGCGATCGCGAAATGGAGCATCGCGATTGCAAAACTTTGAAAAGTTGGTCCTCGTTATCACGGAATTCGGGCATCGCAATCGCGATGGTCATCTTCTTGCCCAGAAAATTCAGTCAAGCATTTCATCAAACAGGTGCCTTGCACCCTTTTGCACACCATTTTTACACCACATGGGCATCACTATTTACCCCAAAAATCAGTAAACCAACAGATTCATAGCTCCCTACTAGATTCTACCTACAATTTCATACCCAACATCCAATTTACATATTATGAAGAAAGCAAAGATTGACACCCACTTGGTTGTTTAAGGCACTTACTTTAGCACAATAAGAGTGAATCAAAGAAGAGATAACAAAGATCATACCTGAGGATTTGCAAAGGATGTTACGGAATTAAAGTTGATGGTGCATTTTTATTTTGGTTGCCTTGGAAGAGAGAAAAACCAAGTTTCAAAGAACTGTTTTCTTTTGAAACGATTTAATTGACGTTTAATACCTGGAAACTGCTCGTAGTCTCGCAGTCGCATGGCCTTCTCACGTGATCGCGATGAGTTAAGATCCCATAACTCTCTGCGATCGTGAAGTGAGTCACGCGATCACGAATCACACGATCGCGAAGAGTTATTGAAATTTTATCTCATTGCGATCACGATGGTCAAGGGTCGTGATCGCGATGCCTTAGCATCGACTGAGTTTTCTGAAATTTTACACAGTGAACTGCTTTGATGTGCGATGCCACATGTGACACGTACTTTGGGAGGTGCGAAATGCACCACGTTTGGACATGCCGGTCTTTTTAATCAGTTCAATATTTGATTATGCGATGGCATGTGCGGCGGTCACTCTTCCAGGTGTGAAAAACATATTTTCAAAGGTATTTTTGGGTTCTTTTTAACACTTGGTTACTCTTCTCATTCCTTCGGGCACCTAAAGAAAAACCAAAAAGAAACAAAAAATGAAGTAAAGCATAAAGAAGATGGGTTGCCTCCAATCAAGCGCACAATTTAACGTCGCGATGCGACGCCAACTACCTCACCATCGAGATTTCCACTTGTAAGATTTGAACCTTTGACCCAAACATGAATCAAATTTCCGGTGGCACTCCCGAGGTGAAGGTTTTAGCATGAGAAGGTCATTCTCTTAATTCCTCATGTTGCACCTTTTAGCCTTCAAGTGAGAAAGGACGCTTTGACTTCGTTCCACGACAAACTCAAAACCGGATAGACCTTTATCCACTCTTCTTCCAAGGTCTTCCAAAAGCTTTATTACTTTGACTTTCGTCCATTGAATCAAACTTAAGGTCGAACAAAGGTTGAAGTGGGATTTGGGCGTCTCCGCCTTTAAGTTTGCCTCATTCATAACATCCTCACTATGAGATGCCATGGCATCATTCAACACAATGAAAATAAACAAAACAAAAACAACTATTCACAAAATTTAACTAGAGTAAGTAAACTGCAATTCTAAACTAACTCAATATGCCAAATTGTTCCTCGGCAACAATGTCATTTTTGATAAACGCTCAAATCGTGCTCTCCAATTAGGAGGTCACGGCGATTGCGTAGTCAAAATAAAATTTATAATTCCCAATGAGTGTCGGGATCATACCCAGGGAAACAATGTAGTGACGATCAAGCTAATAAAGAGTACAAGCAACTTATTAAAGTTCAAATAACGAAAAGGGAAAAGATATCAAAAATGAGGGTTTTAGACTAAAACTAAAAAGATAGAGTGATCAATGGATTTCACCTTGCTTTCACTAAACAAGGAAAACATGGGAGATATGGTCTTGGGAATTCAAATTCATAAGACTTGAATCCGATTGACACTTAGGTAGTCTTGGTCATAAGTGTGGAATGCTATCTCTCGATCAACATTCACATTTCCAATGATTTCGGTTAGAACATCATTCGGTGCGATAAACAAGCAACCAATTAACTTGGGGGTCATCCTATTCCTAGCTCGGACCCTTAAATGGGAGATTCTGCGATAGGAGCTATTCCTAGCCTCCAATCTAGATGGATTCCCAAGTACCCACTATTGAATCTTTCCGAATTTAGGAAAATTCTCTCCCGAGCAATAACCCAAATCAGAAAGTTAAGCCAATGCTTGTAATCATTGACCATAAATTCAAGCAATGGAAGATTCAAGAGACCCAAATAATCAAACAAGAACAAAATCTAGATTTAGAATCAAATATCCAAACAAGTATTATCTCTAATACAAACCCAAAATCTCAAGTCAACAATACACCTATAAAATAGCAATTAAGAACAAGAGTTGAAGAATGGAAACTAAAGATTTTACAATAAATTCCTCCAAATCTTCACTCCTATGGTGTTGGTTGATGAACCTTGCTCCCAAGCTTTCTCAAAAGTTGTAAAAATAGCCAAAAATATGTTTCAAGATAACTTGGAAGAGATTTATGTGAATTGGGGTTTCCAAAAGGTGAAATTTCCATTTTCCCCCGCAGCTGATGATGCCTTCATCGATGTCGCATGACCATTCCTTGCGGTCGCGAGGCTTTAGCTATTCCTTTATCTCTGTCGTGTGGATTCACTCTCGCGGTCGCATGGCTGTGATTTTCTGTGCATCGCGGTCATGTGCCTTGTAGTTTATGATCGTGATAGCTTGCTTGTTTCCTTATGCATCATGATCGCATGCCTTAGGTCTCGTAGTTGTGATGGTCAATTTGATGCCAGTGATCAGCAGCTCCTCTTTTCCTCCATTTGACTTGTTTTCACTTGAATCTTTCTCGAACACTTCTAAAACACATAAATCTGCAAAATAAAAGAAATTTGTGTCAAGTTGCACTATTTATCCACTTCATACTAGCAACAACATAAGATTAGAAGCTAAACAAGTAGGTAGAATACCAACTTATCAATCATCCCAACTACCCTTGAAATCAATCACGCAAGCTCTCAACATGTCCTCTAAGGTCTGGATGGTACGCTCTACCTGACTATCCATCTGCGGATGAAATGTTATGCTGAGATTCACCTGAGTACCAAGACCTTTCTGAAATAATCTCCAAAAATGAGGTGTAAACCGAGGACCTTTATTTGAGATGATAGACAATGGAACCCCATGCAACCTGACTATCTCGCTGATGTAGAGTCTGGCATAGTCCTCCGCGGAATCTGTAGTCTTGACAGCTAAGAAGTGAGCTGACTTAGTGACTTTGTCCACTATCACCCAAATGGAGTCATGGTGACTGCGAGTACGAGGTAAACCCGTAATGAAATCCATGTTGACCACTTCCCACTTCAAAGTGGGAATGCTAATCTCCTGAGTCACACCTCCTGGTTTCTGATGTTCTACTTTGACCTGCTGACAATTGGGACACTTAGTTATGCCCGGATGAATGGAATATTTAGAATTATAGGCTTCTGTAAGGATTTTCTGCCTTAACTCCCCCACATTAGGAACACATAAACAGCCCTGGTAGCGAAGCACGTTATCTCCCCCTTGGGAGAAAACCTCTACTCTCTGCTGATGAACTGTACCTTTCAACTGAAGTAATATAGGATGACTGTCTTGTTTCTCTTTAACCTCTGCTACCAATGATGATTTTGACCCATTCTGGACTATCACACCACCCTCTATCGTTTCCATGAGGCAAACTCCTAAGCGAGCAAGCCTATGAACATCCCTGGCTAATTCTTTCCTCTCTTTCTCAATATGCGACACACTACCCATGGACAGTCTACTGAGGGCATCAACCACTACGTTGGCCTTACCCAAATGGTAGAGCACGTTCACATCATAATCCTTAAGGAACTCAAGCCATCTCCTCTAACAAAGATTCAACTCTTTCTAGATGAACACATACTGGAGGTTCTTATGATCTGTGAACACATCAACATGAACACCATACAAGTAGTGTCTCCAAATCTTTAGGGAAAACACAACAACTGCAAGTTCGAGATCATGAGTCGGGTAGTTCTTCTCATAGACCTTAAGTTGTCTGGAAGCATAAGCTATGACCTTACTCTGCTGCATCAGAACACAACCCAGGCTGACCCTTGATGTATCACAATAAACCACATAGCCATCTGAACCCTCTGGTAGAGTAAAAATGGGAGTTGTAGTCAACATGGTCTTCAGTTCTAAGAAGCTTTTCTCACACTCGTCTAACCACTGGAACTTGAGCTTTTTATGAGTCAACTTGGTCAATGGGGCAACTATGGATGAAAATCCTTCAATAAACCTCCTATAGTAACCAGCCAACCCCAAGAAACTTTTGATATCGATCGAAGAAGTGGGTCTGGGCCAGTGCTTTACTGCCTCAATTTTTTGAGAATCAACTCGTATCCCTTTGCTGGATACCTCATGGCCAAGGAAAGAGATAGACTGTAACTAAAATTCACATTTGCTGAACTTAGCAAATAATTGGTGATCCTTGAGAGTTTGTAGAACAACCCTCAGATGCATCTTATTCTCCTTCTCATTCCTAGTATAAAAAAGAATATCATCAATAAAGACGATGACGAACAAGTCCAAATACTATTTGAACACCCTATTCATTAAGTCCATAAAAGCTGCAGGAGCATTGGTTAGTCCAAACGACATAACTAAAAATTCATAGTGACTATACCGAGTCCTGAAGGCTATCTTTGGGATGTCACTATCTCTGACTCTAAGCTGATGATAGCCGGATCTGAGGTCTATCTTAGAAAAGCAACTAGCACCCTAAAGTTGGTCGAACAAGTCATTAATTGTGACTTTGTTCAACTGATGGTAGTCGATGCACATCCTGAGAGAACCATCTTTCTTACGTACGAACAAAACTGGAGCACCCCATGAAGAGATGCTGAGTCTGATGAAGCCCTTATCTATAAGGTCTTTCAACTATTCTTTCAATTCTTTAAGCTCAGCTGGATCCATTCTTTAAGGAGGAATCAAAATAGGCTGGATATTAGGAAAAAGATTTATCCAAAAGTCAATTTCTCTTTCGGGAGGAACTCCGGGAAGATCTTCTGAAAATACTTCTGGAAACTCATTCACCACGGGTACTGATTGAAGAGTTGGGGTTTCAGAGTTTGAATCCTTAACCCGAACAAGATGATAGATATACCCTTTGGAAATCATTTTTGTGGTTTTAATGTATGAGATGAATCAACCTACAGGCACTAAGGTACTACCCTTCCATTCTAAGACTGGCTTGTTAGGAAACTAAAACTGAACGATCCTAGTTCTACAATCGACTGAGGAATAATAGGAATGTAACCAATCCATGCCTAGAAGGATATCAAAATCAATCATTTCTAACTCTACAAGATCTGCCGAGGTGACTTTCTGGGAAACTATGACAGGGCAACTTTTGTATGCCCGTCTTGCTATAACTGGGTCACCAACCGGAGTAGAGACTGCTAAGGGTTCTGGAAGAATTTCTGGACTGACACCAAACTTTATTGCTATATAAGGAGTTAAAAAGGAAAGCATAGCCCCTGGATCTAATAATGCATAAATATCAAAATGGAAGACTTGTAACGTACCCGTGACCACATCTAGAGAATCCTCCTGGTCTTATCGAGCCTTAAGAGCATACAACCTGTTCTGGCACTGACCACCACTTGTATTAGAAGAGGCACCCTACTGAGTAGGGTGATCTGCTAGAGCTGCTGTCGAACTAGCCTGATTTTGAGTGCGGGCATCCCTGCCCTTCTGAGAATTTTTGGGGCACTCTTTCATCATGTGGTCTGGCTTAGCACACCCAAAACAATTCCCACTACCGGCCATGCACTTACCCTGATAGTTCTTACCACACTTCTTACACACTGGATGAGTGCGCCCACTAGTAATTGTACCTTGGGACTTAGAGCCAAACGCTCTATCCCGTTGATCCTTCTTGAACTTTGGCACTAGGGGACTATCAGAAGATAGATCTAGAGCTAAAGTCTTATGATGGAATTAAGAGCGGTTACCACCCTCTGACCTCAGTTGAGAGTAGCTAAAGTCACCTATCCTAGCTCTCTTACTATATCTTCCCCTTTCCTTGATTTTCTCCTCCTCAATCTATTGAGCATAAGTAACCAACCTGGAGATTTCTATTTCCTTAATGAGCATGGCAGTCTTACATTCCTTGACCACATCATCAGACACACCAGACACGAACTTGCTCATACAAGCTCTAGAGTCAGCTACTATCGCTGGAGCATACTTGGATAGTTGTGTGAACTTAAGAGCATAGTCCTTCACACTCATGTCATTCTGCTTAAGGTTAATGAATCCATGAACCTTGGCTTCCCTGAGCTCTAGTGAGAAAAACCAGTCCAGAAAAGCAGTCTTGAAAAGGTTCCAACTCACTGGACTTGCATTAGTACCATGAGATTCTTTCCACTGCTGGTACCAAGTGTATGCAACTCCCTTCAATTGATAGGAAGCCAGATCTACACCCTCGACCGGAGTGATGCCCATAATGTTTGTTACCTTTAGGATGTCATCGAGAAACTCTTGTGGATCCTCTTCTGACTTAGACCCATGAAATTCTGGAGGGTTCATCCAAGTGAAGTCTCAAATTGTTGCTGCAGTAGTGTTAGTCTAAGGCAGAGATGGTGCCACAGCCTGCTGATTGACCTAGACGGTCATGACCTAAGCAAGAACTTGGAAAGCAGCCCTGAATTTGGCATGCGTGACTTGCTCATTCAATGGGTCTGTCGGAGCTATTGGTGCTGGCTGATTCCTGGCGTTAGATCTTTTTAATGATGTCTTGGTACCATTAGAGTTCTGGTTTCAAATAGTAGGAGTTAGAAGGAGGTTAAATAGAGTTCATACTCCATAGCATGAGCTGGAAAAGAAAGAAGGGAAGTTCTTCCTAATGACGTCTCATAGATCCTCCCCCATAAGTATGGCGTGCTTCACACCCATGAAGAAGTCTCTACTTGATGCGACTTTCAGACATCCTAGAACACTTAAACCTGATGCTCTGATACCAAGTTTTTCACTCCCTGAGGCTACCTGCTAGATGCAATACGGTGCTTAGTGTCACAAGTGATTCTAAGTTAACCAATGACATGGCATATCTATACAAGTTTAGTTAGAACATACACTGTGCGGAAGCTAAAAAAATTTAATATCTAAAGTGGGGAAAATCCCAAAAAACATTTTTAAATATAAAATATATAAAGAGTGTAATGATAACTGAAGAACAACACTATCAACTCAAGCTGAATCTAATCTATGTCTGAGAGCCTCTAACCAATATGAGTTGTTGGGACATGCCCCCAGCTAACTCTAACAATCTAAGAACTAAAATAACAAGACCGAAAGGTAAAGCATGTCTATCTCCCTCTAACTAAGAGGACTCACTACTACAGCTGCTGAGTAGGACTGAAAATCGATCTAAGCGCGATCTGGATGCAGAGCGCTTGAACCTACATCATGAAATGATGTAGCACAAAAGTATGCATCAGTACTTTGAATGTACTGAGCATGCCAGATATGGTCTAAGCTGAACAATATAGGAAATTGAACATGGAAATATATACATACACGCATAAAATGAAAGCTAACTAGATACAATGACCAAGTACTAACATGAATGTAATATGCTGAACTATATACTAAAATAGATACTGAGTACATGGCCAATGCAACATGAATATGAATGTAGGAGACATCATTAACCGACATACCCCAAGCTGAGCTAACTGTGGGGACAACCTGTAACCCTGGATGGAAGGGTGTTCGTACCTTGCCAAGGGTACAAAAAAGTCTGACGTGGATCCACTAAACTGATGTCCACAAGTGACAAGGGTGTCAATCCTAATCTAAGGGGTGACCCCTTTAGAACCTATGATGGCTCCATAGTTCTGGGGCTCAGGGATCGCTGCTAAAGGTCTAAGCCTAGACTGGCGGGTGAGCCTTCATCCCTTTTTCCTCTTGGTGTTAAGTCTACTCCCAACTGAATATAAAGCTAAGACTACAACTAGAGATACTGGATAGCTCAAAATACTAATAATTATCTGAGAATGCAACATATATATATACTGAAACATGATAGCATTCTATTCTGAAGCATGACTGTCTGAATTAACTGCCTAGCAAGCATAAATCATGAATACTGAATTTAAGACAAGCTAGGGTTACTGAGTTCTGTATATGAGACTATATTAATTCCCCAATAAACATGTATTTGATATCATAATAACTATAGCATCTGAACTACAATGAATCCCTAAGGTTTAGGAACCCTAGATCTGAATATTTCATGAAGAACTGAAGATCTTGACTGAATTCTAGGGATCTAATGGGTGAAAGTAACCCACTAGTGAAATCCCACATACCTTGAGAAAGATTATACAGTTGAACCTTTGGATTTTATGGTTGAACTAGGAGGAAATCCTCTGCCTTGTTCTTGAGAGAAAGCGCTTATGTTCTTAACTGATGTTGCTAAGTGTCAATTGTATTTAGGAGTAATGAGGGAAATAGAGTAAAAACCCTTGAATTACTCAAAAAAGTACTTAGGATCAGAGTTAAAAGACTTGGGAAAAGACCGAGATTCCCCTAACTTAAAACTGGAAATTTTAGAAAAATCACCGTCGGACGGGCTGCTCGATGGGCGTTGGACCTGCGATGGCCCATCGGCCAAGGCGTCAGGATGGGTTAGACTGGGTTGACCCCCTGGACCATTCCCAAGGGCAGACCCATGGCCCGTCGCTTCAGCAATGCCCGTGGTGATTTGCCCATTGGGGCAAGAAAGGCTGGAACTGGGGCACTGGCTCCTTCTCACGGGCTGCCCGATGGCCCATCGGACCTCTGACACCTGTCGAGTCCCCCATTTGGTTGGAGCTATCTTGGATTGAGCCTCTGGGCCCTTCCTACAGGGACCCCTGATGGGACATCGTGTCCACGACACCCGTAGTCAGCCCGTGGGCTTGACTGAAGATATAATTTTCTTAAGTTTTGCTGAGTTCTGGGTTTTTAAAGCTGGTCTAAATTCTGGGGTGTTACATTCTAGGTAAGGTATTAAGTTATTTCGAAGAGAAGAGGTTAGGTGTCACAACCCAAACTTGAGGGGCCAACTGGCACCTGATGCCAAAACTTATCCCTGCTGAACTATTTGCCAATAAAGCATAGCAGTCTCACGCAATCAAGAAAACAAAGAAGTATATCTCGACTTAAAAAATAAGCCCTCGGCCGGCAAGGCCCTTGTCAACAGCTCTACAAAGAAAAGAGATATTTCCAATAGTTCATACAAAGCAATAAACAGGTAGCATGTAAGTCCTGTTTGGGTCGTCAAGACCACCATGATATCTAGGAAAGCATAAACTCTATGCGAGCCATCGTGGCCTCGTGATCTCTATACAAAAACTGAAAATAGGTATATACAATATAAGCTAGGCCAACAAATTATTGAACTATCAATAATAATAATAAGGCCCACTGGTCAGCAACGCAACTATATAACCCGATAGACTAGTGTGCAAGCCTCTATGAATATAATACTTGGCAGGACAGGGCCCCGACCTACCCAAAAGTTATTAACAGTAAAACAAGCAAAATTTTGAGACTCTGGCGACCCCTAGAAGAAAAGGAGTCAACCAATTCACTAAAAATTTGGATGTGCAACTCGGCAGGTCTGTCTGATCATTGCTCGGGACCTACAAGCATGAATGCAGTTCCCCAATGCAATGGGGTATCAGTACGAAATAATGTACCGAGTATGTAAGGCAATTAAAAGTTGAAACTGAAGCTAATGTCATAAACATTATAAGTAATCAGCTAGGAGAATCGAGGATAATCTGAGCGTACTTACCTACTCTTAAATCTACAAATAACTAAGATTGATATCATAAGTACTATTAATACTCAAGTAGAAAGTCAGAGGTTAGCCAAAACGTACTTACTTGTTCTCAATTTAAACCTTACGAACCATAACTAACTGAGCAATCTGCTTCTCAAACCGAGCTAACTAATATAATCAAATAATGGAGTACTCGAGAAAGAAGATCAATAATCATCATAATACATCCTAACTACTCCTAACACAAATCAACAGTAATAATCAAATAATAACCCAATCGGGCCCCATAAGCACGTCAGGTACAAATAGCAAACAAGACCACCTACACGAGCCTCCATAAGCTCAGAAGGTGTCAATTCAGTCTATATACCCATATAGGTAGTCCCCTAGCCCTGTAGGCAATCATTATATCTCAATAGCCCCTCAGGCATTCTACACATAGCTCTAAAGGCAATCATTATGTCCCAGTAGCCCATTAGGCACTTTTTATACCAGGATAGCCCCATAGGCATCCTATAGCCCTCTTAGCCATCAACATATCCCCATAGGCATCACATAATCCTCTTAGGCATAAACATATCCCCGTAGGACTCACATAGCCCCGTAGGCATCAATATGTAGCCCTCTTAGGCAATCAAGTAGCCCATAAGTGAACATGTCTTACTATAAACCCCGTAGGTAAGCATAATAGCCCATTGGCTTCATATTAGCCCCAAAGGCAACTCTTTGGCATGAAGCCTCAATATAGACCCTTTAGGCAAACTTTATAGCGCATGAGTGAACAGTCTTCATTATAGCACCTTAGGAAATCAAATTAGTCTGTAGGCTTTGTTATAGCCCCGTAGGCAGTCAAAATAACTTGTAGGCTTCAAATCATCTTAATATCCCCTTAGGAAACACACATATAGCTCGTAAGTCACTAGTCATATATCTATAGCTAACTATAATATCTCCAAGGGCAACAATAAACAACTAAATAGCCAAAAGACAAACAATACAGTTATAAGCGACCTATATGAATAGCCTCTAAATCGTATCTAAGATCGAGGTCTTTATAAATAGAATAAAAATTCCCATGAGGGAAGTCTATATCAAGTCAAGAAGCCAACTAATTCAAATAAGGTTACGAGTGATTCGGCTATAACAACTAGCTTTATTATTCTTTAAACTTTAAGGAAACTTGTCGAAAGATGGAATAGCCCTAGCACACTTTTCATGTCGACTTCTAGCGGGATAATACCAATCTCTAATTCCTACAAACAACTCTATAACAATACACTAAACTTGAAGTCTATAGAAGTTATAATGAATCACACTTCTTATGTGCTGGTCATCGTCTATGCCTTAAACATTATTCTCAACTAGACCCAAAGAACTGTACGATAAGAGTCTCAACTTATACAATTCCCTTTCCCCAGGGGTCACACAAACTAAACCTTATATCTCATGCAAGGTAATCATGCCAATGCACATAGCCCCAAAGGCAATCACACAAAGCCCCGCAGGCAAGTAGAAAAGCCACAAGATAAGCTACAAGTGACTATACAAGTAATCTAAGTCGTGTCTAGCACGAGGTTGCTATCTATAGAGTAATAGTCCCTACAAGGGGTAAATTTATCTACTTTGTCAGCCAACACAATCAACCACTATGGATATAAATAGCTCATCTATACTATACTAGCCATAGAGCCTATGATTTGTAATAGCCAATACCATTTCGTAGGAGGCAAATTGACAAGTAATATAATCCAAAGGAGCACAAGCATCCATACACTATATGCGACCTATAAGAAAGTATAAGCCATGTCTAGAGTTTGGTCGCTAATAAAGAAAAAGATACCTAGCAAGGATGTAGTAATCTACGCCCAACATGGAGAGCTACAACTATAAGTTATTCATCAATATTAAGCTAGACTTATCACCTTATGGACTATAAATGAACATGTTAATAGGAAGGGGTGCCTTAACAATCCTTTCAATTGAAGTCTCAAAGGTGTTGCAATGAAGCTTGATAAACTGGCCATTACGCGATAATTGCGAGAATCAACAAGGCCGCAGAGATGAGCCATATCCAATTGGTAAGCCATTAAAATCATCATTACAATCAGACCACTTTAACACAACAATCGACATCACAATAACAAGAAGCTATCAACACCTCACAAGAGTGGCAAGCTCCCGAGGAAATATAACAAGGTGTACTTTATGTCGTTCAATTCGACAACCATCAGACACGACTCTGATGAAAAAAGCACAAATGCACCAGTCCCTTCGACACCTTAACATCAATAATATACAATAATGATAACCCAACTTAATGAGGAAGAGATGCAGCTTCGTGGCTTGAAAATCTATAAAAACAATTTTAGGATATGGAATTACGAAGGAGGGTTGTGGGAGAGAGATTACCTTGGCAAAAGATTCAAAATACCAAGCTAAACAAGTTTTTAGAAGGACCTACCACCGCTACTACATCAGAACTATGTCAAAACACAACTTTATGATAAACTTGGCCTTACTCAGTTCTGCCAAACAGTCCGTGGTAAAATAGTCATAACTTTATACTCAGTTATCATATGGATGAACGGTTTGATGTTCTAGAAACTAGACTCAAAGACCTTTAACCTAATATACAATAGGCCCTCTAAACCTTTATAGATTAGGAGATATGCTCGCCTAAATTTGGCCTATTAATAAGATTACATATGTAATTACTACTTCCGTCTTGAACCGAAATTGATACTATCAAATATGAGTTCATGCCGAGGAATAACTCTACAAAAAGTATACAACATATTAAACCAAAAGCTCTATAAATAGCTCCTTCAAAGCATGATAAATTTGTAACCTCTAATATCAAGAAATCATGCCAAGAAAAGAAATAATTTTTTTTACATACCTCACTTCAAGATTTTCTCTCTTACATCATGTCATCGATGTTCGTCAATGAAAATTCTACTATCACTAATCAATAAACGCAAACGTACACTACCGACTAGTTTCAGTAGTGTTTTCATATTTTGTACTTCAAGAAAATGCCCTACAATTGGTTTGAGTTGTAAAGGTTTATAGCTTAGATGCATAACTATTTGGTAGACATACAGTGGCCTTGAAAATTTGGACAACATAGAAATCTCAGCATTCTAACAGGTGCTTATACTCAAATCTCACAAATCATGAAACTTAATAATATCCAAGAGGACCAAATGTTTTTTTTAAAGAGAAGTTAAAGGTTTTGCGTGAAATCTATATATATATATATATATATATGTATATAGTGATCAGGTCACTTTGACCGATTCAATGAACAAAGGTGCACAATATTAATATAATAATATAATATGGTAAGTTTTGAAGAAGTAAAGTGCTACCACATTAATGTCATACATTCTGTGCACTTCACTTCCACCACGTAGAAGTGGTTATCACCTCATTTATTTATCCCACTACATAAGTACATGAATTAAATATAACTTTTTGAATATACCATAACTAATAGAAAATTATTTTGAATAAAGCCTACCTCGTATAATAGTAATTTTTCAACACTTACGATCTCTATTAAAATATTAATAAGTTATAAAACTCTTATAAAATAAATGTGTACACACATATATCATAACTAAAGAACTCTTCACCAATATTTAAGACATTTTAGGAATGCAACACAAATGTATTTTTTTATCAAAATTCTAATTTAAATTAAATATTCTCGAATCACGTGCAATGTTACAATAAAGCTATTAAATTTAGACTCATAAGCCTTCGATACAGGATGAATGACAACCGTAAACACCCGAGGTGTTACATGTGTGCCCAAGAAATAAAACAAAAATAACAGAAAAAGTAAATCAGGAAATAAGGACTAACAGTCAAATAAACACAGTTGTTGTACTAGCAATCTATTCTGGGGCTTATCATGCAAGATCAGTAAATTCTGTTCAACTAAATGGTTGGTCCCCTAGATAGAATAATTTCACCATGCAACTTGATCTGTCTATGGGTGTATGCTTTACTAACCCTTACTTTTGATCCCAAATTAGCTATTTCCGAACAAGGTCAAGCTATGAAATGAGGGTTTACTAGCCTCGAGTCTCTGTTGTATAATCTTTTTTCCCATTCATTACCTATTTGGTATAGCAAGTAAGAATGAGGCGAGTTTTAACATTTGCAACCACTAGAAAGAAATCAAAGCGAAAGGAAGAACAATACATGCATAAATACCATCATAAAATTACTAAGTACTTTGCTTACTTTGTTAATCCATCATGGTTCCAACAACCCTAGTTGTGGATTTATCTACTCATGTTTATAAGAAAACAATCAGAATTTTGTGAAGAGATCATAATCATATATTTACGAGATGAAATAAAAAAATCCAGAATCTTGAATTATCAAAGAAGAATCAATAATCAAGAACCAATTGGTGAATTAATCCTTCAAAACCAAGAACAATGTAATACTCTACATTTATAAGTAGTAATAGACAAAAAATATTGCATAACATTCAAAGTAGAACCTAGGAACAATATTTATAGACAATAAATCTTATCCTAAGTTGACTAGGTAAACATAGTCGCGACAGTGATCACAAATGGGTTCATAACCCATTGGTCAAGATAATGGTTCATAGATCTCTAGAGTGAACCGTAGTCTATTTGATTTAACATTCTTGCTGCAAAATTCCACTGGTGGAACCACGAGTCATGGAATCAATCCATGGTCAATCAACTGACTCGTGGTTATGGACCCCAAAATTGCATCTTCTCTGACCAATTTCTATGAGCAACAAGATGGGTACATGGTATGAGACTATAGCTAGTCAACTAACTCATGGTCTCATCCTCCATTATTGTGTATCCGTAGGAGATCAGATCTATGGCTCACAAGATGGGTCATCATTTGGAATTATGAATGGTAGACTGACTCGTGATTTTACACTCTACTTTGCACATCTATAAAAACTCGATCTATGTGTTAATATACTGGTACATGGTTTCGAAACATAACTCATAGACTGGCTCATAGTTTGGCCCCCTATAAATCTCTTTTCATGGTTAACAGCACCGGTCTGTGGTCTTGAACCATGGATCGTTATTCTACCCATGATTCCTGACTTAGCCAATTTTTAGCACAAATCCAGCTCTTTGATTGCGGACCCTATTTTCCTGCACAACTCACAAAAATATATCATATCTACTAACAAACTGCTAAAGAACGTATAATAATTTTAAGTTTTAAGCATCAAAAGTGTTGTAAAACCACGGCATATCAACTAGATGAACAGGAAGTGATAAGTTAGCTAAAATGAAAAAGTGTAATTGTGCCTTGGGCACTACGTATATTCATGAGAAATAGGTCTAGGAGCCTGGTTATATAAATATTGATATTGATACAGTTGTTATGGATTGGATACCATGCTGATATGGTACATGAACACCTAGGGTTCTCTGCAGGTCATGGCTAGTTGGGCAGAAAAAAGTTCTTTTAGCAAATGTGTACATTCATTTTCTTAGCATTGCATTATTGTTTGTTTGTTCATAGTGAGTTGATGTTATAAGTTGAATGAGACTAAGGAGACTAAACATATTAATGAGAGATGGATGGGAAGAAGTTCCATGCGATGTGACTTGAGTGTGAATCTCTATATTTCATCATGGTACATACTGAATTCTATGAACTTGATATTGTTGTTGAACTGAATTTGAGATGATTATTTGTTTACTGATTTAAGTGATAAGTGTTAAAGTTCCTTTTACTTGTTATATAGTTTTACTATATTTATATTTTAGCTTGGGTCAGCCTATGATACCTACCAGTACATAGTATTTTATACTAATACTACCATGTGCTCTTATTTTGTTGAGTGCAGATTGTGTTCCAGAGGCTGAGACACGACCGGCTAGAGTAGAGGAGTTGACTTCAGATCCAAGGATGAGCACTACTTCTCAGGCTTCCATGGATCCTCTACGAGTTGTTGTCCATCTTCCAAATGATGGGACTCTTATTATTTATTGCTTTTAGTACCTTTTCAATATCTTAGGCGATGTTTTGATTTAGAATTCTTGTACGGTGACCTGCAGTTCTTGGTGAATGTTGAATAGTTTTCACTTATTATTCATTTATACTATCTTTGACTTTCCTTATGATTTAATTAATTAAAGTTTGGTTATTATTTACTTCTCTTTAAAACTAACTGAGTATAAGGTTTGGGTTTGGGTTAGTTGGTTCTCCCACCAAAGGGTTAGTGTGGGTGCCACTCACTGTCTAGTTGGATTGTGATAAAACTTGGTATCGATCCCTCTATTAATCTCATCATACAAGAACATGTCTAGTTAAGTCTTGCAGAATGGTATGGAGACGTCTGTACTTTTTTGCATGAGTCTACTAGACTTTAGAAAACCTCAACTTCTTTCATTTCTCGTGATATTACTTGATTCTAATTGATATCTTGTGACCTAAATTGGTATCTAAATCTTTCACTCTTACTCTCGCAGATGATGAGAACATGTGCATTTAAGGCTAGAGCAATAGTGCTCAAACTAGTCATCAAGGCTATGATTCACAGTAGAGGCAGAGTGAGAGGTAGATATAGAGGAAGGATGAGAGATACAGCCGCCAGCAGTGGAGCGCGAGCCACTACTCAAGGTCGAGAAAGATCAACATCTCCTCCTTAGTAGGAACAACTTCCTGAGGTTGTGGTGGAAGAAGAGGTTCAGATTAAGCATGATGAGGTAGCATTAGTCTAGAGGACAGGGGCAGTACCAGCTCAAAGAGGTATAGCACGGGTCCCTATGTCATCTGATATGATCCAGCAAGTCCTGAGTTTTTTTAGTGGGTTGGCAGGGAATAGGGATACTCTTATAATGCTCACGATACACCATTCGGAAGCTCATCACACTGCAATTGTGGCTCCTCAGATGGATGTTGCTTCCAAGACAGGTATATTTTCGTGACCGGTGATAGGCCTAGTAATGATTGGTGGTGAGCATGATTTATTTTACTAGTTTGTAAAGATGAAGCCACCAGAATTTCATGGTTAGAGACTGAGGATTCTTATGAGTTTATTATTGACTGTCATGAATGGCTTCACAGGATTGGTATTTTCAAGCGGTATGGGGTTGAGTTTGTTACATTTTAGTTACAAGGGTATGTCAAAATATGGTGGAGAGCTTATGCGGAATGCAGAACTACTGGGGCACTTCCTATGACTTGGAGCCAATTTTACCAAGTATTTCTTAAGAAATATGTTCCACGGACGTTGAGAGACAGAAAGATAGATGAATTTACAAACATTGAGCAAGGAACTTATTTTGTGACAGCTTATGAGGCACGCTTTCAGGCCTTGACTTGCTACTCTTCGCAGTTGATCAATACAGAAGAAGAACGGATTCGCCATTTTTTAAAAGGTTTGAACACAACTATAGATTTTATCCTTACAGGTAGAATCTTCTGGTGGGTCCTTTTAGGAGGTGGTTGAGTTTGTTTAGAATGTTAAAGGGGTGAAGCTAGAGAGTTAAGCAAAGATAGCTATGAAGAATCCCCAATCTGGGGGAAACTACAGTGGTCAATATTTTAAGGGTCAGGGTTCACAGGGATACCTTGTGCGCCTCATTCAGTCATCAGAGCAAGTTTCTATTAGGCGTCCATCAGGGACCAGTCAGCCTTCTTCTGATTTTGGTGGGTATCTCACTTTGTCTGCCTCGGCGCAGTGACCTATCAATGACCATGCATATTATGAGTGCGGTGAGGTGGGATACTTGAGGAGGAATTGTCCTTAGCTCTGTCAGGCAGCCCAGCAGCAGGCTCCTAAAGCTCTGATTCCAGTAGGCAGAGAAAATAGTTTTGACAGAGATCATCCACATGGATGGAGAGGTAGTCACAGGCACCCAGCCCAACTGGGTAAATCCAAAAGATCTAGGAGATTCAGAGATGAATGCTCTGAAAAGAAGAGATGACTAGGGTCCAGTACCATGCCCAAGGAATATAGTAGAGAAGGTAATTATCCCAATAGGGGTGGTGCACAGGCAGGTGGTAAGAACCACTTTTATGATTTCCTAAGTAGACCAGAGGTAGAGGCATCGTACGTGGTGATCACAGGTACTATTCTTATCTGTGACCATATGGCTTCTGTTTTATTTGACCCTAGTTTTACTTTCTCATATGTGTCTTCTAGATTTTTTGAGAGTTTCGATATGATATGTGAATTTCTTGACTTTATTGTTACTATATCTTCTCTAGTGGGTGATTCTATAATTTTGGATAGGGTCTTCTGTGCTTACCTTGTTATATTTGTAGGGAGAAAGACCTTAGCAGATTTAGTGATTCTCGACATGGTGGATTTTTACATCATCTTCAGGATGAGTTGATTATCTCTGCACTATGCTATTTAGGAATGTCATGCTAAGACAGTGACAGTGGCTATGCTTCAGTTGGATAGACTAGAGTGGGAGGGTGATTATAGTCCTACTCCTATGAAGTTTGTGTCTTTCTTCGTGCTCAAAGTTTGAGAGAAAGGGAATGTTTGGCCTTCTGAGCTCATTTTTGGGATACTATTTCAGAGGTCCCAGCTATTGAGTCACTCCCAGTGGTGTGTGAGTTTCAAGAGTTTTTCCCTACGATCTTCTTGGCATGCCACCAGATCGAGATATTAACTTCAGCGCTGATTTAGAGCCAAATACGTGTCTTATCTCTATTCCTCCTTATAGGATGGCATAGGCAGAGTTGAGGGAACTTAAGGCTCAGTTACATGAGTTACTAAGTAAATGATTCTTTCATCAGAGTGTCTCTCTTTAGGGTGCTCTAGTTTTGTTCGTTAAAAAGAAAGATAGTTGTTTATGTGTGTGCATAGACTAGCAGCAACTGAATAAGGTTACTATCCATAACCAATACTCTGTCTCTCACATTGATGATCTGTTTGACCAGTTACAGGGGGATTTAGTATTCTCTAATATTTATTTAAGGTCTGGTTACCATCAGTTGAAAATTCAGCCTTCAATATCCCTAAGACCGTATTTTGGACCTGGTATGGGTACTACGAGTTTCTTGTGATGTCATTTGGGCTGACTAATGCCCCAGCTACTTTTATGGGATTAATGAATATAATATTCAAGCCCTATCTTGACTCGTTCATCATAGTATTCATTGATGATATCCTGGAATACTCTAAGAGTGATGAAGAGCATGGGAATCACCATAGGATTTTGTTGGGATTGTTGAAAGAGAAGGATTTGTATGCAAAATTCTCAAAGTGTGAGTTCTAATTGTCTTCCATGTCCTTCTTGGGGAATGTGATTTCAAAAGAAGGAGTGATAGTAGACCCGTAAAAAATAGAGGAAGTTAAGAACTGGGTTAGACATATTTCAGTGACTGAGGTTTGTAGTTTTGTGGGAATGGCTAGTTACTACCGCTAATTCATTAAAGATTTTGCGTCCATTGGTACTCATCTGACTCACCTGACTCAGAAGTAGGTACCATTTGTTTGGTAAGATAAATGCGAGGAGAGCTTTCAAAAGCTCAAGACCTTGTTGACTATTGCGTTTATTCTTGCCTTGCTGGTTGAAGGTAAAGATTTTATTGGCTATTGTGATGCCTCACGGTCTAGTTTAGGTGTTGTATTGATGCAGGAATGGAATGTCATTGCTTATGCTTCAAGGCAACTCAAGATGTATGAGAAGAACTATCCTACTCATGACTTAGAGTTGGTGCCATGGTATTTGCTCTCAAGATTTGGAGACATTATTTACATGGGGTGCATTGTGAAGTGTTCACAGACCACTGTAGCTTGCAACACATCTTCACTTAGAAAGACATGAACTTAAGGCAGTGGAGGTGGATGGAGTTACTCAAGGATTATGACATCACCATCTTATCCATCCGGGTAAAGCTAATGTGGTAGCTGATGCACTGAGCAGGAAGACTGAGAGTATGGGTTGCTTGGCCTATCTAAAGGCTACTAGATATCTATTAGCTAGAGACATTCAGGCTCTAGCTAACAACTTCATGTGGCTGGAAGTATCTGAAAGGGGCGGATCATTGGCATGTGTGGAGGCGAGGTCCTCTTTTCTTGATCAGATTAAAGGCAAACAGTTTGATGATATGAAATTGAGCAAGATTCGTGATAAAGTGTTACCAAATGAGGCTAAAGAGGCATTATTGATAAGGAAGGTGTTCTGCAGATTAGAGGGCGAGTTTGTGTGCCCTGTGTTGATGACTTAATCCATACCATCTTAGCAGAGGCTCACTGTTCTAAGTATTTTATACACCCTGGTGTAACCAAGATGTATCGTGACTTGAAGCAAAATTATTGGTGGGGAGGAATAAAGAGAGATATAATCAACTTTATGGCTAAGTGTCAAAACTGCCAACAAGTGACGAACATCAGAAGCCTGGTGATACACTTCATAGGATGCCCAATTCTGAATGGAAGTGGGAGAGAATAGCCATGGATTTCGTGGTTGGACTTCTCAAAACTTTAGGAAAGTACGATTTGATATGGGTAATTGTTGATAGATTAACAAAGTTTGCACACTTCATCCTAGTTCAAGTGACTTATAATGTGTCTAAGTTAGCCAAGATATATCACAAGGAAATTTTTCGGTTGCATGGGGTCCTATCTCTATTATTTCTGATAGGGGCACCTATTTCACTTTTAACTTTTGGCAAAACTTACATGAAGAGTGAGTACTAGGTTCGACCTGAGTATATCTTTTCATCCTCATACTGATGGACAGTCTGAGCGCATGATTCAGGTATTGAAAATATGCTTTGTGTATGCGTGATAGATTTTGGAAGTCATTAGGACAAGTATCTGTCATTAGATGAGTTTGCTTACAAAAATAGTTATCAATCTAGTATAGATATGGCTCCATTTGAAGCATTATATGGGAGGCGGTGTAGATCTTCTATTGGTTGATCTGACTCCGTCTAAGTAAGGCCTAGAGTATAGACCTTCTGCAAGACTCTATGGAAAGGTGAAGTTCATTCAGAGGAAGCTCCTAGCGGCTCAAAACCGGAAAAAGGAGTATGCAGACAGGAAGGTAAGAGACATGCACTTTATAAAAGGTAAGCAAGTTTTGCTCAAGGTTTCACCCATGAAGGGTGTTATGCATTTTGGCAAGCATGGCAAGTTGAGTTCGAGGTATATTGGGCCTTTTGAGATTCTTCAAAGTGTAGGGCTAGTGGATTATAAGTTGTCTTTGCCTCCTAGTTTGTTGGGAATTTATCCTATGTTTTATATATCTATGCTTAAGAAGTACCACGAAGATGGTGACTATATTATTAAATGGAATTCGGTCATGTTGGATGAAAACTTGTCTTATGAAAAAAAAAGGTTGTTGCTATTCTTGATCAAGACATCCAAAAGTTGAGGACTAAAGATATTACGTCTATAAAGGTCATATGAAAGAATCATCTTATTGAGGAGGATACTTGGGAGACTGAGGCAGACATGCGGAACACGTATGCTTAATTGTTCACCAATTCAAGTAATTCTTGTTCCCTCCTATTTTCTTTTTTTGTCATTTAGATATGAATGATTATTTAATCGATATCTAATGTAATAACCTGTCCCATCGTTATAGTGAAGTAAGGGCATAAGTATCCGGATAAAAAATTCCCTAGGATGAGAGTTGTTACAATCTCAGGCTAGGGTGAGCTTTAATGAAAATAGAGTATTCTATGCCTTAGAGATGGTTAAGGTCTCATTTTTTATGAAATGGTAGTGAAAAGTCCTTTTATATATAGTTGACTGTCATAGGATCCGGTAGAAAATTTTAGAACTAAATTCGGGTTCATAAAACTCCGAATATGATAGCTATCGCATTGGGAATAATTTGTGATGTATATAAAATAAAGGGTATTGCGAATGAGGGTCTGGGACAAGAAATTGGTATTCTGGAAAATGGCACTCATCACGATGAAGGGATGCTTCATCGTGATGAGCCGATCCTCATTGTGATGACTCATCGCGATGAGAAACTATCCATCACAATGAGGAATTGGGCAGAATACCTGCACTTAATCAGTTTGAGTTAATTCCTCAAAACTTCAACTTTGTTTTAGAGCTCTAAGAAGTGGTTCCTTCAAGAAAACTAGGTCATTCTTCATTGTTTGAGGTAAGTAATCCATAAACGTCTTCATGAAACCTTTAAGGTGAAAATTAATGGTGGAATTCTTGAAATAGGCCCTAGAAACATAAACTTGGGGAAGAACCTTATGGGTAGGTGTAACTTCACCTAGAATTGATCCTAGGATGTATATTTTTGACTCTTAGCATGAAATCAATTATTTTTAATATTATTAAGGCTAATGGAGAACCTTGAATTCCATAAAGGTGAAACCTTTAGGAATAAAAATAGAAAAAGGGATGAACTTGGTTAGAACACCCTTTGGATACTGATTCTATGAATGCTACGAGCATAATTATTGATGAATTAACCCTTGGAGAAAGCTAAAAATCTCGTATAAGGGTAGAATTGATGGGTTAACTTTTCAAGGCATGAAATGAAGAGTAAACAGATAATTACTCTTATATAATTATTTTTTATAGACCTTGAGCATTCTCAAGAGTTAAGAAAAGTCAAGTCACTTGTGAGTTAGCTTGCGGGTGGTATTTCTTCACTCGAGGTAGATTACAGTTTAAATTAGAGTTAAGACTCATTTTATTACATGTTATGTGGTGGGAATGCCTGGTTATATAGATACTGATGTTGATACAGTTATTATAAATTATATATCACGCTGGTATGGTACATGGACACCTAGGGTCCCCTGCAGGTCATGGCTAGTTGGGCAGAAATAAGTTCCTTTAGCATGTGTATACACTATTTTGCTTAGTATTGCATCATTGTATGTTTGTTCATAGTGAGTTGATATTATGAGTTGAATGAGACTAAGGAGACTAGACATACTGATGAGAAATATATGGGTAGAAGTTCCATGTGATATGACTTGAGAGTCAATCCATATATTTCATGATGGTACTTAGTAAATTCTATAAACTTGATATTGTTGTTGAACTGAATTTGAGATGATTATCTGTTGACTGATTTAAGTGCTAAGTGTTAAGGTGTCTTTTACTTGTTATATAGTTTTACTATATTCATGTTTTAGATTGGGTCGGCCTATGATACCTACTAGTACATAATATTTTATACTGACACTACCCTGTTCTTTTCTTTTGTTGAATGCAGACTGTGTTCCAGAAGCTGAGACGCAACCTCAGCTAGAGTATAGGAGTTGACTTCAGATCCAAGGGTGAGAACTAATTCTCAGGCTATCATGGATCCTCTGTGAGTTGTTGTCCTTCTTTCGGACAACTGGACTTTTATTATTTATTGCTTTTAGCACCTTTTGGATATGTTAGACAATGTTCTGGTTTAGAGTTTTTGTACGGTGAATTTATGTTCTTGGGGGATGTTGAATAGTTTCCGCTTATATTTCATTCATATTGTTTTGACTTTTCTTGTGATTTAATTGAAGTCTGGTTTTTATTTGCTTTCCCTTACAACTGACTGAGTATAAGATTTCGGTTCGGGTTAGTTAATTCTCCCACTGGAGGATTATCTGAGTGCCACTCACTGCCCAGTTGAGTTGTGACATTATCTACCTCTTGATTTTTCCTATGGCCTCTGTTCTTTTTCAAGGGTGAGACCTTTGAATCTGATAATATTTTTTCTTTTAGTCATAGGTAGAGATTTTTTCCTATGATGGATGAATGACAATCATTTTGAAGGAATTATTGTCGTTATTTATTATTTTCATTTTCTTAGGAGTAACTTTTATTTTTTTTAGAATAGAAAAGAAAATACCTTTTGATGTGTTTGATACTAGCAATTTAGACCAGAGTTTGAGTAGTACTTTTCTGTGAGTGCTTGACTGGTAATAAAATAGCAAATCTTTTGACACCTAGGATCAAGATAGTCACTCTATATATAGCTTATTCTTATTTTGTAGTTCTCTATGACTTTCTCTATCTTAGAAGTAAAATTGATCCATCTTGCTTGAGACTTGTGCCATGAGATGTGAGAATTTCTTACATATTTCATGTTTTGCATCTTAGTCTAAAACTTATCTTGTATGTTATTGAAGCGAAATAAGTGTTGCTCTATTTAGAAGATGCTAATAGGCTTTCTTTGATATGTCTTATAAATATTTGCCTTTTCAGATATTGATATCACTAGCAGCCCTTTTGAGCATGTGGGCTTTCATTTTTATAACGGTATTTTTGCATTGATCCTTTTGTTCAATTCCTAGTTTTTGCACCCTGCGTCCTTGAGCACTGTAGAATAGATAGTTGTTAAATTATTTAACAAAAAAAGGGATGGCCAAGTGAAAAATATGATGAATGATAGCTACAAAGTAATGAAAAGGTCCTCTTGAAAAGAATGTGACACGAGAAAAAATGCATGAAAAAAATTTGAAAAGAGTGTTGAAAATAAAGAGAAGAAAATAAAGGGTGATGATGTTTAAAATGCTAGTGCTTAGGGAAGTGTAAGTCACTATTATATAGTTTTTCTACCCGTCTCCTAGCTAATATTAAAACTCGTTAAATTTCTATTTTATTCTATTCAAGCATGCTTAATTAGTGGAGTTGTACATAATAGGCAAGCTATGATTCTTTGTGCATATATGTGATATTTTTGTGAGTGCGAGAGTTATTCTTTGATGCTAAGTCCTTAATTTATATTTGATTCATTAAATTGAGTGTGTGGACTATTTTTTCTTGTGAAGTTACTTGTGTCATTATAGATAGGTGATGTTACTAGTTTTCTTTGATTGAGTAGGTGAGAGAGCTTAAATTTGATGAGTTAGAGTCCGTCTTTAAGGTTAGGAGGTTAGAGATTGTTGTTTGTTTGTATATCTTGAATGATGACCGGAAAGTGTATTTTTTGTTGTGGGTTGTTATACAATCTAATTGTTTGTATCAATCAAAGTGGGGGTATTCCTTGCTTCAAGTATTGATGTAAGCTTTAATATTTGTTCGAGGACCAACAAAAGTCTAAGTGTGGGGTGTTGATGTGAGTCTAAAAAGGCATATATTTAATTTTTATTTGCCCTACATTTTAATACTTTTAATTTCTTTTTGAATACATATTTTATTTTTTGATGTTTAATATTATATTTTTCATGTGTAGGGTTAAAATAATGTGTCACGACCCGATTTCTCGGTCATGATGGCACCTACAACCCCCAGTAGGTGAACCAATCCTCATAGCCCAGAACGGTCAGTAATGGGCTACTATCTAATAATTTAATCGGAAGAACAGTTTAATAGGTGGAAGCATGGGAACAAGATGAAGAAAATAGATAACAGGAATATATACATACATATGTCACGACCCGATTTCTCATGTCATGATGGAACCTACAATCCCCCAGTAGGCGAACCAATCCCTGTAACCCAAAACGGTTAGTAATGGGCTACTACCTAACCAATACGCACAATAAGCAGAAATAAGTGGAAGCAAATTATAAAGATAAGACAATACAGAAGAAACAACCTGAAATATATACAAAATGAAACTACACCAACCCCAAGACTTGGTATCGATAGTACAGAAGCTTCTAATAGAATACAAGTGCTAGAAGTAACAAAAGATAAGTACAACTGTCTCTGAATATACAAGAGTATCAGTACAAAATATGAGAGGTGGTCAAGCCCCGACCGTCAGGCGCTCACCCTAGTCTCGAATGTCCAAAAGCTGCACGAGTCTCCAACGCGATCAACGGTAAAAGCTCGACAAATATCTGCACCAAAAAGATGTAGAAGTGTAGTATGAGCACCAATTTCTAAGCAACGGGTACCCAGTAGGCATCATCGGTTGACTGAGCGCATATAAGATTTAAAAGCAGTAATAAGCAGAATACAAGAAAACAGTCATAGAAAACAAGGAGGAAGCACAAGGAACTAGCACAAAGAGTAATCAAACAAGAGTTACAAGTATAACATGCTAGCACAGAAAGTATATATACACAGAAACACAGGTGTAAGAAAGATTGCAGCAATAGTATATAAATAAAGTGAGAGAGAGTTTGGAAGCATGGAGGTATACTGGTAATCTCAATTAAACGGGAAGGAAGGAAAGCAATCCAACATAATCAACTAGAAGCCATAAAAATAACGGAAACATACTTAAAACACCAACTCTCCAGATAAACATAAACTGGGATCAATCTCACAATTACAACCTACAATGGAATAACTAAACCACAAGAACCAAGAGTTTCTACTCAGAATCAAGATAAGGAACAACATATGATAAACCACAACCGCTCAGGAGGACACACAATGGAGCCTCAAAGATATAGGACTCATTGGCCCCTCAATACTCAAGCCCAAAACTCGGAGCCTCAACAGGCTAAAACTTACCAATCCACCATGAACCAAAGACCATAACCATCTCTATAAAGCGACAGTAGTAATATAATCTACCTACAGTGCCAACGGCCAGCCATACAACCAAGGAACGTAATCAAGTGAAAACAAACCCTCCGGCCTCCCATACAGCTGGAGCGTACACTGAACACATAGCAAACAAGAGGGGAATCCGAGTGAAATATGCATGATGATATGATATGATGAATCTGTAACCAAGTGTGATCGCAGTGCCATTTGTTACCCCCTCTGATGCCCCAAAGGTCCAATAAAGACAGGATCCATGGAAGGAATTCTCCTGAGTACCTCTCCTATACCGTACACCCCTCTCTTCGGTCAACGTTGGCCCATTGCACTTGGTCCGGAATGGTAGGGTCCAAGGAGCTCTACTCGTAGACCACATACTAACATAAAACTCAAATATCTCAATAATCAGGATCTCGCAGTACGTGCTTGAATGTGATCCGAGTCTAAATCAGTACTAGTAGTCTCAATAACCCTCATCAAGGGTGCCCAAAGTGTATCCGGGTCTAAAACAGTAGTCATGTCTCAATAACCCTCATTGAGAGTGCCCGGAGCGTGTCTGGGTCTAAGACAATAATCTAGTACCAAATCCCTAAACAGGGTGCCCGGCTCGTATCTGGGTGTCACGACCCGATTTCTCGGTCATGATGGCACCTACAACCCCCGGTAGGTGTACCAATCCCTGTAGCCCAGAACAGTTAGTAATGGGCTACTATCTAACAAATAAGAGAACAAAACGAATAAAATAGATAACAGGTATATAAATATATACATATGCGGAAACTAAACCAAACCCCAAGACCTGGTATCATAGTACAGAGCCAAACTACATACATGGAGTGCAAATAAACCAAAACTATATATACAGATATCTCTGAATGGTAATAGAGTACATGAAGCAAAAGATAAACTAAAGCTAAGCTCCGATCGCCAAAAGCTCACCCTCAGCCTGAAGTAGTCCTCAACAGATCTCCAAGCACTAATCACAGCGATCTAACGGTGATGGCCCATGCTAGGATCTGCACCCAAAGATGCAGCGGGTAGGGGTGAGCACCAAATGCGAAGCATAAGGTACCCAGTAGGTATCATAGGCCGACTGGGCACATATAAGATAAAAGCGCAGTAATAGACAGAATAGAAGCAAGTAGTCACAGAAATCAATGAAAGGTACACAGGAACTAGCCCAGAGGGAATTCAACAGAACCACATATGAGGCTAGTAAGCAGCATATACACACCATAGACACAGGTGAAAAGAAGAACAACGCACCTGGGGTCCTTGCAACAACAGTGTATATAAAATAAGTTTACGAAATGGACGGTATACCGGTAACCTCAAGTGTAAGAAGAAGAGAGGAAGAGTAATAATAGGCATGCTCAGAGACATGAATCAAACTCAACTAATCATACCAATCTCATACTTATCCATAATAGAGAACAATTCTATAAGCAAAAAGCAAAAGTCTACCTACAGTTCCTCGGCCGCCCATACAACCGAGGAACACAAACAAGTGAAAACAAACCCTCCGCATCCCATACTACCGGAGCGTACAATCAGCAAACAGCAAACAAGGGTGGAACCTCAAACCATGAATGATATGATGCATGAAGATCTCAAGTGCCATAGTATCTCTGTATGTACCTCCTCCGGCGCCGATCCGGCCCAGCAGGTAGGTTCCATGGAAGGACTCTGCCCGTATACCTCTACTCCCCCGTATACCCCTCTTCCGGCACACGCAGCCCGTAGCCCCTGGCCCGGATAGCAAGGTCCATGGAGGTCCCAGACCCCATACCAAATCTCAGTATCAGAACATGTATCAAGATGGACCCAGTCTCGATATCAAGATAGGAGACCCAGTCTCGAATATGCATGCCCAGACCCTGTCCAGGCTAAAATAGTAGGAAATATCTCAAAAACCCCTCCAAGGGTGCCCGGGCGTAGCCGGGTCTAAACAGTAAAAAGTCATCTCAGGTGCTCGGTCCGACCGAGGCTAAAAATCATCTCAAGTAACAAGAAAACTCAACTAGAACCCCGGCCCTGCCGAGTCTAGCGATAATCATAAAACTGATGATTTTAAACATAATTTTACTTTCTTTCCCAAAAATCTCCACAAGTGAAATCAACCATTTCCAAATCATTTCCATAAAAAACGGGCCCCCGGGCCATGCAAGGTTTAGAAAACAGTGCCAGTAGGCCCGAAGCCAAACCACAGTAAAACATGGATATAACCTCTTTATATGCATGGAAATGGTATGATCACACACAATAGCTGCCCCGCAGCTCACAATCAACCTATCGACCCTGCACAGGCCCACAGCTACTCAGCAAGCATAACCAGCCTAGAAGGATAATTCTATGCCCGGGACTCGCGGACATTCCCAAATTCCCACCTTCTATGTTCCAGAGTCAACAAGGCCTCACAGGACCACAAGGGTAAATAAAATATAACGACAATTACTACAAGCAACGGAGGAATAAAAATAGGCGGACATGAATAAAGCGGTCGAGGTCTGTGGTAAACCAACCCCAAGGATGCCCATTAATACAATTTTATTTTATATATACGGAGTCTAGGGAAAATAAACCGTAACCTACCTGTCGTCCGACGACAAGCTGCTGGAACAACGATGTCCAAGCTCGAACCACTCCGAGAAAATCCAAAACTAAATCGGAATCGGATTCGGATTTGGGACGGAATAACTTGACAAGTGAATGATGTACTGTGGTAATTTTTGCACCACAACTATACTTCAAAGAAGTATTAAGTGATGTTGGCAGCAACTTATATAACAATTTGCTCAATTGCCTTCAGTGATCAAGATCCAATCTTAATTATATAATGACAAGTTTAAATGAAAGTTAGGCAGCACCCAATTCCAAGTAAACTCAACGTGCTGCCACCTTAATCATTTGCTGGCCACTCCCTCCACCTACACGTGGAGTGGAGGTGGCAATTATAAGGGAAAAAGAAATTCTTATCCTGTTATATATATATTCGGGTATTACGTAAATTCGTGGTATAATAAATATAATATTTTAAATATACCGTAATTCATAGAAAATTATTTCGAATAAAACCTACTATATTATAATAATAAATTTTAACATAACTAAATTTTACTATCTCCGTTAAAATATTACGGAGTATAAAAATTTTATAAAATAAATACATATATATACTTACAACGTATCAAAAATATTTTTCATAAACCTTTAAAATATTTTGAAAAGGCAATAATAATATATTTTTTTTACCAAATTCCAATAAATATTTCAAATACACGCACGATACTTATAAAGTTCTTAAGTTTAGGCTCGTAATTCGCCTACGCACAATTTTGATATTCAAGAATTCTCTCGGGATCCTCCCTTATGTTTTATTACTGTTTCGAAACTGAAATGGCATTTTAAAACGTGAAGTCGAGGCTTAAATCGCGTTTAACCCGGCCCGGTTCGCGACCCGGTTCGCAACTCATTTTCTGCCAGACAGTCCGCGGTAAAACAGTCATAACTCTTTACTCCGAGATCGGTTGGACGTGAGATTTTGTGCGTTGGAAACTAGACTCGTAGACCTTCGATTTGGTATTTCGGGGGACTTCTAACTCTTTATATATTGAGTGAAAAGCCCTGATACATTTGACCCAAAGTTCAGAAAATTTGTTAAAGGTCTTACGATATCTTTTGTCGATTTGCTTGACTTCAAACTTAAACGTGGAAATGACCGGAAGGGTCATTACAATTATAGGTTTTAGCATCAAATGATTAATTTCTTTTCCTAATCAATCAAAAGAAGAAAAAGAAGTTCTCCCTTCTCCTCAACAAGGTCAATCTTTCTTCCAAACAATCCAAAACATCTTTAAAAATTCACGTACACAATTAATACAGTTTCAAGCAGAGCAAGAATTTGGAACTTATCAGTTCAAAGTTTGTCTATTATTAGTAATTTATATATTCAATAAATATAAAATTTAAACAAAAGCTACTGAATTTGATTAAATCTGTAACTCATATTCTAGCTCCGCAATTATAAGTATGAAGTATTTGTTTTTTTTTCTGTTGCCCTCTTTTGTGGCTTTGTTGGTACGTAATAGGAGCTATTAATTACTTTAAACTTTTGGAGAATAAAAAAGAAATATTGTCTAGTTCATCAATAGAGAAAAGGTAACAATAATAATAATAATAATAATAATAATAATAATAATAATAATGATATATTCAGTATAATTTCACAAATTAGATTTATGGAGAGTAATTGTATATGCAAATTTTATCCCTATTTTTTTTAAAAGTAGAAAAGTTATTTCTAGTAGACCATCGACTGACGGTTCAAGTAAATTATATCAAAACAGGTATGAAAAGGAAATACAGTAACAATAACAACAAATAATAATAATAATAATAATATATTATTTTGTTTATTTATATTTAGAGATAAGACACAAGTACCCCTCTAAACTATACCTGAAGTTTCTATGACACACCTAAACTTTACAGGAGTCCTATTACCTCCTAAACTCCTGTATTTTTGTACTCCTTTTGTGCTGACATGGCTGCCAAGTCAGCACAAAAAGAGCACAAAAATATTCTGCTACATGGCAGCCACATCAGCAAAAAGAAATACAAAAATACATAAAAGATGAATTTAAGGGGGTAATAGGACTCCCGTAAAGTTTAGGTGTGTCATAGCAACTTCGGGTATAGTTTAAACTTTAGAGGGGTACTTGTGCATTATCTCTTATATTTATTATTATTATAAAAAAATTAGATAATACCCGACTAACTAAACTTCTAGTCTAATTATTTTTGACCTTCATATCCTTCTATTTAGAATCATGTCCTTAATAAGCTATAGGTGTGACATGACATGTCTAATTATATTTACTCTAGTTCTAATACGAAACATTTACCGTAGATCAAGATTTAGGCAGGAGCGGATCTAGCTAATATGTAACATTATATTTGATGTTCCACATGCTAGTTGAGTATAAAATACAAGTATAGTTTAATTAAATTCTTGCATAAAATCCATATAATCAAGACTAATTTGGGACCAAACATGTAACATGTTAGTTGCTAGCAAAACACTCGAAAAGAAATTGTGTGCATGAATAAAAACACAAAATTGAGTGTCAAAAAACAAAAGAATTTATTGTCTATAGTAAGTAGTTGACATAATCATTCTTCATCCTTTGGTTAGTACATAAAATATGTCTGGTCAAATAATTACATCTTAACTTCAAACTAAGGTTATTATCCTTATTATAAAATGTTTGATTACTTTTAAGATTCCATAATATGGTCCCAACCCTTCCTAATTTCCATCCAATATTCCATCTTTCATAATAATCCACTTGCTTCAAGTCCAAAGTTGTTATATTAGAGTGCCTTAAGAAGAAAAAAAGCCTCTCCATTCTTTCATCCTCCAATTTAGTAATTGATTGTTTGTTTACTAAAGTTTCATATTCTCCATCATCAATACCAATTTAGTTATGATTTGACACAACTTCAATTAATTATCTACAAATATAGGTCCACCACTCTGGCCCTAATTACTTTAAATATATTAGATCTGTTTTTTTTTCCATGTAGCCAGCTTCTACAAAAAGGTTTATGGATGTGAGTAGAGGTGGTGAATGGACGGATTTGATTGAATTTGGGTAGATTAAGATAGACTTAGTTAATAAATGAGTGAGTTATTGACTAGTTCAAAAGTTATTTGGGCTGAAATGGGCTAAAATGCATGTTAAAACTCAACCCGCCCAATACTTGTTTTAATTGTTTTATTTGTTCTTTTATAATTTTTTTAGTACCTAATAAAATTGTTACTTTTCTTTATTATGGCTATAATATCTTTTTGAAAATATTTTGATAATTAGATTTATCATAGATCAATTTGGGCTAGATATAACATATAAGCCTAAACTTTAATGAGTTGTAATGAATTGAACTGAAATGAATTAAGTTAATAAATATGTGGATCAATAATCAACTCAAACTTAAATTAATTGGACGAGTTATGATTTTATGGGTTAATCTTATCGTCTCTACATGTGAGTGGTCATTGTAAAATGAAAATATACATTAAGGCATAGAGTGGATTAATTATGTATAAATTGCCTATTTAAAGCGCATTTTTTATATACTCGTATTCCTAATGCAGCTTATTATAATTCCACATTCTATATATCCCTAAGCTAATACATGGCTTTGTACATACAATATTACTACAGTATAACTTATAAGCATTCTAATTTGTTATAAAAGTAGTCTCTAAAACTATATATTATATCCTCCTAGAATATTGTAGTCCCAATCAATAGCGCTGGTTGTACACACACTCTCTAATTTAAATTTAAACTTCTCATTTTACTTTTAATGAGATAAACTATAGTCATTCAAATATTTATGATTTATTTTAAACCAAAATTTCAAATATTATTCATTCTTTCATAAAGTTAGTAGGGCCATTATCCCAAGTCAAACACGTTACATGAAATGGTATGGTACTGTGGGAGTATTTGTAATCTTACTTACTATGAAAGTACTCTCGAAAAGCAAAACATGCCAACTAAAAAAAACGGAGGGAGTAATATTGATCTTTTCCGGGTAAAAGAAAATCACCAATGATTCGTATGATCTTTCAAGGTTAGGGCCCTTTATGAACTATGTAAATCTAATAACATGAAGAGGGGTAATTTCTCTTTCAACTTCACCACCCCCACCACCTAAATTCTCTTTTAACTTCACCACCCCTACCACCTAATCCACCCAAATGCCCCCGACCCCTAGCCCCTCAACTTATTATCACCTCATAACGTGACCCACCCCGCCCTTGATTGACTCGAAACTCGATCCGAGATCCACCCCTACGTTGGACCCTACCTGACCCTAACAAGGAATCTGACGCCCGATCCGAGACCCTTCCCGACTTGAGACCCGACCTCGACCAGGAACAATGACCCAACCCCTGACCCGAACCCGAATCTACAAAGGACCAAAACCCCAACCCCACTCGAGACTCGACTAAGTTACTGGTTAGTGTCGAGGTCAGGTCTCGACATTGAAGTTGAGTCTTAGGGTCGGGTAGAGTCGAGTCTTGGGTAGGGGTTGAGCCTCGAGATCGGATCTCGAGGTCGCTCAACTCTCGGGGTTGAGTCTCAAGGTCGAAGGTCAGGGTTAGTGTTTGGGGTTTGGGTCCTGGGTTTGGGTCTCGGGGTAGGGGTTGGGGGTCGGGGCATAATTTCTGGGTCTGGGGTCATAGTATTTGTCTAGATCATACTTAAATATTCTTGGGACAATATTTTCTCGTTATTAACAAAACATCAAAAAATAAGTAAAAAAACCACTTATATATTTTTTAGAAAAATATTTTCTGTGGAAAACATTTTTCTTTCGTACCGACACACCCCATTGTCTTAGGACAAATTGGGTTCAACTTTTGAATAGGAAGAATGACATAAATTGTTCCGTACTACATATATATATATATATCATGTGTTTGTTTTCAAACTCTAATAATGAATGTTGAAAATATATTTTCTTCATACTGAGAATGACTTTGCATGCAAGCAATACGTACACTTAGAATATTTCCAACTAAAATTCCTATACGTAGCTAAAGTTCCTGTTCCTTTTTCGCCCCCACCAACAAAATGTCCATTTATAAAAACTATACACAGAGCCAAATCCCTTTCACGTTCCTTCCCTTTTTGAGTTTCTCTTTGTTTAAGAGTCAAATTTATAGGACTTCTTTTAAATCTTTGTGTCGGTCGATCTTTGTTTATATGATATTAACTTGATACGGAGTTTAAAAAAGTGAAGAACTTTTGAATCTTTTAGTCTTAAACGTGTCACGTGGAAAATTAAAATTAAAGAGTTGTCAAAAAAGAAAAGAGACAGTGTTTTTGAAATGGAGTAAAGAGAAAAGTAAGACAAACAAATTGAAATAAAGAGATATGTAATATTCCTTTTCAATTTCATCCACGAATACGAAATATATATGTACAACAACCATCTAGAGATGTGCTTGGATAGATGATATCCATTTACTCTTAATCAGATGTATTAAGTTTGAGTTCTGAAAATAAATGAATAAATTCTTAATAGAGAGCAGACACAGGTGGATCTGCATATATCTTAGAGGTTCACAGAAACTCAATAGCTTTTACCAAATCCCTGTATATGAATTAAAAAATCAACTAAGTATCTATAAATATTTGACAATGAACCCAATTTATTACTGTATATTAACTTGACGTTACCATACAAATTCTGAATCCACCTTTAATAAACCTACATACATAGATAAATGACTAAAGTCGTCCAAATGCACTAAATTTCCTTTTCTTTCACCTTGCGTACATATTCCTTCAAGGTTGAAAAACTTGGTTCTTTTTTCCTATAAAAAAAATGGTCCCAGAAGATGGAAACATCATGCAGAAAATAGTTAAAGTAATTCTTCCTTTCTATTCAAACTTGTTTTGATTCTTTTGAAATTAAAGAATGTGATACTGAATCTTCAGAAGAAAATGACTGTCAAATAACATAAACAAGAAATGGTCCAATCTTCACAGTGCTGAATTTTATTTACACGTCTTTTAAGAAAAATATTAAGTTTAATATTCTTCTCAATTTAATACTTCTTTCTTTTGCATCACATTAATATTTCTCCATATTTATGACTAAGGATAAAGATGGAAACATATAATGAATTATGTCTTAATTTTTAAAAATAACAAATATTATAAATCAATTATTTTTTGTAAGGACAACAAGCAAAAGTGGTCGAAGGGAGTACAAACTGTTGCTTAATAGTAAATGGAAAAGGTCCCCTATCCTCGTACTATCGACACCTCATCATGATGTCCTATAGTAGTACTATTGTTTGTGAAAGAAATTGATCCTAAAACTAGTAACACTCACAGAACTCATTCATAATGTATAATTCCTTAAAAAGGTGAATTCCTAATTTAAAGTTTAGGAATCTCGAATTTTTTTGTATGTATATATTTAGTGAACTTTTCAACTAGTATACAAGATTTGAAATAAAGTTATTGATTCGATAAGACCTTCTGCATATGATTAGCAGGGGCGTCTCAATCATATCGGGGCTTAAAGCCACACTCTAATGAGAAGCCTTAATTTAAGAAATGAGTTGTTTCCCTTTTTATGCTAAGGAAGATCATGTAAAATTCTACTTAGTTTTTCTTTATTTTTTTTTCCTTAAAGATATGAGTTGTTTTTCTTAAAAGATTTCAGTAACTTATTTTTTAGTATATATAACTATTATATATGAAAATATGGGTTCCCCCATAATTATGGGACCCTAGGCAATTGCCTAAGTGGCCTAATGTACGAGACATCCCTGATGATTTGAAATGGTGAATTGAAGTAGAGTAGACTGATGATCATCTTGTAGTCATTTGGTCGGCTATTGAAAGATAAAACTTGCATTCAGAGGCGGATGTAATGTTGCAACACCGAATTCATTTGAACTCATTATTTTCAATGCGGAGTATAAATTTATTTATAAAAAAATTATTAAAACTGCAAACTTATAATAGGTACGAACTCACAATTTTAAAAATATAATGGTGTTCAATGTAATGCTTATAAGTTGAACTCATAGAACTTAAATCTTGGATCCGTTTCTGCTTGTATTTGTTTCTCCTATTATATAATCGGTCCCATCTCTCTCTCTCTGCCCCGATAATACTGGCCTTAATCTTGATGGATAGAGTTAATTACTCCGTACCTATATTGGTGAAATACAAAAGTGTTGGGTGCGAGAACGAAGTCCCACGTTGATAGCTGATAAAATTGAGAAACTACATATAAGGTGTAGGATTTCTTAATGGTGTGAGACTTATTGGAGAAAATCGTATGAGCTTGGCCCGAAACATTACAAAAAGGTATCATATGAAATAGCCAAAATGTGTCAAGCTGATCTGAATACCACGGCCATAACAACAACAAAAAAATGTAAAGTACTTTAGCTTCTTCTTCCTCTTTTTTCCCCCCTTGAAAGTTAGAATAGTTATATAGAGCCCAGAGATATCTTAAGATCCAATCCAAAAAGCATCACCAAATTTGCGTAAAAACCACTTAATTGCCTAAGCTAGCTTCTTCTCCTTCTCTCTAGTTTTTGGACCTTAAATTCCAACTATGACATCACTCCACACTTCTTGAAAATTATATATTACCCATGATATATAACTCTCAAACAATGGTCATGAAAGTTATTATAACCTTGTAAATTGGATTCCAATTATTCTATTTTTTTTTCTTTCGTCAAAGATGATCTACTACTCTTATTTCTTACTCAATCATTGAACTTTTTGAAAACCTTAGTCAATGGGGCGCCACTCTGTCTGTGTTAAGGAGAAGCTAAGGAAAGGATTGTGGTCACCAGAAGAAGATGAAAAATTGTACAGTTATATCACTAGATTTGGTGTTGGCTGCTGGAGTTCAGTCCCTAAGCTAGCTGGTATTATATTTTGTCCATTTCATCAATTTCATTCTCCGTGTAGTCTCCGTGTAACCTATAGGTCACGGGTTCGAGCTATGGAAGCAGCCACTAATGCTTGCATTAGGATGGGCTGTGTACATCACATCTCTTGGGGTGCAGCCCCTCCTTGAACCTGCTAACGTGGGATGCTTTGTGCATCAGGCTGCATATAGTAATTGAATTGGAATGATGACATTTATATCGTGTGGAAATTCTTGCAGGTTTACAAAGATGCGGAAAGAGTTGTAGATTGAGATGGATAAATTACTTGAGGCCTGATCTTAAAAGAGGAATGTTTTCACAAGAAGAAGAGGATATGATCATTAATCTCCATGAACTTCTTGGAAACAGGTCATTAATTCCTGTTCTTTATTGTATTTTCCTTTCCATATGTAATTTTATTTTGAGCCGAGAGTCTATCGGAAACAACCTCTTTATCTTCACAAGGTAAGAGTAAGACTACGTACATATCACCTCCCTAGACCAATTGTAGGATTACACGGGGTATGTTGTTGTTTGTATAAGACCCAAAAAAGAATTTGATCTAAAGATGTTTCTTTTTTCTTTTTGCTTATTTAATGTCCTTCATCTTTTGACAAGTGTTTGTTTGTTATTTTTGGTGGGCAGATGGGCACAAATTGCAGCAAAATTACCAGGGAGAACAGATAATGAGATAAAGAATTTCTGGAATTCATATTTGAAGAAGAAGCTAATAAAGCAAGGGATTGATCCAAATACCCACAAGCCACTAAGTGAAAATCATCAAGTAAGAAAAGAGACAAATTGTACTGATAAGTCCTCAATGTTGCTGATGTCCAAACTCCCAAATATGTCAAATTCAGCTGAAATAGTGCAACCATTTCACTTTAATAGTAAAAGAATTTTCAACAGTGAAGCAATTACTAGACAGTTAACAGAAGTTTCAAGAAACCAAGTCTTTGATCCTCTGTTTCTGTATGAATTCCAAGCAAATGTGAATCCACTTGGGCCTTATGAACATCAGAATCAAGATTTTGGGTTTTGCTCAATGGCAAGTTTGACAAATTTCCAACATGGACACAAGACAGAAAGTGATTTTTCTGACAGCTCAACTTCAAGAATGAGTACAAGCAACAGCTCAAATACTATGATTAGTCATCATAGTTGTGCTGGAATTCAGATGAATGAAATGTTGGAAAATTCTCAAGAATTGACATGGGATGCTGACAACAAAATAGGTTCTCTGTTTCAGTGTCCATATGATGGGATCAAGAATGAAGAAGATCTCAGTAATAATAATAATAATCCATTGAGTGGGGAAAATCTTGATGTGTTCAACCATATCTAAAATGTAAATTTACTTATTCTAGTATACATACAAATATACAAAACTGTACTCAAGAAGACTTTGAGGTGAGAATCTTCTCTTCTCCCTTTGTCTTCTTCCTTCTTTGTAAAGTTTTGGCCAAAAGTGCAGTTCTTTACTACTGCATTGTCTCAGTAGTTTAGATTAAAAATGGATTTGTTGTTACCCTTTTTTAAAATGAGTAATATGTTTATTTGGTCAAATATTACTTCATTGCTATCTGTCAAACAGAACATAGTGTCCTTAAACTTTCTTACTGTTTAACTAAGCTGTCATTAGACTAAATCTAAGATTAAATGACACCAAGAACAAGCTACTTGGCTATTGCATTTTACAAGTTCAATTGGTCTGACTTTGATCTCTCTTAGGTTCACATATAACCAAGTTAAAACACCCCCAATTCAACAACTGTTTTGAATTTATATGAGTTGTATCGACAATAGGCATGTAAAAAGTTGGTTGTGCATTGAATACATAGAATATAAGAACTCTGATGCAAAACAAGGAGCAAAAAGGGTTTCTGTATAATGAGAGAATGGAGATAAGATGTACGATAGAGGAACTGAAGATCATGATGTTTTGAGTGTTGAAGGTGCTAACTGCTAAGCTTAATATGGACTTGTGAAAGCGCGTATACCATATAGAAAATATTACGAAGAGAGAACAACAATTATTAGTTTTTCCAAATAAGAATGATCAAGATCAATGAACAGAACATGCTTTGCTCAAACATGTCATTTACAATAGCAATATCCAAGTGGCACCACCAACTTTCAGGACTCTATTGAAAGGAAAAAGAAATTGAAGATTGCGTGTTGTCCGTATGTGCAACAGATAATATGAGAGGACTACTTTCTGAACCAAAAACCCTTCAAAGCTTGGCTATCAAACCAGTGGCAGTGGGCTTTGCTACACCATTTTCTGAAACATCAATGTCTTTGCTTTCCGAGTCACATCCCCGGGGAGGAGGTACATCTACAGCGGGGGAGCAGTTAAAGAATCCATGCGGCTGCACCAAACAGAAATAAGCATTACTTAAACTGGAGAGGTTAAGGACAAATGGAACCTAAATCATAAATCCATATGCCATTATGAGTATACAACTAAACCAAAGTTACAACACAAGTATTCCGCATTTTATTGATTGATCAATCAATCATGTTTCAGTCCAAAATTAATTAGGTAGTTCGACCTGTTTAGCCGTCAATTTTTCACAACTCTCTTAGATTTAACACTAAATATGCGAAACTCACATAGACTGAGTTAAGTTCTCCACGTTACATTAAGCAAAAATCACACTGATGCATTTTATGTCTAGAAACATGAATCATCCAAACCAGTAGGCTGGAACTTAATAGTTTTCACAAGGAATGTGTTTTTTGTTGATAAGTAGCTTTCAAGACGAATGTTTTACTGCAGAGGGTTTCTGGAGTTGGATAAAGTCATTGCTAAACCTGGACAATCAACCAAAACAAATTATTTCTGGAAGAGATAAAATTTTCTAGTTTACCCAGCCATTTCAAAGTAGATTACGATATTTCAATTAAACGGGAAGGTTGGAGAGTTTAATCAGTTAGCACATTTTTTACCTGATTTAGACTTCAGGTGTTGGCTGACAGTATATGGTACAGAGAGAAAATGTTGAGGTACCTTTCCCAGCAATTAATGCTATTATAACTTTGAATACCGTTCTCCTCCTCCCAACACACACAAAACCACTCTTCCTTGTTCAACAGATTTAGACAATCTTTCAACGGACTATATATAATAGGTTAATGACAAGATACACAACTTGAAAAAGATGTCATGTTCTCCTTTCTACTTCCTAAAACCAGCTTTCCCAATTGCTTTGACTTTCAAGATCTCTTGAAGATATTTCATGATCCTTTAACTCCAGTGCTAGTATTTCAATATTCAGCTCTAAGTTTATGTTTGACTAATTATTTTATCATAACCACAGCCAATATACTGAATGAGTAATTGCACTCAAATTGGCAATACAATACATAGTCAGCTCTTTGGCAGATTAAGTTAAAGGTAACACAATATATAACCAGAAGTTAGATGATGACAAAGATATAACATAAGCACAAAACATCTGTGACTCCAGAATACCTGAAGCATAAAGCCGATATGTTCAACTGGCATAACAGGCCAGTCTTCCAATCGAGGAACATGCGTGATTCCAAAAACATACCTGCGATAAACTGTGTGGATCAGAACTCCAAGGAATAGGTAACTTCTCAAACACGTATTTAACAGAGTATTATCCTAGGAACTTGAAGTTCCAGATCTGGAGAGTTACGAAAATTAAGCGTGGATGTTTTGTAAAAAAATTTAAGCCTGCACCTCCAATGTAATACATAATTTGAGGGTTACCAAGAAACTAACCAGAGAACAATATCACTTTCTTCCAGAGAGCGATCTTCCTTAACCCAAGAAGCTAATCCCTCGCCAACACGTGGATTTTGATTAGGGAACTCTCCCCCTGGAAAATCTTCTCCAGGTGCATATTGTGTAACCCATAGATTGTGCTTCAAAAATGCCGCTCTTCTCAAGAACTTAGCCTCAGGACCAGCCAATGGCAAGCAGTTCGGACCAGGTACCAGCTTGTACCCTGTTAGCTGACCTGTTCTGTTGGATGTTCTTGTGTTCCTAACCTACAAATCAAATGTTCACAGTCAAATTGATGGCTCCAGCACTAGGGAGAGGGAATGCTTGAAATAGAATTTTTCTATGCTAGAAATGACACAATGATTGGTCATATGACCAAGGACTTAGGCTCTCTCAACAGTCAGTGGTCATGTTTAAGGATCACATTCTCCTATGAGTACATATCTCAGCAGACTCTGCTAGCAACATGAAATACAGTTTCTATCAAAAGAAAGGAGGATACAGTCAGGTAAGGCTTCTTACAATCCAATGACGAGCAGATAAAGGATCACAGTCGCGCATTGCTTGCAATTCAGACCTAAGCAATGTTTCTTCAGCATAGAATGCGTTATTGTGAACATTTTCCTTCCCAGGTTCTTCAACTTTGACATTTACTTCAACAATCTGGAGAAATACTCAGAATAAAGAAGTTAAGAACCGGAAACTGGAGGTATGAAATCACTTAACCTTCAGACGCACAAGCAAACTTGTTCAACAAAATACCTGATTGTGTGCTTCTCCTGGCTTACAATCAACTGCCATATTCATCCGAGCAACAAAGAAGTGCTGATGAACAGGTGCATACAATCCTGGTGTTATTGTGGTGCCATATTTACGAGATTCTCCAGGTTGCAATGCTCCCAAACTGAGAATACCCGTGAGTTTGACTTCTGCTTCAATTTTCCCATCCTGCAGCCACAAAGCGTACATATCGTTTAAAATGGTCAGTAGAGCTAAACATATTTATGATCAGCAAAGACATAGGCATAATAGATGAGAACAAATCAAGAAAGTTCTCGGGGATGGATGCAAATTCTACTACTCACTTGTCTTTGGCTTAGCCCTCCAACTCTCCCCCAACCCCCACCCCACCCCAAAAAAAAGAATAAAGAAATAGAAGCATAAGCAAGTAGCCCAAATAACAGAGCCATTATTTGTATCTAGATCAATTAAGCAAATTTGATAACATTTGTTCGCATTTTACCGGAAATTAGTTTGTCTCTCAGAAAGCATAATAGAATCATAAACGTAACCAGAGTTTCAAGAAATTCTTATCTTACTTCTACTCGCTTTCTATTCACTGAAATGGTCTAAATAAAATGTGATAACACACTTAAATGTCACCTGATTTCTTTAGAACATGTAAACAAATGAAGATTTCCTGATAATGATTTTCTAATTCTTGCCTGGTAAAGGTGCCAGTAGAATCCATATTCATAATTGGCCACAGTGCAAATAAAAGAAACTGTCAGTCGTCTAGACCGTCTAACTTCAGCAAGGCCAGTTCTCCAATCTTGATGCTTCCAAAGCATCCCGTGATCTTCTTCATGCAAACATACACAATTTTCGATTGTTTCTACTCCTCCAGTAAAATTTGTAAAATTGGCATCAAAGTACTTTATGTATCCTAAACAATCACATCCCTGCAGTGGTGTTTTAGTTATATTAGCATTTACAGTTCAAAAGCCAAATGCACAATTAAACCATAGAATTGTCACCTACCCTCTTAAGTGAATGAGCATTCTTTCCAAGGCCATCTTCTCCTGCATCAAATGCGTTTTTCCTGTAATGTGGGTCATTTGGATCTCCATAGGGGACAACCATCTCCACAAAACTCAACCTATGGGCTATAAATCTTCGACCCCTGCTACCATCAAGATATGCCACAGAGTGTATAACCAAACCCTCCCTAGGGGTGAAACCTACTCGGAAGTTCCACTGTCATACATAAAGCGAAAGAATGGCCACATTAGTTATATAGACAAATAGTCCTTCATTGCATATCAGACTGGAAAAAAAAATTACCTTTTGCCATTGTACGTAGTTCCCATCGACGCGAAAGCTTGGACCCTCTGGCTGAATAATTTGTAGGGGTTTCACATCACTTCGGTCAACCCCTCCTCTTGTCTCACCAGCAGTGTAATTCCTCAGTGGATCAGCTGGAAGTAAAGGTACAAGTTTGCGGTCTTCGAACTCTATCACCTGCATGTTTTGCACATCAACAAGCACATGTATTCCTTCAACTGGTCTTGCATATCCATTTTCCATTGGGCAGTCACTCTCTGCTCTGCAGAATACCAGTGGTTTGGCAAGCCTGCGGCTAGGAGCATCAGCTTCACTGTGATAACCAACGCACCTGTAGGAAACATATTCAGGTAAAATTGCAATTGGATAAGAAAACAGTTCTTAAAGGAGAAGGAATGGGAAAATTCAAGAATATTTCAACTAACCAGGGGTCAACCATCACAAGGTCCATGTCATCAATACCCCTTCTCCTCATTGCTTCTATAAAAGGAGGATAATTTTTAACTACGGATTCACAGTCAGCATACTCTTGGGCATCCTACAATCAGAACAAAGTTGAGATTATTTGTAAAAACTGAGGATTACTGAAATCTAAAGAGATGACATATATTACAATTCACTTTGGTTTAGCTTAAAGCAGAAGTTTTTATGCAAAATTTCTTCTCCTTTTGGTATATAAATATGCTCTATGTTCTACATGTTCTATGTTCCATATGAGGGGAAAGAAAACACAGTTCATTAAGAAGAGAGAATAAGTGAATTAATATAAGAAAATAAAAATATATATTGGATGGGCAAATACAAAAATAGGTAAATGCATTACGAAAGGAAAAAAAATACAAATAGCTCCAGTTATAAATGGCTTGAATCAATTGCCCAAACTTGCATGTATAGGTAACAGTTGGCAGTTTCTGGAATCAGGATAGAATGTTCAATTTGGCTCATATACTTTCTCCCAGTTGCCTAAAACCCTGTACGCCAGTACAAAAGAAGACAAATTCTACTGACTCTTTTGTTTCATACAGTGTTTAGAATCTCTAGAACACCATTATTACAAGACCACTTGATAGTACGACGACATACCCAGTGTGCTTGATAGAAACTAAAGAAACAAAAATTACCACAAGGAAATTCAATTAAATGTTCAATTAGGATGGAGGTATTCACTACATTAAACTTTTCTTAAATTAATCAGTGGTAGACAACCGAACATTCTAAAGAATACCAAAAGATGACAAATGATGTCATTGCAAATATGCTTGAAAATCCATGCATAATTATTAGAGCGTAGGGTGAAAGCATTTAGTTTAGAACATAATAAGAACTTTGTATTGCTCTAACTTAGTGTTCCCACTTCATTTCTTTGGTAATCTGATTGCATCTACTGTTCATGTACTTCTAATCTTTTGAAGTTCTAAACATGAGTTAAGTGCATACTATAGGTGGCTGAACATCTGGAACAACTTTTGATGAAATCACTTTTCCCCTGTGTTGTCCACCTCGAGTAGCAGCATGTACTTCAGTTAGCTGAACAATCCATATGCTAGTCTCATTTGTGTTCTTATTGTAAACAATAAGCCTAGCTCGCCTTGGAGGTAGTTTAAAAGGAACAGGAAGCCCTCCTTTGGTTCTGGGCATCAATGATGATTGAAAAGGTGGGAAGAAATAGGCGTCTGCAAGTGCAACAAAAGTTTTATCTGGTTCCAATAGAACCACCTCAACAAACCGCATGCCATCTCTGACCTAAAATGTTTTTGCAAAATGTTTATAAGAAAAAAAAAAGAATTAGCAGAAATTGAGAGCAAAAGATGCCTTGTTGTTCAACTAATACTTGCTCCATCGTCCTAGACAACAGATGGATGAAAAAGAGATGGTGATTAATTAAGAACCTCAGGTGTGTCACCGGCAGCTCTAACGGTTGCCACAGCCACAGAGATCTCAGCAGCAGATAAAGGGTCCAAAGGATGACAAGTATGAGCTCTATGCATGACTTGGAACCCTGCATAAACATGGAGTCGTCAAGCATTCAACATCTAACCAACTACTCCAACAACAAGCTCCCTCCATTAACATTTTCTTTTTATCTGTTCATGTTCATAAAAAATAAACAGTCCCATCGCCACATAAAAGAGGAAGGACATGGTAGATTAACAACCAATATAAAAATAGTTTAACTATAATAAATCCTCTAAAGTCGAACAAAATACACCCGAATAGAACAAAATGGATATACAAAACTGGTCTCACCTAATCTGAAATTTAGGCGTAGTTGGTTGATTGATTTTCAATTTGACAGGATAACGCTCTACGTTAATAATTGCAGGGGTAAAATATATATATAATAATAAATATAGTGATAATGATTTTGGACTATGTAAATTGTGCACTTACACTGGAAAAGTTCAAAAGTAAACCCAATTGTTGACTAAACAAAGGTTTAGATCAGCAATTCTACTGTAGCCTGTTTAAATAAAACTTCCTTCTCCAACACCAAAATTAAAACCATTCGGCATAAAAATCACATGAAATTTGTCGAGAGTTAAAAATAATTGAATATTAATGCAGCGGCTATAGAAAAAATCATAAATCACAAGCAGAGATAAAACTAATGCATCTGAGCCGCCATTTATATCCGTAAACCACAGGAAATGCATACATGCAAACCGTCAAATGACAAACAGAGAGAAAACTATGCATATACTCCGAATTCCGATCGCGAAAAAGTCCAATTACACACAAACACGCTCACATTCGGGATTAATTACCTTTGGTAGACGAGTTAGAATTAACCAGTGACGCCAGCGCCGGAGTTTGTTTCTGCTGATCGGCGACGGATGGAACCACGGCGGCGGAGGCGGAGGCGGAGGCGGCTGTACTGTCACGACGGACGACAGAAGCGGAAGCGGGCGGATGGCAGAAAGAAGAAGTAGGAGGAGGAGGAGTGACCTTGTGCGAGGTTGCGGCCATTGTTACTACTGGTACTGAAGATGATTAGAGTGTATTGACATACAGCAATTGATTAATCATGCGCAACTCTGATCGGTCGGTCGATCGATCACCAACACTCTGTGGTTCGTTTTCTCGCCACTCTCTCCCTCTGCTCAATACTTTAGTTTGTTGACTGTTGTTTGTATGTGGTGCGATGGCACTATGCTAGTGAGACTCTTTCTATATATAAGAAAAGAAATATGGCTTATTATTAGACGTCTTACTTATTTTGAATTCATTAATTTTTTTAGAAATTTTCATAAATACCTGCCGTATAGATTATAATTATGAGTAATAGCTATAATTTATCTAATTATAATTTATAGCAATAGTTTGAGAGGCGAGCGAGCGTTTGGAGAGAGAGAGTACAATTTGTATTCGCTCAACTCTTCTCTCTCCCAAATCTCACTCGCCTCTCTTCTCCCTCTAATAGCTTTTGTGTATTTCAGTTATAATCACGACTAAAAATACTAAAAATTGGGGAAGTCTATGATACAAATGTAAAGCAATCAGATGTAAGATACATATTGTTTTGAAGTCGTGAGTGAGAAAAAGAGTGCGAGATAGATGTATCCGACTTAGATTTTAAACTGTGAAAAACATATATTTGAAATTGTGAAACACAAATATACAAATTAACTTTGAAACTGAAACATAGATACAAAGATACATATATGTATCAATTATCAACCTAACACAAATACACAGATATACATGTGTATTTTATACATATATGGTACTAAAAATTAATATAAATATATTAAACAAATACACTAATACACGTTGAAATAAAAATAGTATAAAACACAGATGCACCAATATGCATGTGTATCAAATATATGTATAGTACTTAAAATTAAAACTGTGAAACACAAATACAAGGCAAATCTGAAATTGTGAAACACATTTACACATGTACATATATCAAATACCATCCCAGCAAATCGTTACATGTATCAAATTGTATTAATTATTATTTTAAGCTTTTTCAGATTATTATTTTATTAATAGGCATATCAAGTCTAAATATGACAAGTAAAGTGAATGAAGTACTTGTCAATTTAAAAGATCAAGAGATAATTTATTTTTTTGGTCAACTTTGCTTTGAGTATTAATTATTCTAAAATTAAAAAATAGTTAAATAGACAAAGATTGAAGAATTGATAAGAAAAAATTTAGTTAAATTATATTTCTAATTAATTTTTTTTTCATAATAATTATGTAAAATCTTATCATAATAACTAAAAAAAATACTGGGGGAGGATATTCTTCAAAACTAGATTTGGTAACTATAGTAAGTATATTACACAATTATAAATCCTATATATTATATTACTACATATATACTTGTTATGTTAAATGGAGTGAGATACACCACCAGATTTGGTAAAAAACAAAAGGGTGATACACGAGGGACACTGAACAAGTAAGGAAAGAATTGCTGGATATAATTAATTGCCAGTTGTTTTTGTTTGCTTCTTTTTAGTAATATTTTTATTTATCTTGTTGAAAAAGACAAAAGATATTAGTGAAATTTGAGCCTCAAGTGATTATTAAGAATGACATTATAATTGTTGATGTTGCAATTTCAATTTCAAACAAACTTGTCGTTTAGAAATTAGAACTTAGGTAGAAAATTTCATATGGGTTTCAAACGATTCCGTCTTTAAAGTTAATTAGTTTCGCACACATTAAATTTGACAAATCAAAAAATATAAAACGAGCAATTTCTTAAAATTGATCAATATGTTGTGTCATGTGTGCATGTCTTAACTGATTTCAACTTGACTATAAATAAGGTTTAATATTTGTATTAATCATAAACAAATGCTACTTTCACTTTCAAATATAATCATTTCAATAATTAAATATGATTAGAAATATTTTATGTTTTAGAATAGTAAGAAGTTATTAATTATTTTATTTAAAATAATGCTTCCACATCCTCTATATTTGGCTCATATTTTATAGTAGAGTGGTTGGTTTTCGGCTTATCCACTCGTGTTTTCACGTGAACCCTTTTCTGTTTATTTCCCCATAGTACTATTAATTATCGAGCATATGATTTTAGATAGGACGTTATGGAAAATATGAATTAGAATAAAAGGTTCATAGGTAACAATAGATTATCTTGTTATATATTTATATTAGTAGTTGTAATATTGTCCCTGTAATTTTTGGCTCTTCAATTTCTGCTATTATCTTTTATTTTTGTCCTTTCGCTATCATATTACATTGTTGTAGTTACTGTCTTATTACTATTTTGTTATTTCTTGTACTTCTATTACTTTATTTTTTTGGATTATTTTAGACTTTTTTTCTCCTGAGCCGAGGGTCTATTCGGAAATAATTTCTCTATAGTAGAGATAAAATTTGCATATACTCTACCTTTTTCAGATTTCACTTTGTGATATTACACTGAATATGTTACTGTTATTGTTGTTGTATTAGTACTATTAATTATAATATTCTATTTTTTTTTTGTCCTCTTATGTTTAATCATGTTCGTTTTAATTTATTTATTCACTTCATATTTAAATACCTTATATCATTTCTCAATGTGTAGTTAATTAATACTACCAACATTCGTAGATAACCAATATAGTATAGAAACAATCACCTGGTGCCAATAGTCCATGACACACCAAGATTCCTTTCTCTTTGCAAATTGAGATTAGTTATTTATCAATCTTGTCATTCTCTTGTTTATCAATACTCCCTAATTATTAGTTCACTTTTACTTGTCATGTTTTATTTCTTGAGAGTCAAATTAAACAAACATTGATCAATATTTTAAAATGTATTGTTTTGATCATATTAAATAAGAAGAATTGCAACTTAAAAATAATTCATATAATTTTTTAACATCTAATTAGAAAAAAAAAAGGCCTATTATGACTTATGAGTATTATTTATCAATTACTGTGAAAGAATATTTTAAACTTATTTTCAAGCAAATATCCCCTAATAATCTTGGCTAGGAAAAATTTGTAAATTAAGTAAATATATATAGTGCTTTTCCTAATTGGTTAATATATGGTGTGATTGCAGTATTAATAACGTGATTATTGGAAAAAGCCAAGACTAGCCAAAACACAAGATTGTTATCAAGATTATTTAATGATTTTCCTTATAATTGGTAATAATGTGATTGCAGTATATACATAATAACGTGATTACCGAAAAACGTATACTACAATTAAAAACAAAATTATGGATTCTGGATTGTAGGAATTATATTTTACTGAGTTTTTGATAAATTATTTATATATAAATAAGAATTTATGTCAAAGTTATTAAGTTCTACCAAATTTATAGGCGAAATTGTAGCCCGGGCCCTGCTGTCCCTTTTTATATTTGAAATATAATGAAGGATTATGTCCTTTAATCTGTCTGATTAATATTTCCTAAATCGTATCTTTTTTTCTCCCACCAGCATCTTTTTGTTTAAATTTTTTCCATTTAGTATATTCTTGCATTATTCTGATTACGTTACAACCAGTTAAAGAATTATAATTCTAATTTATTCAACAACCTAGATTAAGCACAATATCTTATTGATTAACCCCCAGATTAATGAGATTCAATCACATGACATCAACGTGACCATCGTGGGCTATCTATGACACGAATGGCACCAAACCCAATAATTAAAAGATACTTGATACATAGTAAAATATAATTGCATTTTCTGTGTAGTTTAGTTTGCTTTATTCTCTTGGTGTTTTGTTTCAGGAAAGAACCAGGTTAAGTACTTGTGTTGCTAAAAGATTTAGGATGTTGTTTGGTATGAAAGAAAGTGTTTCCAGTTTTCTCATGGTTAGTTAATCAAAATTCTCAAAAAATATTAGTGGTTACTGGTTAGTTACTTGTGTTGCTAAATGATTTAGTATGTGTTTGGTATGAAAAAAGTAGGGTATTTTCCGGACGTATTTCTAATTTTTTATGTTTAGTTGATCAAAATTTTTAAAAGATACTTTCTCCGTTTTAAATTGTTTGATCTATTTTAATTTGGCATAGAGTTTAAGATATGTCAAATGTACCAAAATGCTCTTTAATCTTGTGGTCTCAAACATGTCATTTGGAAAGTTGAAATTAAAAAGTTACTAAAAAGGGAAAAAAACATTCTTTTTGAAAAGTACTAAAAAAGAAAATAAACAAAACAAATTGAGACAGAAGGAGTATTTTTTTCCTAAAAAAACAAGTTGCTTAACCACGAGAAAAATTAAATGACTTCCCTGATTTAGATAGGAAAATAAGTTTCATAATATTTCAAGTCTTCTCTATTCTCCAACACAATCCATCCCATCCCAACTTCCATAGCCTTCACCTCCACATCCAGCTCCATACCCTAACGCCCCACCAAAGGTGGATGTAGCCCTTCGATAACGGATTCGTCTAAATTCAATACTTTTGACATGATATAATTATTATATATATATATATATATATATATATATATATATATATATAATATATATATATATATATATTCTAATATATAGAAGAGGGCAGAAGCAGGAGACGATCGTCATGCTTGCTTCTGCCCAAGTGGTTAAAGGTGTGATTTTGATGTATGAGGTCTTGGGTTCGAAGCTCGTGGGTTGAAATAATATTTTTGAAGTTCATGGTAAAATACATATAACTCTTTGAATATATTATGATTAATGAAAAATTATTTGAATAAAGGTTATACCTTAGAATAATAATTTTTTAATATAATTAGACTCACTATCTCTGTTAAAAATAGTAATAAAAATATAAACTCTTATAAAACAAATACATACACAAATATATCGTTTGAAGAGTTTTTCAATAATAATTAAGACATTTTAGGAAGAAACTACAACAATATTCTAAAAGTACTGTTAATTACAATAATTAACAACTTAAAATATTAAAAAAATTAGTTGACTCTTGAAATTATATCAGTGCCATATAAAAATTAGGACATATGAAGTACCACATATTATTTGAAAATGACGTAAAAATATTATAAATTATAATATTTAACAATTTTAAATATTTGAAAGACATAAAAAATTTGATTGACTCTCGAAATTCTATCAGTGTCACATAAATTGAGATAGATGGTATATTATGTAGAAATAACGTAAAAATTATTATAAATCACAATAATTAACAACTTATAATATTTAAAAGACATAAAAATTTGGGTTGACTCTCCACATTCTATCGGTACCACATAAATTGGGATAGAAGCAGGAGCGGAGCTACATATTTTGGCAAAAAATTACACTGTTTATATATAGTTAAAATTATTATTTATATATATAGTAGGTGTTGAACCCCCTTTGGCTTCTTTGTGTGTTTACTTATTTATATTTCGAACCCCCTCAATGAATATTCTGGCTCCGCCACTGGGTAGAAGAATAACGTGTATTATCTAAAAATTATGTAAAAAATACTATAAATCACAAAAATTAATAACTTGAAATATTTAAAATCATATAAAAAATTTAATTGGCTCTCCAAATTTTACCTGTACCATATAAATTAAAACAAAAAAAATAATATATATTGGGTTCGTGCTGCCAGGGAATTTTGCATCTACTATATATATATATATATATATATATAAGTGCTCATTCATTTCAGTGTTGCTGATGGGTGATCGCCCAATATTCATATCATGATGATCAGGAAAATTACAACTTCCATCACCTACTCTCCCACTATATTTTGCCTTAAACATATATAATTAAGTTTGTCTCTAGTAGTAATGATTAAGACCCCTGATTATTCTTTTCCTCATTTTGTTTGTCGAAATTTTTGTATTGTTTTAAACTCTATATATATCTACTACAAAACTCAAGGCTAAACGTAAACTTTTTTATTCTTTCTCCTGTGATGTGCATACGCCGCCATATAGTAGGAGAGGAAATTAAAGGCGTCATCACTTTACTATAAAATGTAAAAGTTTCTTTTTTGTCCATAAACCATGAGACACTTAAAGTGGTTGGACACACATCTCAATTTATAATTCTAGTTTGTTTATAAAACAAATATAAGAGAGTTATATATTGCATCATCACCTATTTTAATTCATGCGATTCCACTCTACGTACGGCAAACTTCATGCTTTAGCTTTTTTAGGTTTCTATTTTTAAATTTAGTAAAGCAAGGTTTGGGAAAGGTAGGATGTACACGATCAGATCTTTACCCATTACCTTTGTGAGGTAGAGAGTCTTGTTTCAAACTGACTCTCGACTAGTTAGTTATCTTTTACGGTTAATACAAAATACACGCCACCTTAGTGATTTTTCTTTAAAAAAAAAAATGGCTTTGCTTCACCTCATTTCCTATATTCTATAATTTTGTTTTTTATGTAAAATCAAATGAATTTGAATAGAGAAGACATGGTGGAAATATAGCAGGAGCAATTAGATTCTATTAAATGAACTAAACGGTCCAAGTGGCAATGTTAAATTTGTACGGAAGAAACATATTCTCTTGCTTACAAAAAAAGGGTCTTAAACTAGTTAGTAGTCAGTAGTCACTCAAATCTTAGATGGTTTCATCTTAGGTTTCATAAGATAGGAGTTCAAGTGACGATGGCAAATTTCTATGGAAGAAACATAGTAGAATTATTTGTCATCTTAAAGAAAGACATGGTATCAATTAGTTTCTCTATGTGAGTGTGTCTGCATTCTACATCATGTGACAATTTATTACCAGTAGAAAGTAGAAACAGATAAAACTTGGTGAGAAAATGATACAGAAATGGAGCTTCCTTCAATATAAAATCATGAGAGTAGTGTTTTTTATTTCAGAAGAATTTATTACGTATTCCATTGGAATGGGAGCAAGGTCATTGTTATGGTCACATGATGAAACAAAAGGCCCAAATCTGAAGACTAAGCACATTTCATTACCCTCAACTTGGGTGAGCGAAAATATATCTTATCGATATTATCTAGAAGATTAATAGATTGTACTATTTGTTTTTGCAGCTAGTTCTCTTCTCTTATTTGTTTTCAACATGATTTCCTATTTACTTTACATGTTTGATTTTTATATGCTTTACTTGAGCCAAAGATCTATCAAAAACAATCTCTATTCTTTACTTCACCACAGAGACCACTTATTACACTACATATTTGTTATCTCCTAACCACATATTTGCACAAACAAAAAAATATTCAAGGCTTAAACTAGGACGACCAAAAGGTTTCTCAAATGAAGAGGTAAATTTTTTTAAACAAAGTGCAAGCAAATACACAGCTCTCAATAGTACATAGAATAAACAACCACTAGTCACAATATACCTTAGAGAAGACCAATAAGAAAAGTTCAAAAAAATTGACAAAGCATAGGCGATACAAATATAAAAACATCCTAGCTTACAGATCTTATGATTCTCTCTATGAAGTGCATTTCAAATGGTGCCAATAATTTGCATCTAACACATTGTCTTGTGACTTGAGAGTGTCATCATTTACGGTTCAAATGTAACCTTATGAAAAATGGTTTGAGATGATTATCTAATTAGTAATCAAATAATTAACGATCATTTAGTAAAATTGAATCCAGAGACTTTCATCTCCCAACTGTATTATTGTTGTATATGGTTCGACATCAGCTCTTATCATGCAAACAAGAAAAAGCCATCGACCACAATTTCAAGAGTACAAAAACCAACAAACAATACCATATCGTAAAGAGGTACCCAATGTAACAATAAGTAAACAGCACACCCTAGTACTCCAATTGTTAAATTAGAAGAAAATGCATAATGAGATGAACAACTTCATCCATTTTTAGTTCCCTGCACATTCATAACTAATTAAGAGGTTTTTGTGAACATTTAGGAGAGCTGCAAACAAACAAAGACATGCAACAGGGGACTTGAACACCTTAATCTTCTCTTTTGATATACTGAAGATCAGGGGGAACTCTCTCTCTCTCTCTCTCTGTGACGTGCAATCCTCGGAGGTTATGGCATCAAATGCACCACACTCATTTCTTTTCCTAGTCAATCGGAAAACAATGAAAGTAATACTATCTCCACTACTTCCTTCCGTTCTACATGGTCAAACTCTCTTCCTTTCACACTCCAAAACATCTTTAAAAGTTCACATACACAACCATTACAACTATGGCTTGGACACAATGTCTACTCTTTGCAAATAGTATTTGTATCTCCAGTAGAATTCTAAAATACTCAGCCTACTTTGTATTTTACTCTTTCAAAAACCTCATTGTTATTTACCACAATAGATGCAAAACTAATTCGTATCAAACAAAGAACCACAAAAATAACATAAACCCTGTCAACCCAACAATACTGACTCTATTTGATTCTTCTATCCCCCATAAGTTGTCACTCCTAGAAGTTGACAGCATTTGCATGGGAAAATCCCCAAGCTACAAAAATAATACCACATATTACTACAAATAAGAAGCTAAAAAGTCTATTCAAATCTAGTTTTATGTTTGAGCTGTTAGCACATATCAGCAAGCCCCGAAATACTAAACTGGACAACATTTCCTACAACTCAAACTACACAAGAACACTATTAAAAGCCTCATTCACGGCACCATAAAATCAACACAATTCAGATACCATCTTAATATACTATACCAAAAGTCCTATATAGTTAAACTGCACCAAAATACTTGTCGTGAATATCTAATTGACAAAAGAATACACAACTGCAAGAGAATTACATAAACACTAGGCAACCAAGAGGAAAACCTGGTAAAAGATCAATTCTATTTGTAATACAATTACCTCAGACCTATTAAACTTAAACAGCACACAAACTTAAGACAATTAATAAAGAAATAATATGCCAGCATACTGCTCTATCATTTGAAAACATCAAATGGAATATAAAAAAGGCACAAAACAGATCATCAATCAAACAATAGCCAAGAGCTATCAAAGGACCAGCAAAATTATACCACAATTTCTATTAATAGGTGCTAAAACGGGCAATATCTCATTAAATTGAAACATCTCAAAAGTATTTCAAACCAAGTTCAAATCTCCATTAACTAATCAAAAACAGTAACTTTAACAAAAAAAACCCATCAAAACGAAACTAATAACCCAAACCTAAGCGGTAAGAAGAACAGCACCACCATTTTCCTTAATCTTCTTCTCTGCGTTCTTCGACACCAACTTAGCCTTCACAACAATAGGCTGTCCCGTAGGCAAAACACCTTTACCCAGAACCTTAGAGTACCCAAACTGAGTAACATCAATCAACGGAGCAGCACCCTTGTTAGCAACAGCCTTGTCTTTCACCTCTTGAGGAAGGAGAGACCATAGAGTGTCGATGTTGACAGTTGGGCAGTAGAATTTGTTACGAAGCTTGTGGAAATAACGCATACCTACCTTACCGAAGAAACCAGGATGGTACTTGTCGAAGAGGATCCGATGATGGTGCATACCTCCGGCGTTACCTCGTCCACCTGGATGCTTCCTGTGTTTTCCGACACGACCATGTCCAGCGCTGACGTGGCCACGCTTCTTCCTGTTCTTCTTGAATCTGGTAGTCATTTTCTCGACGGCGGCGAAATGGGGGTAACGGGGAAAAGGGGAAGTGCGGCAGTGAGAGAATGGTTAGATTAGGGTTTACAGAGATTTATAGATGGAAAATTGATGGATTGGGCCGAATAGCAGGTTTAGCCCATTAGGGTTTTTGACAGATCTGTTAGTAGTTAGTTAGATATGGGCTTGGGCCTTTATCCAGCACATGACTTAGGGTGTGTTTGTTACTCGGGGGTATACAAAACCGAACCGTAAACTGAATCAAATCACAAGCTGAACCAAATCGCAAAAAAAATCCAATTAGTGATTTGGTTTGACTTGGTTTGGTGCTGGAAAAAAAACCCCGACTATAATTGGTTTGGTTTGGTTTTAACTAAAAAAAGTCAAACCGAACCAACTCGATATTACATATATACTATTTTTAAAAATATTTTATACATAAAAATATTTATTGTGGTGTAATTTATAAATATTTTTTCAACTTTTTCATAGTTTTTATTTTTCAATATGTTATTTCAAGTTTGAACTTAGAATTTTAAATAGTTCAATAAGTCTTTTTACAACCTGTAGATATTAGTAACTCAAATAAAATCCAAATCAATACGAATGTTAACAAAAGATTAGTCAATCCAACACTAGAAATGACAATCATGTTAGATATTTATTCTTTAATTTTACATAAATGCATAAATTAATTTATTTTTCTGTTTAATATTTAGTTATGTAGTTAATACTTATTAGACTTATTTTAGCATGACTTAATACTTTTAAATTATGATTATTTTTATTATGACTTATTAATATGCAATAATTATTCCATGTGATTTCATTATTTTTTTGGTTGAATATTTTATTGTCATCACTCACTTCATAAATTTCAAATAAAGTGAATATATTTTGTGTTATTTTTTTAAGAAATACCTTAGATAGTTGTATTTTTGCTCGGACTAAAGAAATATTTGAAGCACAAGTTAATTATATATTTGTATAAAGACTTTATCGAAAAAACCCAAAAAAACCCGAGGAAACCGAAAAAACTCGAGGTTGAAAAACCTGACTTTTATTGGTTTGGTTTGGTTTGGTATTTAAAAAATCCGAACCAACCCGGTCCATGTACACCCCTATTTGTTACCAAGGAAAATGTTTTCTAGGTTTTTATTTATTTTCTAGTGTTTTGTAAGTAAAAAAAATAATTACCTCAAGTGCATTTATATGTAAGTTAGCAAAATATTATAAGGATGGGATGGGATGGGGTGAGGAGTGGGGGATCGTGAATGGAGAGGGGTGGGTGGGGAGGACACAATGAACTCGGAAGTTACTTATGCAACTTGTTTTCTCTACTTTTACTAGGGAAGCCATTTCTCTCATTTTTAAAGAATTTGTTTACCTAGAAACAATATTTTCCAAAATATTTGACCAACCAAACATGAGAAAACAAAAAACATCTTGCGAAAAATATTTTCCTCCATACCAAAAACACCCTTATTGTTTCTTTTTTTTCGATTATTTTGCTTTTTTTTCTTAATAAATTTTTTATATAGTACTCAGACACAATGATTTTATAAAATTACGTCGAATCTTGTAGGAAGATGACAATTTGCATAAAATACATAGTAGTTTTAAAAATATTACATACATGTTCTTTTTTCTCACATTTTGACTAATAAGATTAAAATTAAAAATTTAAATTATTATTCAACAAATACACGATTCGTTCTTCACTCTCACAAAACTCATGATTTATGTATACAATAAAGTAATTAATTTGCAAAAACTATAGTCATATTTTTTTTACATAAAAAAGCCCCAAAGTGTACTAGTGACAAAAAAAGTTACAATAAAAATGACCCCATGTATATTTCATGTATCAATATTGTATAAATAGTGTATAGACATATATATATGATGTATAACTATGTATTAGAGAGATATATATACATTCGTATACATTGTTTATACAATATTATACATTACAATTCACACGATCTTCATGAACGCTACAACTAGTCACCTATCATAGCACGTTGAAATGCTAAACTTTTGAAGCAGCATCATATTAAAGCCTTAAAACCTTTTTTTTCTTATTTATTTGTTCACTACAAATCTTAACTAAAGATTCACATATAGTAACTTGCTTGTTTTATGTGGTTAAGCTAGCCAACATGGATGCAAAACTATTTGTTTATCCAAATCTAATTGAGAAAATCAGATGACACTACAAATTTTACCTAAAGATTTACAGGTAGTAGTAACCTGCTTATTTCATGTACTTAAACTAGCGAACATGGATGCAAAATAATCTATTTATCCAAATCTAGTAAATAAAAGCAGTTGATATTACACTAGAACTCAATGATGTAAGCAAATCATATGATAATTACTAAGTGAGAATTGAGACGTAAAAGAAATCTTTCAAGGAAGACTAAAAGCAGCCTTTATGGTTCTAGTGGAGAGAACACGGGACCTGAGACCATAAATGATCCCAAGCTAACCTTTGGTCTTAGCATGACTTAAATATACGGAACATAAATACTGAGCGGAAGCTTACTGAAAAATAATGAACAATTTAATTTAATATAAACGCAAGTTTGAGAATGAAAATCCAAATCAACGATTCTATTTCTCTAACTATTTCTGAAAAGCCTCTAAACTGATTAGACGAGTTGCTGGGACAAGATCCCCAGCTAACTCCAAGTACTGAAAGAAAAAAATATGAAAATAAAATAAAGTGCATAACTAAGTCCTCGGATGATGAGGACTCACCACTGCGACTGAAAATTTTGTTGGTATCTAGCAACACAAAGAGATGTACTATCAGTACTATGAAATGTACTGAGTATGTGAGATATGCATATATCATGAATAAGATACTTGAAATCATGCGATAGTAGTGAAAGTTGTAACACAATGACTCAAAGGAAAATCGTAAGTTGAAATCATATTATATAACCATAGGTCATAAAGTAATGAGTCTGAACTTGAAAAGTAGAAATCCAAAAGTCTTTTTACTGAAAACGGTTCAAATTTACCTTTTTTCGGCTGAGGAAGGTGAAAAAATTAATTTTTAATTTTTTATCATAATAAAATTCATATAGGGGTATCTTGATGATCAAATTTCTTTTTCACTCATCTTCTTGTAAAATCTATTATAGATGGCCCTATTATTTTTTTTTGCAAAAATACAAAAAATAAATTACAATATGATCGCAAAAAAATAGTTTTAACTATTTTCTTACCTTTTTCTCTTTTTTCCATTCATACTCCTTTCTTTTTTATTTCTCATATTTTCACACTAAAGAATAAAAGCAAAAAAATGCAATAAGATCAAAAAACTCAAATAATGATAAGCAAATAGATCCATAAGAAATATATTTAAAATGAAAATTAGTCGTTAAATTAAAGAAATAAAAAAAATTCACGTGTAAGAAAGATCAAATATACACTAAACTTTGTGAGAATAAATATACCCCTAAATGAATCTCATTTTATGACAAATGACTAAATATACCCCTCTACTTTCGACTATTATTGAATTCTATCCTTCATTACACTATTTGGCCAAATTAGCCCTTGCCGTCAGTTCAAATTCCATATATAAACCTCTCCTGACGGACTTGACACGTGGCCAACTCCCAACGTCTGACCTAATTTAAATTCATTTGACCAGGTTTAACCCACGACACACTAAAAAAGTCCACCCCTATTTAAAACCCTCTAAACCTAAATTAAACTTTTCATCTCTCTTCAAAATAGAAGGTCATAAACGACTGCGTTAAGTTCTCATCAGATCGGTGACAAAACAAATGCTTTTATCGAATTGAAGCTCAGAAAGGTAAGAATCTTCACTAAAATTAGTGTTATTAATTGATTTTCTTGTTTTAGAGTGTAGATTTTCTATCGTAAGTGATTTCGTTGTCTAGGATTTATATTTTTTTATTATCCGGATCGTAGTAGAGCAATTTGTTATAGGGTTAAAACCTTTCACCTTAATTAATAATGAAGTGTAAAATTGTAATCACCAAGGGTGTGTTTGGTATGGAGGAAAACCTTTTCTAAATTTTTATTTTTTATTTTTTTGTGTTTGATTGGTCAAAAAAAATGAAAAATATTTCTTTTAGGAAAACAAGCTCGTTGAAAATAGGAAAATGATTTCTCCAATGATAGTGGAAAAAATAAGTGTCATTGTCTCCTTTCCACCATCACAACCCCCACCTCCCACCCCCTCCCACACGCCACCAACCCCCAACCCACCTATTCACATAGTTTTGTTTCAGATATATACAATAATTTTAGGATGATATTTTTTAAATGCAAACCAGATACAAAAGAATAAATAAGAAATCACTTGTTGTCTTAGAAAATATTTTTGAAAATATTTTTCTCCGTACCAAACACATCCTAAGTTGCAATTCCAATCAAGAATCATTGTCTATTTTTTTTTGTTCCTCTACTGAGTATAGTTTATTTTGATCATTACTTTAAAAAGAAATTTTCTTTCTGATTCCTAAAAATCATTTTTGGCCGGAGTTCTATCAAATTGGACACCTATTAATTTTAATCGTCCATATAAAATAAAATACGAAAATCCATATGTGAAATAATAAGGCTCCATTTGGCCATAAGAATTTTTCACTTTATTTCGAAAAAGTATTTCACTTTATTCAAAACTATTGTTTGACCAATAAAATTTCATAACAAAAGTGAAATCAGGCTATTTTCATTTCACTTTTTCACCTTTTAGTTATTTTTAAACACTTAAATTCTAAAAAATCTTTCCAAAAAGATATGGTCAAACACAACTCCAACTTCAAAATTTTCAAATAAAGTGAATCTTTTTAAATTTTTATGATCAAACGCCTACTATGTTAAAATGTTAGTTATCAAGTTCAATTTTTTATAAAAAATGTTCTTACATTTCAAAAGAACTTTATAAAAAGAAAAATCATTTGAATTTAGAGAAGCAAAGTACTAGTGTTGGCTTGTATGAGTCAACCGCGAGTCAAGGGACCAGGTCTTTGACAGAGTATCGTACTACGAACAGAAGGTAAAACACAATAGTAGCAGAATAAGAACAGAAAGTAAGACTTATAATGCTGGAAGTAAGGAACACACCATGTTTACGTGAAAACCCCCTTGCTCAAGGGAGGAAAAATCACGACCTACCTCGTAGGATCTTCACCAACAAACATTCACTTAAACAAGAGCAATGATTTGTTTACAGACTCATTCTCATAATCCTATGGTTAACCCCTTAACCCCATTTCCTTGTGATAGATTCAACATGAGCAACACTACAATAACTCTATTGTAGTCTTCAATGTCAACTAACTCTAGTTGACCACAACTTGGCTAACTCTAGCCCTCTTTATCAACTATTTTTAGTTGACACTCCTAGGTAACTCTACCCATCACCAAGCAAATGATGAAAACCAAACTTGACTAAACTTATTTGATTCGACTAACTAACTCTAGTTAATGTCACACAACCTAAGAACATAGACAAGTTTAATATCTACTATCCTTTATAACATAGGAGTAGATTTATAATTTAGCACAAAATACAAAGACTCTAACAACAACGAACTAAGAGCAAATGTCGTTGGCTAAGACCAGATCTCTTGTTGTAGAAGCTTTGAACCGAAGAACAATGGAGACTTTTGCTGAGAGAATGTGAATTTTAGGATGTGCAAAAGCTAAGTTTTTTCTCTCACATAATGATCTATATATATGGACCAAATGGGATGTAAAACCTAGAAAGTTTCTCATTGGTCGAGATTGGACAACTGATGCTCCTCTGCTGCTGTGCACCAACTTTTCTGCAAAAATTACAGCTGTCAACTGTACTATTGACTGCCAGAAAGTTCAATGTCCGATGGACCTGGTCCCTCATCTGGTCCCTATGGAACAATATCCCTCTGAGAAATAATTCATCTTGAGAATTAGATTTTCCCAAAAGATATTCGTACACACTCGTGCAGTACTGTCAGGTACTAGTTGACCACGTACTCATATATCTCGGGTATCAAGTCCCTTCAAGCAGTTTGTCAATCATTAGGAATAGATGTTCCATGTTCCAGTTCAGTGCTTCCATGTCACATATCACCTGAAATATTTGAACCAGGAGAAATTCACTTCGGATGTTACTAGTTAACAAGGTTATGAGTACATCCGTAATATGAACTTGGTCCCTATGAAATAGGATCTCTCTAAGGATCTAATTTAATTCTCACACAGTTGACTCTGAATAATGGATCAAGTTTTATAGGCAACATATATGGTACCAGGTCCTCTCACGAGTTTTGTCAATCATCAAAACCACATGTACATTAATTTCTCCTTTTTTATGATGATAATCTGTTAACCAATATAACAACAGATTTAGAGAGTTTTTTCTATTATCAACAATTATCTCTTCTTTAGTTTCTCCTACCAGCTAGGACCAACTAAGAGTATTAGGTCCCTTATCAGTTCCCTCTATCACCAACATCCCCTTTATTAGTTCTCTCTATCACCAGTATCTCCAGATAATAATATTTTAATTCTTTTTAGTCCCTTTATGAGCTTGTCAGTCATCAGAATCAAGAATAAATTTGTCAATCATCAAAATCACAAATATACCATTTTCTCCATTTTTGATTATGACAAACTTAAGCCAGTAGTGAATCAGGTTTGAATGTACCCCCTGACACTAGCACTCATTCATGTTTTTCCTTGTCACCATTGATCAGTTCCCCTTAAACTAAGATCTTTCTCTTTCACCAAGATCTCCCCCTTTTGGCATCATTAACAAGAGTGAACAGTAAACCAAGTAAAAAAGAGAATCAACACAAGTTAACATATGGCCATTGGGGCAACACTAACATGAGCAAAATGAATAGAGAAGAAACAAAGATATAGGTACAAGACATGCAAAGTTCTGTTAATTCCATTAAAAGCATACATAAAAGGAGAGAACTGCAAATTTGCCATATAGGGTATGAAATTAAGCTTAGGCAAAAGATGGATAATAGGAACAAACATTAGAAAGAAAGACATGATAAGAGTTGATTCAAGACATTTGTATCTTAAGAACTGTCGTATCTTCAAGAACGTATGCCAGATTCTGGTTTAGGTCCCAACTTTGATTTGCAATGAGATACTTCACCTTTTGAGAATCTCATTTCTGACGATGAGCCATCAGGGCACCTGGTCCCCCCATCGAATTTGGAGGGAGCTTGCATGCAATTCAGCCAACTCAGGATCAAACACTCTGCCACAAAGCACACTTTTTCTTTTTCTTTTTTTGCTTTTTCAGAATTTTTTTTATAACGAGTGAATTTTATTGCAGACACTTTTCTACTTTGATGACTCAGTTAGGTACCCGGTACCTACTTAAACATCAACATCCCTCTTTCTTTTGAATCTCGAATTCCTCTCTTTTCCTCGGCAAACCTCCCTCAAACAATTGATCATCAGAGCTTTTAGACATTATTATTGGATTTCACCTCTTTCTTTTGTCTAGACACAGTAGAGTAATCAGGTTCCTCATTGTGTGCAATTTCTACACGATATTTTCTTCCTCACTTTCTTGTATATCCTTACCAACCTTAATTGGATTTTGTTGAGTGACCTGATTCATTCATCAAAACCTTTACTTGAAGTAAAATTATGGATAAGTATATTTCTTAGAAAGTGATTTAGGAAGAAGAGTGGGGTTTAGGAAAGGGAGTTCAAAAGGGACTATCAGACCAAGGATTTCAAGGAATTTTTAGCTGTCCTTTTGAAGAAGTGGTAAAACAAAGGAACGATTAAGATTATGCCTTACGAGAAGAAGAATCAACATGTCTAATTAAGGAAGGGAGATGACAATAAAGTTTTAAATGACATGACAACGTTACAGAAGTGTGGAAAATAAAAAGGAAGTATATGTGGCATTTCAAGATAATTTAAAGTTTTTATGAGTGTAGTTAGTGGTACTAACCTGTGAAGAGGAACCTGGTCCCTCTTCTGAACTTTTTAGCGCATACTTTAAGCTGCCTAGATGATCTCCACTTCTTATTTTCTTCCATCTTGCCATGCGTGCATACTTACAATGGTATAGAGCTTCGTTAGACATAGTCAATAAGCTCTTACATGGATACCTGCAGTCTAATCATAGCCAAGTGGAGGAGAATCTGGTGATAAGAGGATCAGGTCCCCTTCATCAGTCCAAGCTTCAATCATTTTTTCTCAAATTGTTCCCTTCCTAATGCTTTTGTGAAAATATCAACAATCTGGTCCTCCATCTTACCGTAGTTCATAAAGATCAGCTTCTTTTCAACATTGTCTTCAGTCACTATTCCAAAATCTTCTAGTTGTTGCTTGATCCACCGGAGTTGTGCACAACAGTTGTATCCAGCTTCAGCAGTAGAAAGTGCTATTGAGTTCTACGTCCTGGTTCCCCCAAAAGATCAAGGAAGAGCTGAGAAAATGAGCCATTTCGGAAGTGCTTTTCCCGTCCACAACATATCTTGCATAATCTGCATCTTCCTCTTGATTATATCCTTGCACAATCAGCCTTGCCTTATTTCTTGTAGTATTACCCAGTTTATCCAATTTGCTTCTCAACATCCACCTGGTCCTTATGCCAGTTTTATCGACAGGTCTAGGGACCAGATGCCACATCTTGTTCCATTCAAATTGATAGAGTTCTTCTTACATGACATTGATCTAATATGCATTCTTGAGGGCCTCTTTGATATTCTTGGGCTCAACCTAATATATGAAGGCTAAGAAGAAAAACATATATTTTGCTTTGAACTTGTTTTACATGCCTGACTCTAATGAAAAAACCAAATTATCTAATGGATGAGATGACCCATGCTTCCAATTTGCAACTCTTATAGGTGATTGATATTGGCTCAGACCTAGTTCCTCCGTAGTCTGTTATTCAAGATCAACATTTGAATTGCTTTCTTGATTCACTGCTTTTGAGGGAACTGCATAGGGATCAGGTTCTGTGTAGGCATCGGGTAGATCTTCCTCTGCACCTGCCTTGATCTGATCAGATGCATTTCCATCATCATGAGCATCCCTTTGAATGTGAAGCAATTCTTCAAGATCTGTTTCCATTAAACCCTCTTTACTTGTCGTTGGATGAGTAACCCAAGAAGATTCCTTCATTACTTTTGGGATCAAATTTTTTCAATAATTCCTTTTCATTGTTCAAAATGAAACATTTGCATCCAAAGGCACACATAAATTTAACTTGGGTTTCTTCTAATTCAGTAGCTCACAGGGAGTACTCTCCAGCAGGGACCTAACTAGGCATCTGTTCAACATATAACATGCAGTGATTACAGCTTTATCCCAGAAGTTCTTGAGAAAATTTTCATCAATCAGCATAGTGCAAGAAATATCCAGCAGTGTTCTATTCTTTCTCTCCACAATCACAAAGGCATTTGTCCAGCATAATGCAATCTCCTTCCACTTTGACTAGGAATTTTCACAGAGCCGCATAGATTCATGTGAAGGAGTTCAAACAGTTTGGATGTGCTGACTTTCTTTTTAGGTTTGAAGGAGTATCTGACATACTTCCATTTAGCACACACACCACATACCTTTTTTCTGAAAACTTCACTTTAAGCAAGTCTTATACCAGATACCTTGAAATCAACTTGTTCAAGAGAGAGGGGCTAATATGTCTTAGTCTTCTGTCCCACAATTCTGCATCATCTTATTGAGCACTTAGACAAGTGAGATATCTTTCTGAGATGGAATTAAGATCTGTAACATACATATTCTTGTATTTTCTTGCAACCAAGATAATCTCTCCTTACGAAGGCTTTGTAACTGTGCCACCAGCAGACAAGAACCTTACTTCATTTTCTTTGTGACGAATCATTTCCAAGGAAGATGCTTCCCCCCTTGAAAGACCTCGAGTGAGAGGAAGGTTTTCGTCCTTCTACTCATATGCTTAGAGCAGCCACTAACAATAAATCAGCTTTGACTACCTCTTCTCACTCCTTTCTGTATAATGAATCACTTATTCGTTTTGGGAACCCATATTAACTTGAGTCCCCAAAAGCAAGATAATGGATGGATAAGATTTCTTTTGGCCCATACTGGTAACTTGGTCCTTTTGGACGATGGACCAGGTCCGTTATATCTCCATTTTGTTCAGCATGGTGAGAAGCATACTTCCTACTATTAGCAGCAACAATGGATTTGACTGAGCAAGCATCTTTATAGTGCCTATTTTTACCACAGTGAGTACATAGCCAGTTGTCAAGATTAGACACATACTTGCTATGAGGATTATAAGGAGGGTTGGTCTTTCGAAAATCAAGGCCTTCTCCAGTGTTTGACCTCATATTAGTCAAATAAGCCAAGGCTTCAGAGGATATAGTCCACTTAAGGACCCAAGGTCAGCCTTGACCCGGACCAGGTCCCTCTCAAGCTCTTTATTTCTTTTAAGAGAGATTGTGAGGTCTAGTTTGAACTTGTTTAATTTTGTTTCAAGTTCAAATTGGATCTCACTTCTATTTTCCTTTTCGTTAACACTATTTTGAGAAATGTTCTTCATTTTTTCACTGAAGGCATCATTTTAAGAGGTAACAATTGCAATTCTCTCTTCTATGTCAGATATTTTGCTTGACAAGGCTGTTTTTTCATCTTCAAAATCAACAAGACTACTATTTTGAAACTCCCTTCCCTTAGTAAGATTATAGTATTCATCAATCAATACATTAGCTAAGGAACGTAACTCAATCTTAGAGTAGTCTTTCAGATTTTTTTGAACATCACGAATGCTTACCTCTACCTCTTTTTCGTCATCAGACTTTGCCATCAATGCAAATAGAGAGTCAAAGTTGGATGGTCGGTTCTCAATGACCAGCATAGATGCATCCTCTAGAGCCTCTTCATGATTAGATTCACTGGACGAATCTCCCCATGCAGCTAGGGCTTGCTTTTCAGCAATGTCAGTTATTTCTCTCCTTTTGAGTTTTTCAAGGACCAGGTTCCTCTTTCGGCCTTTCACATAATTGTTCTTGACATAGTCTTTCTGCTCTTGTTTGTGAAGAGGATAATCTTTAATGACGTGTCCAAGCTTCCCGCACTTGTGGCATGTCTCATTGGTTCTGAAAAACTTGCTTGAGTTCCTTTTTGAGAAAAATCTTCTATTTCTTCTTATTATTTTTTGAAAGCGCTTAGTAACATAGGCCAAATCTGACTCGTCACTACTTGAGTCGCTTTTGGTAGCCTTGAAAGCTAATTTTCTTTCTTTCTTGGGCAGTTGCCATTCTTGTTCTTGCTGCTTCTTGAGCTCATAAGTTTTCAAGTTTTCTATCAGCTCATCCATAGTCATAGTCTGAAGATCCTTTGCTTCCGTAATGGCATTGACCTTGCTTTCCCAAGAGGGAGGTAGTACACTAAGAATCTTCCTGACCAGCTTGTTGGTTTTTATCCCATCACTAAGGCAATAAAGTTCATTGATGATAGATGTGAATCTGGTGTGCATCTCTTGAATAGATTCACAATCATCCATTTTGAAGAGCTCATATTGTGTGGTAAGCATGTCTATCTTTGACTGCTTAACTTGACTGGTCCCTTCATGAGCTATTTGTAAAGCTTCTCAAATCTCTTTGGCAGTTTCGCATGCTAAAATACGATTGTACTCATCTGGACCAATACCACACACCAATAACTTCTGTGCCTTGAAGTTCTTCTCTATTTGTTTCCTATCAGAATCAACATATTCCTTTCTTGTCTTGGAATAGATTTTGTTTCTTCTCCAACTGTTATTGTCTTCATGGGTATGTAGGGACCGTCACATATAACATTTCATAGCTCACTATCTTCAGCCATGATAAAGTCATACATTCTCGTCTTTTACCACCCATAAAACTTCCCGTTAAACCTGGGTGTCCTTGTGGTTGACTGACCTTCTTTGAGATTTGGTGGAGCAACCATTTAGAGTAAGTTCTTTCTAGGTGTTAACCTTTTAGAAAGTCCCTACTCTGATACCAATTGTTGGCTTGTATGAGTCCATCGCGAGTCAAGGGACCAGATACTTGATAAAGTATCATACTACGAACAGAAGGTAAAACACAATACTAGCAGACTAAGAACAGAAAGTAAGACTTATAATGTTGGAAGTAAGAAACACACGATGTTTACGTGAAAACCTCCTTGCTTAAGGGAGAAAAAACCACGACCTACCTCGTAGGATTTTCACCAACAACAATGCACTAAAACAAGAATAATGGTTTGATTACAGACTCATTCTCGTAATCCTATGGTTGACCTCTTAACCTCATTCCCTTGTGATAGACTCAACACAAGCAACACTACAATAACTCTATTGTAGTCTTCAATGTCAACTAACTCTAGTTGACCACAACTTGGCTAACTCTAACCCTCTTTATCAACTACCTCTAGTTGACACTCCTAGGTAACTCTACCCAAGAAATCACCAAACAAATGATGAAAACCAAACTTGACTAAACTTAGTTGATGCGACTAACTAACTCTATTTAATGCGACACAACCTAAGAACATAGACAAGTTCAATATCTACTATCCTTTATAATATAGGAGTGGATTTACAATTTAGCACAAAGTACAAAGACTCAAGCAACAATGAACTAAGAGCAACTGTCGTCGGCTAAAACCAGGTCCCTTGTTGTAGAAGCTTTGAACTGAAGAAAATGAAGACTTTTGCTAAGAGAATGTGAATTTTAGGATGTGTAAAAGCTAGGTTTTCCTCCCACATAATGATCTATATATAAGGAGCAAATGGGAGGTAAAACTTAGAAAGTTTCTCATTGATCGAGATTAGACAACTGCTGCTCCTCTGCTGTTGTGTACCAACTTTCCTGCAAAAAGTACAGCTGCCAGCTGTACTGTTGACTTCCATAAAGTTCAATGTCCGATGGACCTAGTCCCTCATCTGGTCCCTATGGAATAATATCCCTCTGAGAAATAGTTCTTCTTGAGAATCAGATTTTCCCAAAAGATATTCGTACACACTCGTGCAGTACTGTCAGACACCAGTTAATCACGTACTCATATATCTCGGGTACCGGGTCCCTTCAAGCTGTTTGTCAATCATTAGGAACATATGTTCCATGTGCCAGTTCAGTGCTTCCATGTCACATATCACCTGACATATTTGAACCAGGAGAAATCCGCTTCAGAAGTTACCAGTTAACAAGGTTATGAGTACATCCATAATATGAACCTGGTCCCTACGAAACAGTATCTCTCTAAGGACCAGGTTCTCACACAGTTGACTCTGAGTAATGGATCAAGTTCTATAGGCAACATATTCGGTACCAGATCCTCTCACGAGTTTTGTCAATCATCAAAACCACAGGTACATCAACTAGTACTACTTATTTTGGACTATGGGAGTAGAGATTGTATGAATCTGTCAAGATTATTTTTAATGTGTTCTAGGAGTGAGGAAACCAAATAATGAACAAAAAGATGAAGTTGATCAAAATAATGTGTAAAAACGAAATTTACATTGTATTATACTCCAGTAGACTATATGATATCTGTTGATCATAACGATCGTTGACTTATGTAGAAACTATAAACTTTATTTTTACACATTATTTTGATCAACTTTGTTCTCTTTGTTCATTATTTAGGTTCATCACTCCTTGTTCTAATCCTTATTAAATTAGGAAAGTAAAATAAGTCAATCTAGAAAATAAAAGATGGAAATTTCAATTCCCACAACTAAACCAAAAGAAATTAGGACAACAATTCACATTCCTAGTCACTTAAGGAAACCAAATTTTGTTCATATAAATTCACTTGCAAAAGCCCCAAAGTTGTTCACGTTTTCTCATTCAGTTGAATCTACCTCCAGCAGAGTTTCTCAATGGCTTCAACCTACGAAGAAACAATACGCCACCAATCAAGAATTGAGATGTTGTCAAAGGAAATAAAATCAGTAGCATTCATGAAACAACAGACAACAAAATCATTCCGAAAGGGTGATGAAGTTGAAGTGGCAAGTAAAGAAGAGGGATTCGTAGGTTCTTACTACGCAGCAACTATTGTTTCTTTCGTTGGCATGTATCATTACAAAGTCAAGTATAAGACTCTGTTGAAGGATGATAAATCCGCGCCACTGGAGGAGGATGTCAGTGTCTATGAGCTCCGTCCCGTGCCTCCTGATCTACATGAAACAGTGCAAGAAAACGAATTTCATTTGTACGATATGGTTGATGTATTTAGCAACGATGGATGGTGGTTTGGATTCATCAGTGGAAAAGTTGGACAAGAGTACTATGTCTACTTCCCTACTACTGCGGATAACATTGCATATCCTCCTGATGTGTTGAGATTTCATCAAGAATGGTTCAATGGCAAGTGGATATTTCTTCCAAAACAATGAAAGATTTTCGGCTAGTACTGGTTTGGGTTTTCAAGAAATTTTAAATTTACTGCAGTGTGATATGAATGTCACTTAGTCATTCTCTTTATGTCATAGAGAAAAACAATTCAAGTTTAGTCGCAAGATGCTATGTATGCTGATAAAGATTTTGATATGTTGTGTCAAGCATCTATTGAGGACATAGTTGAATAAAATGTTGTGAGAAACGAGAACATATAATTTGTTAGTATCTTTTTAGCCTTTAATTGGTGTATTATACCGTTTTCTATAGCATCTGCCATGGAAATATCAGCCATATCCGCAAATTATACCAAACTTCAGTTGCATATATAGCATAATTTTTAACGGAGGGAACAAGTTTCTACATGTTTAAAAGCTTGTCAGATGCTTGCCTCCAACATTTCAATTGAATTTTCCAGAAAAGCATATGCATTCAAGGAAGTTCCTTTCAGGTAACGTTGACAAAAGGAATAAGGTCAAGTAATGCTTTAGCTGGTGAATCGCTCTCCACAAGCATAGTATCAACTGGTACCTAGCAGCCAAAGTAGAATCAAGAACTGTCATGTACCAAAGTTTTCGAATTTTGGATGTGAAGTTTCCAAGTGATGCAGACTTGCACCTACTTTGGCATCGTTGCATAGGTGAATGTATTTCTCCAAGAGATTCTTCCTCCTGTTACTCTCTTCATTTATGTAGACTTGCACTTGCATTTTGCTCAATTGTCTTCTTGATAAGTTTCCAACTATCATACAAAATTCAACTTAGTAATGTTTGTTGGCATTCATTTTGCTTTTTCTCATCGAATTTTCCTTTGCTTCTAGAAATTATTCAGAAAAATGCACTTGGAGTCTGTAGTTGCTACAGAGTTCATAAGCATCATCTGTTCAGTTTTATCTTAACTCTATAGAATTAAACAGATTCATTAGTAACTTTGATATGTAGTTTATATAGGTTGATCTGCATCTGTCAATGAGACAGCAGCAGAAACAAGAACATTGAACCAGTATATTCAATATTACTATTCATGTTCTTGAATTCCCTGATTTTCTTTTAATAAATTCTTAGTCCTCTTGATGTGATGTCTTCAATATACCACCTTGTTTGTGATATAGCTACAGCTAGGTGAATCAAAAACTGAAAAAGAATAAGGAAATGGAGTGGAGAAACAGCTAGCAAATTGACCTTAACAAACACTCATTGTCTCATCTCCTGTATCGATTCAGAAAAAGTATGGAGTGCAAGCGTAAAAGTATATAATTACCTGGTGTAGGAATGTAGTTAATGGGAGGAAAAATGTGCACGAGGAAGATGCGAAATCCAGGGGAAATAGCATGATCAAGTGCCCATTGAAGAACATGCAAGTCATTTTTTCCTACAGCTACATAAACATCATTAATTTCTGCATCTTTGCTGCTTATTTTAGTACTTTTGCTATCTTGATCTCCGATCTCTTCGATTTCCCAAGACATCTCTTTCTATAAATCTTGAATACAGCCGGTAATAATGATGTTAGTTGTTCTCAGTTCTGGTCCCTCATCTCAGTTTTCATCTCTTGCCAATAGTCCAAAATGGGGAAAACAGTAGAAGAAGAAAACAAGAGTAAATGCTTAAAGAATTAGCGGATTATGAAAGAAAAGAATAATGGTCGTTGCTATCTATCAAAGACACCAACAAATTAAAAAAAGTTCTAAATTTTTTGTCAAGATCTGCAGGGTTCTTGGACATGTCATATTCTAAGTTAAAACTATACCTTTAATGTAAAAGAAACTTTGTATACATAAACCTTTTTTCACATGGAAAAGTTTTCTTGGACCATATCATAATGTTCTCTGATAGTGCAAGTCAATTTGTAATGGTTGCAACTATTTGATTTGTCACTTTCCATGCTTAAAAGGATCAAAATGTATAGTGTATACAAAATGTCTGGATGTCATTGTCTATGATCATGTAGAACTGAAAGTGTTTGACACACAGGAAACGTCGTGCTAGTTGAGGTCAGTCAAGCGCAAACCATTCATTTTGCCAACAAGTTCTCGAATCTCTGGTTAGCATCCATAGATGTTCCCTTTTTCTAACATTTCTTAGCATCGTCATTAACCATTTATACTCCGGCCTAATGAATTGTCCTCTGAACAGAAAACTGCCTCTTCAGTAATCTACCATCTTCTCATAGTGTCCAACATCTGGTGGCTATCAATTGGAGATGAAAGAGACTAAGAAAGAGGGGAAAAAACAAGAAGGAAATGAAGATGTATATCTGTTAGACATGTATATTGTAACAAACATCTGTTTCCAATTTGCAAGTGAATCTAAAGAAGCAAATATAGTGGTCTGTATTGGACCCTAGACAGAGAAAGAATATGCAATAGAAACAGTTTCTTTATGAACTAAACATCGCCGACTTATATGTTTAAAAAAAACTTAAGGATCTCTGTTACAGTAAGTTAAAGTACTGGGAAAATAACTTGTCACATTCTTGCTTTCAATGTTTCAATAAAACTTTCCAGAAAAGCATATGCATTCAAGGAAATTTCTGTCAGAATTTCTTGTAATCTCAGGCTGCCTTCGACTAAAACTTTCTTTTGACTGCTGCACTTGGCCAACCACTTTAACTTCACAGAATTCTGGTGCATTTTGTTGAACATATTCTCCTGTATCTTGTCCCTTCCTTGCTCGCCTGAAATGAACAAACAATAGAGAGTATCGCACCCTTGAACTTTGGTAATCTCATGTTGTAGTGGAGAACTATGTATACCTTGTGGAACGCGATGGCCTGGTTCCAATGACAAGGCTGGTAATGTTGACAACAGGAATAAGGTCAAGTAATGCTTTAGCTGGTGAATTGCTTTCCACAAGCATAGTATCAACTGGCACCTAGCAGCCGAAGTAAAACCAAGAACTGTCATGTAACAAAGTTTTCGAATTTTGAATGAGAAGTTTCCGATTAATACAGACTTGAACCTACTTTGGCATTGTTGCACAGGAGAATGTATTTCTCCAAGAGATTCTTCCTCCTGTTACTCTCTTCATTGATGTAGACTTGCACTTGCTCTTTGCTCAATTGGCTTCTTGATAGGTTCCCACCTATCATACAAAATTCAACGTAGCTATGTTCTTTAGCAAGTCGTTTCAGTTTGCTTTTATTTCATCAAATTTTCCTTAGTTCCTAGAAAAAAAGTAGCTCGATGCTCAAAGCATCCCGCATTCACGCGGAATCGAGGAAAGCGTTGCACCCAAGGGGGTGTAGTGTAAGCAGCCTATCCTGATATTAGTTTCAACTTTATTTTTTTTTCCCATCAAATTTCCCTTTCTTACTAGAAAAAAAAAGGGCAGCCTGGTTCATGGCATCCCACATTCATGTAGGGTCCCTGGAAGGGCTGCACCTCCCCAAGGGGGTGTAATATAAGCACCCTACCCTGATGCACTTGTCGGTGGCTGATTCCACGGCTCTTAACCTATAATCTATATAGGTCACGGGTTCGAGCCACAACTTTACAGTGATCCAAGGCTCCCCTTCCCTTTGTTCCTAGAATGTACTTGGGGCAATCTTTAGGAAAGTTACTCAAAACTTTTAACTGGCTAAAGACTTGGTCAAGAATCCTAGGATTCATGTCAAGGAAAGGCAAGATTTCAGTTTTGTCTTTGTCAGCTACAAAGTTCAGAAGCACCATCTTTCAGTTTCAACTAATTTCAGGAGAGTAGAGCATATTCATTAGTAACTTTGGAATTAATATTTAGTATCTATAGGTTGATCTACATTTGTCACTAATGAGACAGCAGCAGAAGCAAGAAAATTGAACCAGTATATTCAATATACTCTTCATGTTCTTGAATTCCCTGATTTTATGAATAAATCGACACTCCCCATACGTGATATATTGACTATACAGTCTTGTTTGTGATATAGGTAAATCTAGATGAACCAAAAACTGAAAAAGAACAAAAGAGAAAAAGGAAATTGAGTGGAGAAACAGATAGCAATGATTCATCTCCTATGTATGTGCAAGAACAAAAGCTACCTGGTGTTGGGATGTATTTAATGGTCGGAAAAATATGCACGAGGCAGATACGATATCCAGGGGAAATAGCATGATCAAGTGCCCATTGAAGAACATGCAAGTCATCTTTTCCAACAGCTACATAAACATCATTGATTTCTGCATCTTTGCTGCTTATTCTAGTACTCTTGCTTTCTTCTCCGATCTCTTCGATTTCCTCAGACATCTCTTTCTCTAAATCTTGAATATAGCCGGTAATAATGATACTAGTTGTTCTCAGTTCTGGTGCCTCATCTCAGTTTTCATCTCTTGCCAATAGTCTAAATGGGGAAAACAGTAGAAGAAGGAAACGAGTAAATGCTTAAAGAATGATGGTGGTTTCTAGCAAAGACCCCAACAAAATGAAAAAAGTTCTGTAATTTTTTTGTCAAGTTCTGCAGCTTTCTTGGATATGTCACAGTCTATGTAACAACTGTTCTTTTTATATAAAAGAAGCTTTTTTTAATGCTTAAAGGATTAGAGGATTATGAAGAAAAGAATGATGGTGGTTGCTAGCAAAGACACCAATATTTTCTTGTCAACATGTCATATTCTAAGTAGCAACTGTTCCTTTTATGTAAAACAAACTTATTAAAAAAAAATATTTATTAGCAAACTGCCCTTGTATTCTCCTCTTGGACCGACTTCAATTAGAGATCTTGGAACTAGGAAGGAATAGAAGCATTTGTTCTTTTGCTTTGAACATAATTTCATAAATCTTTTTTCACGTGGGAAGTTCTATTGGGCCATATCATAATGTCCTGATAGTGCAAGTCAATTTCTAATATGTTTTGATATTTCTCTCTTTCCTTTACTTATGATCTGTTTTTCCAGAACTGTCACTTTCCATGCTTAAAGGATCAAAATGTATAGTGTATGCAAGACGTCTAGTGTTAATCATGTTGAACTGTTAAATGAATATTGGGCCTAACTCACACTCAAAATCTCCGTCCGGGGTACATCGACCGAATGGGCCTAACTCTGATAGCATATTATATGAACTTTATGCCTGACTCAATCGAAAAACTAGCTCAAAAGGAATGAGGATTAAAAGCCATATAAGGAGTCTCGAGATCTCATCCCGATCTGATGTGGGATCTTCATCAAGAGCTAAAAGTGTTTGTCACACAGAAGCACTAGTCCAATAGAACCCACAGTGAAGTGCTAGTTTAGGTCAGCCAAATAGTGCAAACCATTCATTTTGGCAACAAGTTTTCGAGCATATATAGCTAGGAAACTTGCTATTGAGGGGTCAGCCTTCCTTTGTTAGCATCATCAACCATGAAACTGAAAATTGCCTCTCCATCTTCTCGTATGCTCTTCTAAAAAAGGTGGTAATATGCAACACTAATTTGGTGTCTACCAATTGGAGATGAAAGAAGCTAAGAAGAGCAATTCTCCATTATCCATCTGAGGGGAAAAATAAAGGAAGTGAAAATGTATTCAACATAAACAAACTGGTTAATCAAAACATGAAACCCAAAAAGAGATGAGTCTGTCAGACAGCCATGAGACCATCTTAGACCTGAGAACAGGTCCAAGAACGATCATCTACTGCTCCACAACTCGAGGAGCCATGGGAGGCTGTTAATCACGCTCTGGTCACATGGCCATGCTTCATCAACCAGACTTGGTTTCCTGTCTCCTTAGAATTCAAGGATACAGTGGTACGAGCCTATAGAACAGATCCTGTTCAAGTAAGGTCGTGCCCATTGTTTCTGGAATGAAGCCTTATATTGCTGTAGCTTATGTGTTCCACTTCCGATGTGGGAGTAACATATTGGCCCGCGACGCAACTTCGCCTGCCTACTTCGAAATCTCCAAATCCCAACTCCTCAAGTTCACCAAAAGCAGTGAAATTTACTCACAGTCAACAGAAAAACAGATTAATAAATGGAGCTTACTTTTCTGGTCCTTCTATATTCTTTGTAGAAAAAATAATTATGTACTAATTATGAGTAACTCTATTGAATAACATTGCTCTGTTACCTAAATTTAATGGTAATTAAATAACCTTCTATAACAGGTGAAATTACATATATAGTGCAGAAAATTCATTACATTGTAAGTGTATGGAACTTAAGTTCAATCCGTTTACCACACCGCAACAGAGATTAATCAATTTACTGAGTTCAAATTAGTCCCTACTTCACCCATCCTGTCCCTTTCCCACTCCTAAAGCAACAACGCAGGCACACAACTGGAATTACTCAAGTTTAGTATATAGTGATATATTAGAGTTATAAGATATATTGAGCATTTGCCACTCACCATTATTTCCTTTCATTTGTCACTTATAATTTAGTTAGCTAGAGCATTATTTCTAATTGAGAGCACTTTTACTTTTGGTGTCAAGTCTTTGTCTTGTGCGACTCAGTGCCATATATATTTCTGTAAGATAGAGGGAGAACGGAGAACCACACCAAAAAAGCTAGCTATTAAGGTGGGAGAGCTCAAAACTAGTAATACCGATGTGGGACAACTGGACCATAACAATCTCATCCCCTATAGTGTAAGATATGAAGCAAAGGGCCGGGGACAAAGAGATAAGAGATAAGCATGTCGATTTCGAATTAGAAGAGAAAGCTACAAGAAAAGCCAAATATATGTATCCTCGATCCCATCTCTGTCCCATACAATAAAGTATGCTTTACTTTAGGCTAGTCAGATATATATGTCATATGTGCATGAACTTCATCCTATCTTTTTTCTTGTCTGATTAATTTTAAATGTGCATGAAAATCAATGTTAGTGTAAGGTGCATTGTATATGATTGTGGAAGCTCTGACCCTCTGATATACGAAGCTAGATTCTTGCAGTTGGCCATGCCCTGTTGACAACATCCTTACGTTCATTTGCTTGTTACTGTGAGCTGCAGGCACCATGGCCATTCCCAAAATTCAAAGTTTGATACTATGTCCTTATAATATTGGAACTCTCCAAGCTGATCCGATGGTAAATATAATTAATCATATACTTATATAATTGTACAAGCTAAAATGATTTCACATTTTTTTACTGTCTTTCTAAGTATTACCATAGATAGTATAACACCTAATCTATCTTAAAGTTGAGGTTTGAGTCACCTGCCACCATGTTCTCCGGTGGAATTACACCGAGTTTGTTGTTGTTGGTGGTGTTATATTGCAATAATATATAATGCCACATTGATTTTGAATCATAAAACCATTTCAATGATATATTTATTGTTCTAGTCAAATATTCAATCTATCCCCCTTAATTCGTGGAAAAGGTCTAATATATGAAAGGCCTCCTCAACAAGCAAAAAGTAACAGTCTTAATTAATGGAAATATTAGTAGTAATTTGGTCCCGTCACACGGTTTCCAGTTTGGACTGTAACATGGTTTGTAGTCTTGTAATTCGTCAGATATTTAAGTGATTGACATACAAATTTAGTCAAAAACACTTGGTCAACCCATTGCAATGCATATAAGTAACATATAAATATATGATTAATGATATGACACCAAAAATAAATTAAAACAACTTTGTATATAAGAATTAGAGCATTTGTCACATTCAGTATACTAAATTATGGTTTCTTTCAATATCATCTATAAATTATGGACCTACTAATCACTAGTATAATTTCTTTTATTTCTTTTGTGAAGCTTCCTTTCACCTCACTATGTTGACTATCTAGGGGTTCATAAAACACCAACGGCCAAAATATTTTTTTTTAAAAAAAGCAAAAGGTTGAGTATTTGATTTATGCTTTGCAAAATAAAATCAATACGTGCATTCTAAGTTCTAACCAAAAAAGATCATACATCAACACGTGAAAACTGTTAGAGATTCTAAATCGATGCATCTTCTTCTATCAATTTAACTGATATTATGTAAGCACCACGACTCGTGAAATATGTCAACATATGAAAAATAAAAGGGATAATTTCAAAAAAGTACACTTAGTAAATATATATTGCAATTTCGTGGCCAAAAAAGTACATTACATTTTATAGTCAAATCTGAGTTTGGCCATAAGTGTAAAGTAACTTTTTTTGTATAACAATGTATATATTTGTATATTATTGTATATTGTTGTATATACAATACAATCTTTTTATTTTGGTGATATGCTTCTTTCTCCCCAATCTATACAAACTTATACAATGTAGATACGTTGCATAATTATGTATATATAATGTTTAAACAGTGTATCTACATTGTATAAGTGTGTATAGTATGGAGAGGCGAAGAAGAAAATCACTGAAATAAAAAAAATTGTATTGTATATACAATAATATACAATACAATATACAAATATATACAACAAAACGTACTTCATCTTCTTTCAATTCAAGCATCAAATTCATCCAAAAACACCTAAAAACTACACCAAATCATTCAAAATTTCACATTTATGCTCCTCAATATATAACCAATCTTTTGCAATCATACCCACTCGAAGCAACACTTATTTACGAAATTTTAATTTTTAAATTTTGAAGCTTGGAGCTTTAATAATGGCCGAACAGCCAAAATATTCACGCTATAGCTATGAAATTGTAATGTAACTTTGCTATATGGTTGGTCTACGAATTTTATAGACCCATATTTCCTTAAATGTTCATTAGTTGTAGCAATATAAACAACTATGAAGATTGAATTGTGTGTGTGAGAGAGAGTAAAATTTGGTTAAGGATGTAAAGTAACTTTCTTTTTCTATAGATATTAGGTCATTTTTTGTAAGAGCTTAAAAAATTAGCCATATTTTGCAATGTAAAGTTGTCACATGCACTTTTATGTAATTTTTTCAAAATAAAATACTTACTTTGTTTAGGCATAATTGGTGGAAAGAAATGCATTTTAATTACTATTCCCCCGTGCACTTATGCTTATCCAATATATTTAAAATAAATTTATGCTTTTACTTCTCGACTTTAGCATATAAAAGAAAAAGACAATCTTTTAGAATAATTTAAATATAGGGTTTGTGAAGTTAATTTTATCAAAGCCTAGCTAAAACGCGAGCATATAAAAATAACATTCAATCATTTTTGGATGAGGCTCCTCTTCATTTTCCCAAGTTTCTACTTAGATGGAAGCCACATGTCATAATTAAAAATTAAAGAATGAGATTTAATCATCTAAATCAAAGTCTTAATCATGATTAAAATAACAAATTATTTATAATTTTAATCATGATTAAGACTTTGATTTAAATAATTAAATCTCATTCTTTAATTTTTAATTATGACATGTAATTTTCATCCAAGTAAGAACTTGGGGAAATGGAAAGAATGGGAAATGGAGAAGAGCTTCATCCATCATTTTTATTTGAATGTATATGATTGGTGTTCAATTATTTAACCTAACTTCAATCATTTTTGCCTGGCGTGAATTCAATCCTTTTTATCTAGTTGGAGTTTAGTCATTATTATTTGACTTTAGTCATCTTATTTGCAATTTAGAAACATATGATAAATAATTACTTCCTTCGTTTAAAATTAATTATCACTTATTTTTATTTTTTATTTTTATTTTTACTTATCATTTTTGACATATCAAGAAAAGACAATTATTTTTTTGCATGTTTTACTCTTAGCATTAATTGCTTATTCCTCAAATCATTTTTCAAGACTTAATACTAAACATTAATTAATAGAGGCAATCTGGTAAAATCACTATGTCAATCATTATTTTTTAATGGGTATACTAAATTCAAAAGTGATAAGTAATTTTGAACGGAGGGAGTAATTTTTTTTTTGAACTTTACTTACATAAAACGAGCATATAAAAACTTTAAAAAGTTATATACAGATTGAATAGCATATTCAAGTAGGCTAACTCCAATTATTGTTGAAATTTTTTATTACGAGAGAGGCACAACCAACAAAAGATGCATGAGGTTCCATTATATTTTTGATATATAAGATAGTGAATCCCGTCTTCTACTTTTTCTCTCATGTCTATTGATCCACCATCTTATATGTCAAAAATATAATGGAGCTTCATACACCTTTTGTTGATTGTGCCTCTCCCATGATAATTTTTTTTTTTTTATAAAAATAATAGAACTCATTTCGTTTAAAAAAAGAATGACCTGTTTTGATTTGGTACAGATCTTTAAGAAAATAAAGAAGATTTTTGAATCTTGTAATGTTAAATTAAAGTTATATTGAATATACGAAAATGTCTTTTAATTTTATAGTCTTAAATATGTCACGTAAAAAGTTGAAATTAAAGTGTTATAAAAAAAGACGGAATCATTCGTTTTAATACGAAGAAAATAGTAAAGATTTTTCTATATACATGAAATTAGAATTAAAACTTGTGTTCATTATCAACTCGAGGCCCGCTGCAGTCTGGGGAAATTCAATATTACCAGCATGCCCTTTATTCTTCCACCAAGTGTTATATGCTGAGCCTAACACCTCATCAATTCAGTCACCCATCACACCTCCAAATTAACTTCCCAAAATACCCTCCTTGGTCGTCACGTTGTCCTCGCCCCCACCTATATATACGCTCTTCCCCCAGCCCATTTAGCATTTAATCGCGCTCGAAATCTCAGCATTTCTCGTTCTCTAGAAGCTTCTCGAAGAATTTTCGCTGCCAATTACTCTCTCTTCGTACTGAATTCGAAGCATGAGTCGGGATCGGAACTCGGTTCACTCTACACAAATCGTCAAATTCCTCTACAGTTACGGCGGCAGAATCCTCCCTCGTCGATCTGACGGCGCGCTCCGTTACATCGGCGGCTGTACTAGAGTCCTCTCCGTTGATCGGTCTATTTCATTCTCAGGTATGTTTATGCATTCATCTCCTTGTTATCACTTCGATTTGCTTAAAGTTTTAAATAGAAATTGATGAAAAAATTGACTGATGCAGAGTTGATGGTGAAGTTTGTTGAATTGTGTGGATCGTCTATGCGTTTGAAGTGTAAGCTTCCGACTGAGGATTTGGATGTTTTGGTATCGATTACCTGTGACGAGGACCTGGCGAATGTGATTGAAGAGTACGATCGAGTTTCAGCATTGACGAATAAAGAGATGAAGATTAGAGCCTTATTATCTCCAGTCAATTTGCCGAAGAAGACCTCACGTCCGTCTTCGCCAATGTCTTGCTTCGATTTTCCGGCATCGAACTTGAAGCCTGGAAAACTCAGTCGCTTCAATTCGCCTCCGTTGTATGCGGCGGCGTGTAGATGGTCCTCACCAGCTGTGGGTTATCCGGTCGAGGAGTTTTGTGGAAGCGTTAGGCCTCTGTATTATTACGTTGTTCCTCACCATTACCAGTAGAAAAACAAAATACCAAAATAATAAAAAAAGAGTAGTTAAAGTATTTCAGGAGAATTGTGTGCATAGATGAAACGAATCTCCTCATCACAAAAAAGAGGCCAGGAAAAGAAAATATTTATCAAATCAAATTTATACGGATTAACAAAAGGACAAATGCAACTTTTTTGGTGCGTGAATTAAGTTGTACATTGTTAATTTAGATTATTGTATATTGGATTCAAAATTCGAGATGAAATTATCATCCAAATACTGTGGATTCCGAATTCGCCGCCCTGTATGGTCATTTACGCCGTTAGGGTTTGGACTCTAGGTGTTTTCTTGTCTGGGCCTTCTGAGTTTTGGGCCGTCTGCGTGCGCATGGCCCATTTATTTTCCTTTATTTTCTTGGTATTATTCGTTCCCTTTTTTTTAGCTTTTAAATTGTTGCTTTATTTAGTTCATTCATTCCCTTTTTCAATTGATCTCCCATTTATTTCTCGCAATTAATTCATTCAACAACTAATGCTTTTCCCTTCCATATTTTGCAGGGCCTATTTATCGAAAATTCTATGGCGGAACAAAGTGTATAGAACTCCATTTGGGTATAATACTTGACCTAACAAATGCATATTTATATCATCAAACCAACGAACAAATTGGGAGCATATGATTCAACTACTTAAAATAACGCAATACAACTCAACCTGAACAAAAAGGAAATCAGATAACGACCCCGTGACGTGATCACATCATTGGCGGATCCACATAATAACTTAGATCGTGTATATATATTAAAAAATTTACTAAATATTTTAATGTGGACCTATTAATTATCTCAAGAACTTGTAAACTTTAAATTTTGGATCCAAAATTGCCTCTGAGTCACATCATAATAGACAATATGCCGTGGTACTGAATAGTCCCAAAATGAACAGAACTGTAGTTTTAACTAACGCCGCAGAGATGCTTACTTGCTTCTAGAGTGTTAGAAGACGTTTGCAGTCTAGAGAGATCAAAGTAGAATGAAGATTGAAGACATATATATCTTTCATTTACCTTAGAGGATGTGAGGGCTTGTTAGAAGTTACATGGTTGTAGCAGTAGAAAAGATTCTGGGATATTACTAGAGGTTTCAGATTCAAGTCTCGTGTATAGAGTTGTCTTTGTTAGAAAATATTTATCTCTTAATGTGAAATTTTAAGATGCAAACCTAATTATTTAGTTGAACTTTAATACAAATAACGATCACCAAAAATGAGAAACAAAACAAGTTCTACCATATTAGTCAGGGGTAATATATATATAGACCGGAACAAATACAAATGGGTCTATGGGTACCAGACACAATGCTTGTAAGATGGAGAATGAGAAAGAAATCAAGACGTCAAGAAACAAAAACAATATAGGACTTGTTGGCTTTGGTGGGACAAATTTAGCTTAGTATTGTTTTGTTTTGATTTATGTGGGCTAGCTTGATTGGAAAACAAGTTTAAGTAAGAATTATTTTTTTATAAATTATTTGTACTATCAAATACATGAAGATGTGTATTCTATTTTAAGTGGTCCGCATCGAGTATACTAATGAATTGGTCGACTGTCTGTTTAGTACGATACATATGAACCTTGGGAATATAAATTATCTATAGAGGATGAATCTAACTAAATGACAAAAAGAAATTTGTTTCACCGTAATTCAAGTGTTCCCCTATGGAGGATATGCAGCTAGCTCCAAAGCTCTGGTTTCCCCTTTTATTTTTATGTTTTTCTTTTTTTAAATTTTTTTGAAGGAATAGTCTCAAAATTAATCGTAAAATATTGGGTTAATCTAATTCAATTTAAATTTAAAAATTACTCAAATTAATTTTTGAAAAATGAAACATGAGCTAATTTGAGACCAAAGAAATACTTTAGAAGATAGAAAACATCAGTAGTGAATAGTGAAAATTAAGTAGTTTGCCAACCCTGCCATGTGCAGCCACATGCTTTGCACTTCCCTATTTCCACATACACCAAATCCTATCAAGAATTGATTTGATTTTCCCTAGGAAATAAACCACCTCCTTCATGATTAAATTTAAACAGATACAGCCACATACACAAGCTTCAATTTTCCTTGTTCAAAAAATCAATCTCTTTCTCCTCTCAAAAAGTCAAATAATCATCTGTCTATCTCAAGGAAAACAAAAGATGAAGGTCACAATAACCACAACACATTTCTTAATTTTGATCCTCTTGATGTCCTTTTCAGCAACTATTATCATACTTTTATCAATAGTCCCTTCTGTTGTTGTTGGCGCTGCCCTTCTTGTCGGAGCTGTACTAATTGTTGTAGCAGTACGAACCACCGTAATAACGTTGATTACGGTGCTCGTACTGCTAGCATTTGCGGGTAAACGCCGCAGGGGTGTAGTGAAGGATGGGAAGAAGATCACGTCAGAGGTGGCAATGTATGCTGCTAACATTGTGTTTAAAGAGAGAGGAGGCATATGTGCTTTCACTGCTACTGCTATCATTCTCGGCTTCACTTCCATGGCATTATATTGTTAATGTGGTTTTCGCCCTCAAAATTTGCAAAAAGGTAAGCATTTTTTGTTAGACTTTGTGGTAATAGTGAAAACATGGAAAAGGTTTTGTCAAATTTCATATATTACAATACCAAAATGTATCAGATACTAGAAATAGATAAATGAAAAAGTATAAATGGCACCTCAAAAAGCTACATCATATTCATACTCTAAAGAAAAGTATAAATTGCAAAAGTTGTCGTAAATGTGAGTTCATGTCAAAAAAAAATCCCACATTTCCTATTAAATCTAACAATCACATTTTGTAACTATTTGATGGAGACAATGAGTACTCACTTTTGACAAATTTAAAGCATCAAAATTGTTCAAAGATATATAATGAGACCATTTTGAACTTACTTCAAAATACAAGAGATCATTCATGTCAATTTCTCCCCGAAAACATCTATGATATTTTTTCATTATAAGATTTAAAAATATTTTTTTTTCTTTTTTAAATTTTATATCCAATCAAATATTATCACGTAAAATGGGACGGAGAAAGTACATAAGAACGTTTCCATTGCTTTCTCTTTTGGTGCTGGCTGACTGCAGGCAGTGGCATGGCATGGAGTATATGAATCCTTCATTTTGTGGGCTGTATGAAACAAGTGTGGCAGAGTTGTAAATTTGATTTCTTTTCCTTTTTTTTTTTTCTTAATTAATACTTTTACAATGAAATGTTGTTGGCGATCATGTCTAAAATTTTATGCAGGCACTTCGTCATTAAAATACACTCTCATTTCTCAAGTTCTCTTTTGCCTTTTATTATAGTAGCAACTTTTTTTTTACATCGAACCCTTCCGTTTCGAATTACCTATTGTCTCAAATTATTTTTCATTTTAAAAATTCAAGATAAAATTAATTATTTTTTGAGAATTACAAACATCTATTTAACAAAGAGATTAGAGCTGACAATACGGGCTTTAAAATTTGACGGGCCAGGCCGGGCTGACCCATTAAAATGATGGGCTCGAAAACAGCAAACCCAACCCATCACTCTGTGGGTTATGGGCCTCGACGGGCCAACCCATTTTTTAAAATAATATTATTTTTATTATTTTTTAAATTTAAATTGTTAATAACATAAATATTTACAAGACAGTATTACCTAATGTTACTACTTGCAAATTATCTTCAAGCTTACAAAAAAAATAGTCATAATAATCTGTGAAACTACATTACTTTTGACATGATATTGTTAGAATCTTACATATTTTATAAACATAATTAATATTTAAATATTTATGATGGTTTAAGTAGCCTTTGAGTTTGGACTCATCTTGTTCTTTTTAGTACTCTATTTTATTTTTATTTTTTAATTATTTTTATTTAGCCCACGGGCCGGCCCAACCCATATTGTTAAAGCCCTACAGGCCAGCGGGCTTATTCAGGCCGGGCTAAAAAGCCTTGTTCTTAAATGGGCTACAAAATTTTTAGCCCAATCCTATCAAATTACAGGTTGGGCGGGGTCAGTCCAACGGGCCTAGCCCATATTGACGGCTTTAAAAGAGATATTATATCTTAAAACAAAAGTAAGGATAAAATAATTTTAATAAAATCTTTCTAATTAATATTTTTTCAAGAAGTATGTTAAAGAAAAATACGATAGATAATTTGAAACGAGGAAAGTATGAATTTACTAGTTTAGTGAAAATATGAGATTGAGTATTTCTCGTGGGAAAACGTTACCTATCTATTGAGAAAAACTTACCTCCAATTACTAGTTGATGCCAAAAGACACATTTCAATTTTCAATTATGGAAAAGACCATTCATTAATCTGTTCTCATTTTGAAAGAATTGGTAACGTCATAGTTATAGGGGGGTAATTAAGAGAAAATAAAAAACAGAGGGCTAGAATACTTGAATTCAAAGCTGTTGATTACTACTATTAATGTATAATAAATATCAAATATCATTTAGATATTTTAAATTTATTAATTCAATTAATTTAGATTCATGTTGAATAAGCCTATTAAGGAGGTAAAGCGATCCTTACCCGAAATGCCTCTTATTTTCATTTTCAAAACACAATATAAATGATTTAATTAGAAGATCTTTTTTTTCGATCATTTATTCGATAATTGATTAGGTATAAATATATGTGGCTTATGCTACTATTAAAAAAAAACAAGAAGTAATGGCGGATAAATATTATAATTAAACCATAAAATATGTTGCTAATTCTATTTACTGACGAATTAGCGATATACTATTAAAAAATTTTGTTAACTACAAGTTATTTAATGGTACATCAACGATGAAGTTCATAACTAATTTTAGTTTTTTTTTATAGTACTAACACGTTTTGGAACATAATGAATTAGGTGGGAGTTGAGCGTTAGCTCGCTTGGTGAGCTCCCTTCCTTGTAGAGTTAAAGTGAAAGGTTAATATTTTGATAATTATTTTATTCCTACTCTTTAAGTGTTGATTGAAATACTTAATGTAGAATAACAATTGAAATATTTGAAAAACGAAAAATAATTTTCTGAACAAAGTGACAGAAATCTCTTTTTCTTCTTGACGAAAATTAGAAACAATAATTTTCACAATTCACGTTAATCAAGCAATGAAAACATTTGAGTCATACTAAATGCGCCCTTTAAACTAGATTGAGGTTGACCACATAATTTTATTGTAGTAGCTCAAAATAACAACTTTTGAAAATCTTGACTCTTAAATTGGTGTGTTCGGTATGGAGGAAAACTTAAAATATTTTTTACTTTTTTTATGTTTATTGTATCAAAATATTTGAAAAGTACTTTTTTTAGGAAAATAAATTTCTTAAATATAAGATAAATGATTTCCTTTACCCAAGACACACGGTCAATATGACTTATTTCTAGTATACCGATAACATGATCTTAGATAAGAGGCTTTGAAAGACACATATTATGATAGCAGTGATGCAAGTCGAGCTTCATCAATATCTTGGAAAGAAGAAATGAAGCTCAAGAATTTACTAAACTGGAAGTAGAGGGCTTCACGTGGAAGACTGTTCGAAGTAAGGGAGAAAGAGGCTATGAATGCAAAGTGACTATTCTTGAAATGCAAGTCTCTTGAAATACAAATGTTTTGTCATGCTATCTTCAGTATTTGTCGTGGTTTCTTCACTTCTGATATTCCTTTTCTCGGACTACTTTGTTATGTTTTTTATTGAGGCGAGGGTCTATCGGACAGTGGCGAAGTTAAAATTTTTGATAAGGGTGTTCAGGAATTAATATATATGTACAAAAAGTAGTTTGTGACTTATGTACTTCGTATAATTTTCTATATGTTTAATATAATTTTTCGATGAAGGGTATTCGAATGACCACTCTTCACTATATGTAACTATGCCAGTGCTATAGAAAATAATATAACTTTTTATCTCCCAAGGTAGGGGGTACGCAGTATCAGTGGCGGAGTCAGAATTTTCACTAAGGGGTGTCGGAATATAAAAAAATAAATTCACGAAGAAGCCAAGAGGTATCAATACGTAATATATATACATAAAAAAAGTATTTTCACCTAACTACATAGTGTAATTTTCCAACGAAGGGGTGTCGATCGACACTCCTCAATTACATATGGCTCCGCCCATGCGCAGTACCCTCTCAAAATCTCACTTGTGGGATTACACTAAATATGCAGTTCTTGTTGAGAAAAATGACTTCCCTAGTTAGTGACATTTCACAGTGTCATTTTCCTCTTCTAACACACTTCATCTTCATTCCCACTTGTGGTAACTCTCATACCCACCACTATCACTCCCATTCCATAATATTAATTTAAATTATATACAAATAATTTAAAAATAACATTTTTTTTACTTATACACCACAATAAATAAACAAATAAATAATTTCTTTAGACCAAATAAAATGACTTTTTGGTTTCTTTAGACCCCTAGGTTTCTTTGGAACCAAGAAAAGAAAAAAGAACATAAAAATAGAGCCCACAAAATGGCAAAAACTATAAAATAAAATGCGATATACATGGCAACAAAATAGACACCCTTGTGCTTAAGGAGTCTCTTCTTCTTCCTCTTCCTCTATTTCATATCGCTCCAATCTCTTCCATTTTTTCTCGTCAAAATTCTAGGGTTAGGGTTTTATATTCTTAGCAAATTCATCCCATTCCTAACGATACTGGTTTTTGTGCGGCTTACCTGGAACGTACACCTACCCTCATGGAGTCTTCTATTGTGATCAAGGTTTCATCTTTCAAAAAAAATTCAGTTATTTTGGTTTTGTTCAATTATATTGCATGTTGTATTTCTACTTTGAAATGTTGATTAATAATGTGATTTGATTGGATTGAATTTTCTGGTTTCCCTATTCTGAGATACGATCGAATTGTGAAATACTTCCTCCGTCCCAATTTACGTGGGTAGTTGAAATTTTGAGAGTCAATTAGGTTTTTCTGCCTTTTAAATGTTTTAAGTTGTTAATCATTATGATTTATCGGATTTTTTAATGTAGTTTTTAAATATGTAAATTTTATTTCAAAAAACTAAAAAGCTTGTGTGTGAATTCACAATCAAAATTTAAAATTTTGAATTTCGAAATTCTATCTGTGTGACCTAAATTTAGAGGAAGGATAGCACCGAGCACGTATCTAGCTTTGTTACTCTTCATGCATGTATGAATTGGGTGTTTTTTTTTCTTTTGGTTGTGGGGGATTGGTTTTTCTCTTCGTATCTGATCAGGGTTCTTTTTTACTTATATGTGTGGGATGTGGTATTACCAAAATCAAGCAATTGTCGTACACTGTAAAGATATTCCCTTTACTGCAAAATGTGCAATAACAGAGGTTGCAATGTGGTCTAATTTATAAACTATAGATGCTTCCTAGTGTTCTGGTTTGTGGAAATTTTCTTCTTTTGTTTTCCTTCTATTTGAAATTCATGTATGTTTTCACTTTTCATGATCCAATTATTAGTTTTTTTTTTTTTTTAAAGATTACGAGTAAGGAATTTGTGAGCCAATTGGGACATAGTCGATTACTTGATTTTTTATTTTATTTTATTTTTTAGAAAAAGAAATTGGGGGTTAGGGGGAGTGAATTACAAGGTGGGTAATCGAACCCTCACTAATAAGGTGAAAGTTCGGGTAGCCAAGTAGCCATCCGACTGAGCTTCTAAGATTCCCCAGTTGATTACTTGATTGTTATTAATTGCAATGATGTATTTTCTTGCTGGATAGTCTTAACTTTCCTATGATCCTTGTATGCCTTAGGGGGGCGTTTGTGTGCTATCTGCTATGTGATCTTGTCAATATGCAGTTTTCTTTTTCCATGATAATATAAACTCCTTGGCTCTTGAAATGAATATCTGTTAAGGAGAGCTAGCAGAGGTTCTGTTTGTCTTTTTGTGTTAATTTTCTTATTATGACCATGGATATAAGTCGGGACTAATTTATCTGCCCTCTGATGGATGATTTTTAGTCGGTACTAACAGGTTTTCTGCTGTATACTGTGTAGGTCAAGTATGGAGAGACACTTAGACGATTCAATGCCCGTGTTGGTGCTGGTAAACTTGGTCTTAACATAGATGGATTAAGAGACAAAATCTTTCAACTTTTCAACTTTCCTCCCGACGGTGAACTTACACTGACATACATTGATGAGGATGGTGATGTTGTAACCCTTGTTGATGATGAAGACCTGCAGGATATCACGAGGCAGGACCTGAATCCCTTGCGAATATCTGTGAAATTGAACACTGAAAAACTTAGTGGATCTTCAGGTACATCTAGTGGAAATTCTACTTCTGTCAGAGCCCCATTGATCCAGCCTACATTTCCAAACATAAAGTCCAGTGTTTCTGATCTTCTTAAGTCTTTGCCAGAGTCAAAAAGCAGAAAAATCCTAAAGCACTCTGCAGACATGGCGTCTAAAGCCTCATCGGCTGCCCGAGAAATTGCTGAGCTTTCCAAAGCTCTCTCTATGAACAGCTTATCCTACTTAAAGCAGGCTTATCCAGTATCGGGAGTCACTACGGGTAGCGTTAGAAGTGGAAATCCATCTCAAGCAGCGAATACTGAGGAGCGGACCTTTAAAACTGCAGGACAACCCAAAAATCATACTGGATCTATAGATGCCTCAAAATTGAAGTCCTCCCAACCAGATCAAAATGGAATTCAGTGTGAATCATTATCCAAAGTTGCTAAGCCTAACTCATCTCTGATAGACGGTAAGAATGAAGAGGGTAATAAATTTGGTGATTGCCATCTTGTTGGGAAGGCTCTTGGTATTTCATATTCTAGTGCCTCAACCACTGGCCTAGAAAAGAGAGCTGATAAACAGCCAAGTGAGAATAACCCTGGTGCTGAGCCTGTTGGTGTGGTTGGTTTATCCGGGGTGCTTTCTGATGGTTTTAGATCTCCAAGTTCATATTCCGTTACTGGGTTGCCTGTGTTAAAAAACACCAACCAACCTCAATACTATCCTTTCCAGATCCCAGTTAAAAGGAGCCATAATCACAGTGATAGGACAGCCTCTATTTTCCACAGAGGTGTTCGCTGTGATGGTTGTGGGGTTCATCCAATAACTGGCCCTAGGTTCAAATCTAAAGTGTAAGAAATCTGAAGGTTTTGTTTATGTAGTATTTGACTAGTCAACGTTAAGGACTAATCCTCCTATGCTCATGCAGAAAGGAGGACTATGATCTCTGCAGCATATGCTTTGCACAAATGGGAAATGATGCTGATTACTTCAGAATGGATCGTCCTGTTACTTACCATCATCCTGCAGCTTTCAAGGCTTTACATGATCCTGTATAAGGAGTAACCTTTTTCTTTCAATTTTCTGTAAGTACTCTCTCTGTGTTTGATCAACTCTGTCAACTCTTTTCTGTATGTAGCGTGACATCTTCCGAGGCTGCGGGGTGAAATCGCCGAAGCTGGACAGCCGCTTCACACAGGATGTCAATGTACTTGATGGTACTATCATGGCTCCATTGACTCCATTTACCAAGGTCTGGAAAATGAGGAACAATGGTAATATTGTCTGGCCACAAGGAACACGACTTGTTTGGATTGGGGGAGATAGATTAAGTGATGCATTCTCTGTTGAATTACAGGTCAGAGTTTATACACTATTTTTTTTAACTTTTTTTTGCGGTTAACAACAACATACCCAGTGTAATCTCACAAAGTGGAATCCGGCCCTTTGAACAGTTTTAAATTTATTTATTTGGAAAGATGTGATGATGCATTGTCCCTTGATCTGCCAGATTACTTCGGCCGGCGTGGCTGTTGACCATGATCTTGATGTGGCAGTTGATTTTACTGCTCCTGAGCTTCCTGGTAGGTACATCTCCTACTGGAGGATGGCCTTGCCTTCAGGTGAGAAGTTTGGGCAGCGTGTATGGGTGCTTATCCAGGTCAGGATTGTTTGCATACAACATAGTTTCTTGATAATAAGTGGTAGATTCGATGCCGATTTGAATATTTGTAACTCATATTTGCAGGTTGATTTGTCAAAGAACCCGCCAAAAAAGAAGTTCTTTTATGAAGCCTCTCAGGAGCTGAACTTGAATTTTCCTCCGGCCAGCAATGGTATAGCTGATTCTGAAACTACTAATGCGAATGCGGACATGACTAAGGAGGATATCGTTCCTGACACTAAAATCTCAAACCCTACCATGGAATTGGTTGAGCCAGTTGTTGATGGAAACCAAAACAAGGAGCAGGAGTCCAAGTCCCGCATTTCTCCTTCTGCAACTGGTTCATCAATTTCATATCCCATTGATTTATCCGAGGCAGCACCAGCAGTTACTTCTGCTGCACAACCCTCTGTCGCCGAGTTGCAGGCATCTCCACAGGATGGCGTAGAAAATAGTGATATGGAGATGACCCTCCTCAAGGAACTGGAGGATATGGGTTTCAAACAGGTTAACTTAAACAAAGAGGTCTTGAGGATGAATGAATATGACTTGGAACAAGCAGTAGATGATCTTTGTGGTGTTTCTGAGTGGGATCCTATCCTTGAAGAGCTGGAGGAGATGGTAGGTTAACATCATGGTCATTAAATAATAATGCAGTTAGGGTTTAAATTTCTAGCTTCCTTTTCCGTATGTTGAGCAAGCAACAACTTCTAGCTTTTGACCATTGTATGTTTTGCCACTGCAGGGTTTCAGCAACAAAGAGATGAACAAGAAGTTGCTCAAGAAGAATAATGGCAGCATCAAGCGTGTTGTGATGGATCTTATTGCTGGGGAGAATTAGGATCTAGTTAGTAGTACTTGTTGCAATATAAGATGCTTTCAGTAGACTATGCTATAAATAACTTGCTAGACTGAACAGGATGGTTCTGGTGACTTTGTTTCCTTATGTGGTTTGGCACATTGATATATGCACTGAAACTTCTTAGGGTCATACTGAACTTGCAGTGTTTTGTGGTAACATGGCTCCCTGTGCGATATAAATCTGTGTTACTAGTTTTGATGAGTTTTTATGTGCTTCCTATTTGATATTCATGTGATAGATATTGATCCCATACTGGAAAATACTGTATCCTTGAGATTTGCGTACTTTGTGCAAGGACCTGACCATACATTTATACTGGACGTAGAGCTCACTCCTATACTAATGCGCTGAACAATTTGATCTGTACTGAGCTCATGCTTACCATTATTCCGGTTTGGCTCGTCCAGTGCAGAAAGTAGATGATCAAGGACTAGTTACATCTCTAACTTTCTGAAAACGCTAACAAGCTCACGATGATCCCAAGGGGACAGTCTGCACCATAAATTTTCCTGTTAGACACCTTGCTCCTAGCTTCAAGCGCTTGAATCTATATGGCTAGCTTTTCTGGCAGTGAGTGTTGAATTCAGCAGGGCTCCTATGGCTCTGCTAGACCATATATGCCATGCTTGTGCCTCAGCCTTGTTGAATTTCTAGGTCACGTTCATCTTGAAGTTCCTGCTTTTGCTTCATTTTCTGTGCCATGTTTCAAATTTTATTACATAGCCACAGCTTCGTGTTGAGGACCTTAAGCACTGGCTTAATCTTTAACATGAGAGAAATAGAGTAGTAGTAATAAGTGGATACGAATAATACAAAATTGTCAACAGGGATCTGAGATCTGACCCTTCATTATTCTTTGTTTTCGGAACCAAAACGTTTGTAATTTCATCATGATTGACACTACAATAAATTATAGGAGTTCCACTCTTTCCCCAACCTTCCAGACACCAAAAGAAAGAGAATGGGTAGTGTTGTCTGGTTTGTGTGTATAGATAGCAAATGGATGTGTTCGATCAAATTTGTGAGTGTCGAAACATATTAAATCAATAAACTGGTCATGAAACAACCCGTTCAAAATTTGATTGAGTCATAACTTAATGCGCCCAACATGATCCAGTCTCTTGTTTTTTTTTTTTGGCCAGTTCAGTTGAGCATTAATGTGCCTTTTGCACCATCCTAGACAGTAAAGCAATATTTGCCTTTATTAGTAACACACATTTGCCTAGTCCATTATATTAGTACCTAAGTGATGATGCACAATATTAAGTTCTTTTGGCACCATATTAATAACTAAATAAGTACCCACAAAACAACTTGCAAGAAACAATGTTAGGTGATGAATAATTGCTGGATAGTCTGACCAGCTTTTCCTATTTTACAGATTAGTCCCTCCTCTTTTTCCTTCATACTAAATCTTATTAGTACTAGTAGATATTTCTAGTTTTAAACAAAACTCTTCTAAAGTATGTTCACCTGAGTTTAAAATATTTTAACTTTAACTCATAAAAAAAGCCCTTTAAATTCTTTAATATTTTAATGATAAGAAAAATAAATATTTTCAAATTTTCAAAAATATCACTTTTTAAACAGATTAGAAAGAAAATATGACCACATAAATTGAAATGGGAGAAAATAATAATAAAATACTTATCTTAACTGGAGAGGAAAGTGTCATTGCTGAAGGAATTTGTCAGTGAAAAAGAACTCACTCTATTTTACCATTTCTAAAAGGTCACATGTCAATAGCTCTATTATCCAGCTTTTGTGTGTAAGAAAAGCTTTCCACAATACTAATAAAACTTTCTAAGCCACTAAAATACAAATTAGTACAACACAACATCCCATCAAACTTATTAAAGCTATTGTAGAAGCTAGAAAGAAACATCATCAGCAACCACTCACTACTTTCTTTGGTCATCTTGTTATAAAAATTTCACTGTCAAGATTTTGCTTTTTTTGACTTTAGGTATCTACTCTAACACCAAATTGTTCTTTCCTTGTCCAAAACAAAATAATTGGAAGATGGATGTGGATTTTTGGACTAGAAGAGAAAACTCAGCCAAGAATCTTTCTGCTGTTCAATGTGCCCATTTAAGTAATTCTGGTAAATATCAATTGTATCACATGCATTTGTCTTGGTGCACTGTTCTGCTATTTTATTTTTTTTGTTATTTTTGTTATTTTATACGTCAAATAAATTTTGTGGTAGGCATTTTAGGTTTCTGTCTGAGGGAGTTTTAAATGCTGAGTGAAGCTTTTGGGTTGACATAGATATTGGTAATTTTTGGCCATGGCTTTTCCATTAATTGGTAATTTACATACTGCAGCTTTGGAGGTTCATCTTCATTTCTATCGTCTTTCTCCTCTTTTTTTTTTTTTTTTTTTGGTACTTTTAGTCTTCTATTTGTTGCTTTCTTGGATGATGTTATGACTTCTGTGATTGTGTAATTCTGTTTCTGCATTTGAGATGTGGTTATAGTATGCATATATTGTTCTTATTTGTCATGCAATTCCATCTTTTAACTATTTCAGTTGGTTTATCAAGTTGATGAAGAAATTCAATTCAAGTTTGATAGATTTGTATAGGGGTGTCAAATAGGTGTGTTGGGTTAAATTTGGACGGGTTAAAATGGTTGAATCAATAAATGAACAGGTCATATTTTCATGGATTAATTTTGTCCGTACACTGATCACTTTTCAATCTTGTCATTGAAAAATAGCCATTATCGTAGAGTTTTGAAATCCACAAGTGAAAGTCTAGGATATTATCCAGGGGTTTGGCTCAGACTCTATATTTACGCTAAAGTTCCACTTAATATGTATATATAATTTATGCATAATCTAATAAGCTATCTTTTCTAGAATCCAGAATCCTAGCTCCGCATCTATGCATATACAGTTGTGATCACATTTCTTGTCATCAGACCAATAACATATATTGTACTGCTGTCCAAAGGCCTGGTTTGGACATTTAGAAAACGAATTTTCCGAAATTCTGCTTTGGACAAATTCCGCAAGATAATGAAAAGAATAGGAAGAAAAGAAAGAGACAGAACACACCTAAATGAAGCCTTATGTTTGTTTGTTTTGGAAATCAAACAGATACTCACTTGAATGAGGATAATGAAGCAGAAGAAGATGTTAGAGCTTGGTTCCCTTGCCCTTTCTGTTATGTCGAAATTGAAGTGCCAATGCTTTGCAGTCATTTGCAAGACGAGCATTGTTTTGACTTAAAAAACGCGGTAATGTCCCACCAATGATGCTTCCTTATATCACATTCTTGTTACATATGTTGTTTATGTTATATGCAAAATGAAGTGTATATGACTATACTAATATACTGGAAACTTTTAAATCTTTTCGTCTTCATGTCATATGCATTTGAACTGAAGATCTGTATGAGTTGATCGATCTATCGATATTTCTGCTCCAGGTCTGTCCCATATGTGCTGCAACTTTGGGGAAAGATCCTACCGTACATTTTTCTGTGCAACATGCACACTCAGTAAAGGTAGACATTTTCAGCTTCGAAATATTAATTTTGACTTTATAGGAAGATCTATAAGCGAACAGCTGAACCTCACACCCCTTACCCTTTTACAGAGGAGGAGAAATTACCTAAAATCTGGCTTCTGGAATAACGCCACAGCTATGATCGGAAAGGATCCTCGAGAAGTAACTTCATTTTTTGGCACAAATTCAGCATTTGGTAGGTACAAGGTTCAAGAAACTGCTCCCGATCCACTTTTATTGCCATTTCTCTGCAATTTCCCTCCATCTGATCCTAATTGCAGGCAGCAAGATAAGTCCTCTGGTTGTGAAACTGCTACTACTGAAATAGAAAGGTACTAGTCTTATGAAATTTGTTTTGATATATACATGCATAAAGTTTATTTACTCATTTGTTCTCTTAGTTTTCGTGTAATTTTCTCATAAAACAAACTGAACTAATTGCTAAACCTGAACGTTAAGCATGAGTATTTTAGTTTGTACCTTTCTGTATTCGTCCTTCCGTTGTCAATATAACCAACAAAAGCGTCCACCTAGAGTGTAGTTTCATCCTTTTCCAACTCAAAGACAACCTACGTTTAGAGGCAGATTCAGGATTTAAACTTAAATAGATTCAATCTTCAATATTCTTAGCACTGAACTCATTGTACTATTAAAATTATGAGTTCAGACCCATATTTGTTGGGAGGTTAATAGATTTTTGCATATATAGTCTGCTCGATAATTATGGGTTCAGATGAACCATAGCTATGAGGCTACATCCACCTATCCTATTTAAAGTTGATTGATCAACTCTTTATGTGATGTATTGCTTTCAGTAATCGGACTTCTGAAAAAATCAGGTTTCCACACTTCAGTAGATGCCCTGAAGGTCTTGAGGGAAACTGGTGTAATACAAGTTGTTATCATACTGAACATAAAGCTTAAGAAAGATATGATAAATTGACTAAACCTTTAGAATGTGTTACTATATGCTTGTAGGATTATATTATTACGCAGAAGGAATGAAATTTATCATAGATCATATGGATAAACTGTCCAAAAGTTTGATATTATCCATCAGCGCAACAGGGATGAGTCTATTGTTGCAGCAATGGACGACCTAGGAGTTGGCCATGAAACTCCGAGGATGTTTATAATAGAAGATAGTTCTGCTGCAAAAATTTCAACTGTGTTACAATATTGAATGCCTAACTGATCCGATAATCTCTAGTTTGTTGAGTTTGAAATGTCTGATACTTGCAGAAAGATACATATTGATTAGTGGTGAATGTTTCATTTGCTTTACATATGTAGAGATCTCTCTGCATTTCGTATGAAGAAATCAGAAGTTAGCAATCTGTTTTCTGCACCGAGTTTTGGATAGATTATTTGTACATTTTGAATGATTTTTTTAAAACAAAAATACAAAGGTATGAGCCAAAGCTATTGGGTTCTACCGAACTCGTAACTATGATGGTGGCTCCTTCCGTGATTGTAAGTCATTTCATTAGGTAATTATAGGTTATTTGATTTAATAAGCATTGATTGGTAAACTAGAATACATAATAAGTGACAATTTATATGCTGGGGCCGTTTGGTACGCAGGATGGGATAAGCAAGGATATCCCACCTTCAATATGGGATAGTAATCCCACTATTTTAGTATAAATGGTGGGATAAAATAATTCCCGGATTAGCTAATGCCTCAAACCAAATATGGGATAAAGTTAATCCCAAATTTTGTTTGAAAATTATTATCCTTATCCCACGTACCAAACGACCCCTCAGTATATACAGAACCGATGCTACTTAACCGTGGTCTTGACAGTAGGATGACAGAAATCTACTGCTTGTCTTGTGCAGCAGCAAGTTAGCTGTATCTGATCCAGCACTAGAAGAGGATTTTGAAGAGAGAAGGCAGAGAGCTGCATTTCTTCAACAGCTCGTTGCTTCAACTATCTTTTAGAAAATCAACCAATTTTTTGGATGCCATGAACATGAAGATAATCTGTCATTACTACTCCATTTCTGGATAATGCTTTCATAGAATCATGCAGGCGAGGATCGTTCCAAATTACTAGCAAAAGTCCATGTCACACCAGAAAACATCTCAAACTGTACTTAAATGAAGAGACTACATAGGCACTTTTAATAGTTACGGACCAATGTTACAATTTCAAGTATATTAATGCAATCTCATTTGCCCTCGAGGACCAACATGTTACTGTTTACTGGCAAACAACGTTGCAGTGTCATAGTTGAGGAAGAAGCCTGTAGACTAATGTACCTTAAGTCGTTGATTTTGAGTTGAGAGTTTATGGCAATGATCATTGGCAGTTCACCTAATTAAAGTACCAGTAGCTTCACAAGTTCCATACATCAAAAAGCTAAATGAAGTTCTTCCATTGACATAATAACAGTGGTCCTTTGCCAATTTACTATCAATTAGTCTTCCATTGACATATATTTTTTACTCAAATACTTCTGTTAAACGCATGATCCCTTTTTTCCCTCTTTCATGGATACAAGCAGTACCATTTCATTGTAAACTTAATACCATCCCAGCTAGGCAAATAAGCGGAAAAAGAGCATGGTTGCAGATCCATTCGAACTAATCAGAGCATGTGGAAAGACAAAGGTCTTCGTAGTATTCCTGTTCTCTTTTCCCTTTTAATCGGGGTATTGCAATAACATTCGAGAATGGTCATTGCAAAGAACTGCTCTGAGGTTTACAGAAAAGCAGGTTAACAGTCATGATTAAAATATCACTCAGATGATGAGCTCACGTTAAAAGTAACATTTCCGATAGGGATCCTAACTTACTCAGCCAAGCACAAGGAATAGACAGATATACTCTTCAAAGAAATGCACAATTCACTAACGACATACAAACGCAGATCGTTGGACTTGAGAAGATCTATGGAAAGTAAACTCAGACTTAACAAGACTTGTTATCATTGATGATCATCAATCCAAGTGTAGTTAAGTAAACTTGCTCTATCATTGGAAGCAACTAGTGCTTGCTTGATTCAGCACAAGGGGATTACAAAGTGTCCAGTCAAAGGTGAACTCACTTCATAGAACTCGACTTATAATGATCAATATAGCAACTTTTTTTCAGTTTTCATGAGAACGCACTAGCAATTTAAAACCACATTGCAGGTTGAAACCAAGCTCCAATAATTGTGAGGAAATATCAAACACATTCTCAATAATCTTAGCTTAGGATGAGTGGATGACATACTTCGTAACCATAGAAATCAAAATCGACCAGTTGGCTACCTATGCTACATTAGCTCGAGAAATAAGAAAACCACTGAAGTCAGAGAGTAAATGATAAGACGAAACAAGGCTGAAAGATGAGAAAATGGACCATTCGATTCTGAAGATACCCAAAGCAAAGTGTATGTGACTATCATAGTGTAATATCAAAGATGTGTTAGTCAATGGAAGACCAACATTCCTCATCATGTCAATGATGGCATATTTTTCACTGCTTTTGTATTCTAACACCAGTGAGTCCTTTTCCGATCCAAGATGAACCAAATGTCACTGTTGTGCTCAAAGATGGTAAACTGAACAATACTGAATATCGATTATAAGCAATGCAAATATATTCAAATCTGCCTCTAGTACTATATTTCACTTACACGGGCATAAAGAATTTCAGTTATTCACCAGCTGATGTCTTACTCGTAGTTATCCAACAGAACACAGTGGTTAAGGAAGCGTATTATTTTTTCTTTTGTGTTCTTCTATCAGCAATCAATTTGTTGAAACAAATAGTCAAAGCAGTGATACTCAAATTAGCAAGCTGGGCTTTTGTTTCAAAAGGAGGTGTGCATCTATCTAAAGGAAAATAAAGTGCATGAGAGCAAATGATATCATTTCTTTCAAGCAAATGAAAAGTGAAACAAGAGACAACAAATATTCCAAAAGTTCAGTAGAATTGGTTGATAAAACAGGATACTTCAACTAAAGTAAGATTCTAAGACATAACAAAAGTAACCAAAAAGTCGCATATATGACAATGGATTAATAAACTTCAATGGAAAAATCCGACCATGTGTGAAAAGAGATGCTCAGCTGCAAGTTCATCATTCTAAGATTTTCTGAATTACACCAGCTCCAACAGTCTTTCCTCCTTCCCTAATAGCGAACCTCATTCCCTGCTCACAAGCAACAGGCATAATGAGCTCAACCACCATGTTTACGCGATCACCAGGCATAACCATCTTAGATTCCTCTCCCTTGTCAGTCATAATAGCAGTAACCTTTCCAGTCACATCAGTTGTCCTCATGTAAAACTGAGGCCTATAACCAGCGAAGAAAGGAGAATGCCTGCCACCCTCTTCTTTCTTCAACACATACACCAAAGCTTCAAACTTGGTGTGTGGAGTAATAGTTCCAGGTTTTGCCAACACCATTCCTCTTTGAATATCAATCTTCTGAATACCTCTCAACAACAACCCCACATTATCTCCTGCCATTGCTTCATCCAATATCTTCTGAAACATCTCAACTCCTGTCACTGTAGTGTTCCTAGTGTCCTTCAATCCAACTATATCAACAATTTCCCCGACCCTAACAGTTCCTCTCTCCACTCTCCCTGTAGCCACTGTACCTCTACCAGTAATAGAAAACACATCTTCAATAGCCATCAAGAAAGGCAATTCAGTTTGTCTTTGTGGAATAGGAATATATTCATCAACAGAATCCATCAATCCATAAATCTTATCAACCCATTGATCATCACCCCTTTTAATACTAGGATTAGCCGTCAAAGCCTCCAAAGCCAAAAGGGCAGACCCAGAATGAATTGGAATATCATCACCAGGAAACTCATAACTTGACAATAACTCTCTTATCTCCAACTCAACAAGCTGAAGCAACTCCTCATCATCAACTTGATCTTGTTTGTTCAAGAAAACAACCATATTAGGGACCCCCACTTGCTTAGCCAGCAAAATATGCTCCTTAGTCTGAGGCATTGGACCATCAGCACCTGAACAAACAAGAATAGCACCATCCATCTGAGCAGCACCAGTAATCATATTCTTGACATAATCAGCATGCCCGGGGCAATCCACATGAGCGTAATGCCGATTCTCAGTTTCATACTCCACTGTAGCAGTATTAATAGTAATACCACGAGCCCTTTCTTCAGGGGCAGCATCAATTTCATCGTACTTCTTGGGGGCGGAGTTACCCAAAGAGGCAAGCGCCATGGTTAAAGCAGCTGTAAGTGTGGTTTTCCCATGGTCAACATGGCCAATTGTACCAATGTTAACATGGGGTTTCTTCCTTTCGAACTTCCCACGCGCAGCGCGTACAGTGAAGCGGCTGTGGCGGGTGGAAGAAAAAGAAGAAGAAGTGTTTGTGGAAGGTGAGTGAAGGAAAAGGGTTGATGGGGTTGGTGTAAAAGAAGATGAAAGGATAAGCTTAGAGGATTTTGTGGAGTTTGAAGGAAGAACACAACCACCACCACTAGTAGTAGTAGTAGTACCTCCAAGCTTTGTAGAAGCAGCAGTTGCAGAAGCTGCTGAAATTGAAGCCATGGGAAGCTTTTGCCTGAAAATGGGGATTGAAATTTTTGAGAAGTGAAATGAGTTTTGTGGTAGAAAAAAGGGAGGATAATGAAGTTTATCTTTTTTTGGTAGGAAGAAAGAGGGCCTCTCATATATTAGCCATTTGGGTGCATTTCTTGGATGACATACTGACACAGTGCGCAGTGGGCTGCAACTTGCAACTATGGGGAATAGGGGTATCGGATTTCGAGGAAATTACATGGAGTGTCCCTAAGTGAGTGGTCTTCAATTTTTGTCACCCGTAAGAAAACTTTTAACTTATTGTTTGAAAGTCCTTGGGCTAAGTCTTGTCTCTAAGGCAAGAGTTATAAAATATCTCATAAATTAAGATACAATGATATAGTGTCAAGTCTTGCTCGTGGGGCATAACTTGTTATTTGAAAATCCTTGAGCTAAGTCTTGCCTCTAAGGCAAGAGTTATAAAGTATCTCATAAATTAAGACACAATGAAGTAGTGTGAACTCTTGCCCATGGGGCGTAACTTATATTTTTTGAGAGGTCATTGGGCTAAGTCTTGCCTCTGAGGTAAGTTTTATAAAACATCTCATAAATCAAGACACAATGTACTAGTGTCAAGTCTTGCTTATGGGGCGTAATTTGTTGTTTGGAAGTCCTTAGGCTAAGTCTTGCCTCTAAAGCAAGAGTTATAGAACATCTCATAAAAAAAATAAAGGTCGAGAAAAATAATTAAAAAAAAGAGAAAAGAAAAACTAAAAATCAAAGTAAAAATAAAAAAATAAAAGTTGAGAGAAAAAAAAGGAAAAAATGAAGAAAAAAAAGATAAAAGAAAAAATAAAGGTTGAGAAAAATAAAAAAATAAAAAGATAAGGAGAAAAAAATAGAATTGAGAGGAGAAAAAGAAAAAAATAAAGATTGAGAAAAAAAGAAAAAGAAAAAATAAAAATAAAGAAATAAAAAAGAGAAAAAGAAATAAATATAAAAGTTGAGAGACAAATGAGCATGGAGAGTTATTTAAAATTATTTGAGGTATAAAGGGGCAAAAAGGTAGTTGTTCTATACATAAAAAAGAAGGAAAACTATTTTTGTAAGATCTTTTCTTACGGGGGACAAAAATACGAAGTCACTCCCTTTAAGGGATATTTGTGTAGTTGTCCCTGGGATTTCTGTGAAACTTGCTCAAAAATAATTACTCCCTCCGTCCCATTGTATGTGGCACACTTTCTTTTTTAGTCCGTCCCAAAAAGAATGTCAACTTTCTATAATTAGAAATAATTTAATTTTAAAATTCCACTTTTGCCCTTAATGAAATGAATTACAACCACATAAAAATCTAAGAATTGTTTTAGAGCCTGTTTGGATAAGCTGTTTTTTTTAAGTTGGAAATTTCAGCTTTTAGCTTTTAGCTTTTTTTTGCTATTTTGGCTTAAAATTAAGTGTCCAGAAGCACTTTTTTACCTTACTCAAACACTATAAACAACTTAAAAGTTGTTTTAACTTAAAAAGCACTTAAAATAAGTCAATCCAAACGGGCTCTTAGACCACAAATTTTAAAAGTCTTCCTTTTTTTCTTAAATACCGTGCCAAGTCAAATGTTGCCACATAAATTGGGACGGAGGGAGTATCATGTTTTTTTGATAGTCAATTCGACTAATCTTTAAAGTTAGATTAAATTAATTTAATACATTAAATTAAAAGTTTAGATATTGAAATATTACACGAAAATTACTATGGTTTCCTATTACATTATAAAATGCTGAGTTAATGGTCAAAAAACACACATGAATTATATTTATTTTTTGTGAGTTTCATACTCCAGCTATCAAATGTTCTTTTTTCTTATCTGAACTATCACAATTTATGTATTAAAAGTTTAAAACACATCTTAACTATCAATTGTTTTCTTTTTTTTACCTGAACTCTAATCATCATTCATATAGGAAATGGAAACAACTCATAATTGATGTGTGCTTTACTATATAGTTGAGGATAGTTCAGGTAGGAAAAAGGAACAACTGATAGTCAAGGTGTGAAACTCGCGAAAAAGAAAAGTGATAATTCAGGTGTGTTTTTGACCATTATCTCTAAGATATTGATCAAAGTTTAAGTAATTTAACTCTCAAGAAGCGAAACACGACAAATATTTTGGAACGGATGAAATACGTGCTTAATCTGTAAATCAGCAACAACGGTTATATTTTGCGCGGTATGGTAATGTGTGCTTCAGAGATACAGAGAAAGTTATCATAACCGTGAGTTTACACCACTAAATCTACATCGACCTAGTAGGATCAGATTTTGTGGTGCTTGTTATTTGCCTGATGATATATTGTATTTTATTTTTTTTACGAATCAAAATGATAAAGGGCTGAATCGCAATGGATTGTGACAGCAAGGTCACTCGGTCACTTACACCTTGTCGTGTATTTAAGTTGTTTGCAAAGGATTCTATCCACAGCTCGTCACTCGATGTGATCATGTTGATTATATGATTAAACTCAGACAACAGCAAGCAGTAGAATAGAATAATTCAAATAAATAGTTTCTTTACCGAATTAACGAACACCAATGATAAAATTAAAGAAACTTGCATAATTTCAACAGCTAAATACTCAGGTAAATATGTACAATTATACAATTCCATGAAATTGAAGGACCTATTTTTAGCTGCAACATGACTTGCAGACGCATTATACATAAGTGTGCAAGCAAGCAAATGCGAAACTTGTATCTTTTTCAACACTAAAACTAACAAAGCAAATGGAGCCACCAATCTCGGACGCATCGCTTCCCTGTCTCCTCTTTCAAGATTACCTCAATTCCTGACCCTGAACTGATTTTAACCTTGACAGAGCTGAATCTGTATCTAAACATAGGTCCATGCTTATCCCCTCTAGCTTTGCAAGTGACCATTGTCAGCAACAATAAATAATTTCAGCATTCCGGTATATCTCTGAGACCTTTCGGGGTCAGTCAGGTCATTGGTACAATCAAAGAATTACTCACAGTTGAGTGACAAAAGACAAAACAGCAACTTACATCTTTACAGAGGAACTTGAGACAGCCACATCAGCGATGCAAATTATGGGAAGATACTTTGTGACCATAAATGCCACGGATCTCAGGAGGAAGCTTGCTTAGAAGATCTGAGATAGCCGAGTCATGTTTCTCCTTGAGATCATTTAGCTCCTTTTGCTGCTGATCACGTAGCTTCTCGAGTTCCTTGGCGATTTGTTTGATATCAGCTGAGTAGTTGTTGCTGATCATGTTATTTCTTTCCTCTGATGAATGAGGCCCGCTTGCATAACTAAAATCCGCAGAATGATCATTGTCACCAAAGTCAGAATCACGGTGATCACTGGCATCATCATCCAGGTCAGTCTCAGATTCATAATCTTCGTGTCCGAGTAAGGCAGCAACATGTGAACTCCCTCCCTCTCTCAGGATAACAGGTGATTCTTCTTCATTTTCTTCTGTCCAGCTACCTTCACGAGTTGGTGAATCGGTCTGTGATGTGTTTGAAGGCCCTGGTCTGAGTGGAGAGCTGCCATTACTGGCTATTTTCGGTGAATCAGACCAGTATTTTCGACCTGAAGGAAGTCTTTCCAACACAAGACTACCCGAATGAGCGGGATCAATTGTTAAGGGAGGAGCATCATCTCGGACTCCAGAAGTACAGCTATCGGGAGCAACTTCATCAGTAATATGATTGCTAGAGTTTTCTCTTGGTGCCCAATCTGGAATATATGATCGAATTTCAGAATCAATCATTTCTGCTATTGCTGAAACATCCTGATCAGTCAGGTCCAGCTCTTCAACCATTTCACTAGCAACGGCATTCGCTGTATCAACTTCAATATCAAAGGGGAAGTGAATGTTCCTAATATGACCTGATACCACAGTGCAACTGTTATACAACTAATTAAGAGATGCATCTTAAGCTTGACAAAAGAAGCACTGAGCAAACAGTAACCTGTTGAATCAGTTATTCGAAGTTTAAGAAATATTGTATTTAGGTCCTTCCTTTGGCCCTGCACCGTGAAATCTCTGCCTCCTTCAGGCAAAGGGTCCTTTGTACTTCTTCCGCTATCAGACTGATCATCACTCGTATCTGTAAAGATACCACAAAAGTCAATAATTAAGGAACATTTTAGAAAAGGTGTGATCACATAGTTACCTGCATGTCCGGAATTGAAGCTCAAAGATCGACCTACGTTTCCAGAATCCTCATCAGAAAGGAGAAAGGGGTCCATCAATAGTTTCTTAGCAGGCAACCGCTCAGAAGCTTCCGCAATACATTTTTCTATAAAGGTTTTAACTCTTGGATCCTTCACTTTTGCCAATGAGGCAGGCTTAATTCCCTTCATAGATGCAATTGGTAAAAATCAGATTCTTATCAATGTAGTATTGTTGTTGTAAGATGAATTAAAATACCAAAAATTGCAGAGTCAACTATCTCATTAGATTAATCTGCTAAAAGGAAAATAAAGTTGCAGAATTTTAAAGATTATCACCCAACATAAAAAGAATATCAAGCTCTCCCTTCCTCTTACCACTCAAAGAACTCACCACCACCACCAGCCCCTCACCCCAAAAAGAAAAAAGTTTATGCCCATTTTGTAATTTCTAGCTATCAAACACTGAAAACTGATTTTATAAGACTCATGGATTTGTTTGAGTAATAATCTAATAAAATAAAGTACCCCCTCTATCCCGCTAAATAGTTTCATCTCGACCTGGCACAACGTTAATAGAGGAGCTGATAAAGAGTAATTCAACTAAACAAATTAAGCCCCACAAGTAGAGATAAATGTTTGCTAATGATAAGTTTGAGATTTGACAAGGATTGAAGTTGGTCTCGTATTACTTTGATATAACACAGTCCTTAAAATGCAGCAGGTAGTGAAGGGAAGATATTTCCCCTTCAAAGTAAGTGGACAACATGTCATGACGCAAAAAGAACACATTTGGAATGGAGGTAACTAATGTGCTAAATGCTAACTACTTTGAGTACCCCATGTTCCCCTGAAAGAGACGACAGCTGTACATCACCAAAACCTGGCCATTTTGATATGTGATAAATTATTCTCCAGCACTAGTACCCTCTAAATCCTCGTGTCACAACCACCTTTATAACTTTCTCACTAATCCGTCAACAAGACAATTACTAATAATTACTACTTACAATACCACCTTAAATGTTGGAAATTATTTTAGCACCTTCAACAGTAAGGAGCTCATTTTCCTGTCATAGTACCACCTTCACTACCCTCTCATGATCCTACTTGCGCATCTCCGTTGCTATTTCTTCAGCCAAACAACCACTACTCTTATTACAACTTAAAATACTGTGTTGTTGAAACTCATTTTAACACTTTCAACGCCATGCAAGCCAACAGATCTAGATTAAGATCTCCCCATTACATCGTTGGAACAACTGATTCAGAAAAGGTATCTTTCAGTTTAAGTTGTCTGTTCTGCTCAAACCTAAAGTGATGCTAGGCTGCTTCGAGTGGTTCGCTTGACCACATCATTGGCATGGTTTAAGTTAAGTGCGTCCAAACAATTAAGCACCCATTTGATCAGCCTTGCTCCTTCCACTTTAGCTATGAGTCATTTCATATCTATTTCTTGTCAATGACACATAATTCCGATAAATGAACAAACAATAGGAATCATGTACTTGATAATTCAAGTCCACAGATGATTGGACTCAATTATCTTGTTCATCTTAACTAAAATAACCTGAAATACAACACCTTTGCAATACATCAAGATACATACCACATTATTCAAAACAGAAGACTATATTAGAGTGTTGCTCGGACTTTTCAAAATATCAACGGGTGCGTGTCAGATACTCCAAAAGTACTACATTTGGAGGATCCGACACGGGTGTGGAAACATTTTTGGAGAGTCCGAGCAACATAGGGATTAGCTAACAGTAGTTCTGAATTAGCACTTATAAGAGAATAAGAGGGATTTACTTATTGGAGAGGGAGAAGAGTGTGTACGACAATGTTTCAGTTGGAGTAAGGTCTAAATGAAGTGGTTGATGCTGCTAACTGGAGCAATGCTAAAAAAAGAAAATTCACATTCAGACACAAATGCCGCAAGGAGAGGATAGTTCTTGGAGGTAAACTGATAATTGGGAAGTACTAAAAGTCCTACGAAAATTGTCCCCAGGAAGAGGCAACTCCAGTGATTCTTACTCAATGTTGACAAAGCACTCTTGACAAATAAACCAAGATAGAGATAAGCATTATATGATCTTTTGAATTTTTATTGCTCAACTGGAATGCATTCCATCAGGGATAGAATCCACATTTCTTAATCCCTATAATGCAATGAACGGCCATTTATGCAAGCAGGTCATGACAATATTTTTTGGGTAGTTTGCTAGAACAATTGAATCACTAACGAAAACAAACACGAACTGCAGGCAATTGGGTATACAATAGGTCCTCTAGCTTGATCATATTAGCCTATTAATAACACAAGTAGTTACTCAAAGAATGCATAAGTTCACAGGACCCTTTTTTGGCTTTATGATGAAGAGCTTGACGACATTATATGAAATGGACTGCAAATCCAACATTTCAGCAGGCTCACTTGGATAGAAAAGTTTAGGACCAAACACCAAAGGATATTTTCCATCACGAACAGCAGGTAGGAGTGGAACTATCTGGATACAAGACTAAGAAAATAAAACCTAAGTCCCTCCAATCAGCACTTGATTCCGATTATGCATGGTCAAACTGTTTTTAAGTGGTCAACAAAATCTCATTCCTATGGTAAAACCATCTTGAGCTACTGAGCCCACTAAGTCAAGGACATTCATTCAACATAAGTCGTAAACAATGTTGATTACTTAGAACGGCTATTATTTGTTTCTTGGAAGATTATGTTATTGTTCACTTCCTTTGCAAATCGAACGCCCTGCTTTACGAAGAATGGTCATTAAAGTGAAGCCAAACACCCTTCTTAATAAAAGAAAAGCTATTGGGACTAAACTTACAATTTCTAAGTAAACTTACAGAGAAATCGGTTTTAAGAACTCCAGAATGGGGCATACCCTTTCAATTTCTATTTTATGATCTCAAAGACTCAAGAAAAATGAATACAAAAACTCCCGAGTGAAAGTAGGCTTATCTTTGACAATGTAAAATAGAAACAAGCGGGATCAGTCTGTGAAAATCATATTTCAGGCTATTAAAAACTAATATCCCTCCAAGGGTGCGCTGTTTTAGATGGATAGCCTTGATGGAGCTTGTCTCACGCAAGATAACCTAGCCAAGAGATGTATTGTATCTCTAACAGATGTTAACTTTGTGTGAAAAGGGTTTAGAGTCAGTAAACCACTCTTTCATACACTGTTCAGCAGCCCGGATGGAGTTTATTTTTACATAAAAGCAATATTAGATGGGTGTTTCCAGGGGATATTATACAAGTTTTTTGCATCTGGAGGGATTGGAAGGCACAGAAAACTACCAGAAAGATATGGAACTCGATTCCTTTAACAATATTTTGGGTGTTATGGGATTGAAAAAACAAGAGATGTCTTGAAGGAGAAAAAAGCTCCCTGCAGAAGCTGAAAATTAATTCCTTATATCTTTTATTTGTTTGGTCCAAACTTGAAGTTGAAGTTGTAGAGGTCCCAGAGGATACACATCAGTTGATAAAGTTCAGCAGTTCCCTATCTAGTTAAGGAAATACAGCTTTTTATTGTAAATAGCTTTTGTAACTATGCACCTCCTTGGTGCTTTGTTAACGAAAAATCTTTACATTTTTCTCACAAAAAAGAAACAAGCAGAATCAGTGTGGTACAAATGTAGTATTCCTTTTCCTCTTGCTAACGGTAAATTCTTAGGTTGGTGAAATACAGATAACAGAAGGGAAACTTTAGTGCTTTACTGTGAAGTCTTGCTACAGTGTGCTGTTAAAATCTGTGGATATTGTCCATGGAAGTCATTGCGGAAAATAAATGCCCCAACCTAAGTTGCTTGTTTTTGGTGGATTACTGCTTATGGTGCCTGTTTGACTCAGGATAATCTACAAAAAAGAGGCTTTAGCTTGTGTAACAGATGTTTCATCTGTGAAAGTGCTGCAGAAACAGTAAAATCATCTGCTGATGCATTGCAACGACACACAGTTGATATGGTCCTTTTTCTGAATATTTTTGGTGTTCAATGGGTGATGCCACAAAGCATGAAGGGTTTACTTGTGTGCTGGCAAGGTTAGAGAATGAAGAGAAAGCTGAAAAAGACATGGAAATTACTTCCATTATGTATTAGCTGGACAATATGGCTTGAGAGGAAGAGAAGATGTTCGATGGAAGCAAGGAGTTGATAGCTGTTTTAAAGATTAGATGTCATCAGAATTTGTTTTGTTGCCTCAGAGTCAGAGGAGATTCTTGATCAGTATAGATTCTGTCTTTGTGTAGCTTCTATCCAAGTCCTTCTCTTCTGTAACCTTCTAGGGTACCTTCTTGGTACCTTTCTAGTACTTATAGAACACTTTTCCTTATAAAAGGAGGTTGGTGAAATAAAGAGGAAAATGCTTCATGCAGTTTTCAACCTTGTCCTAGAAACAGCTTCAAATTGCAGCACAATTGGTCCCTAAGAAATGCCTTAACCTTGAAGTAGTGTCACTTTAAGCAGGCCGATAAACTTGATACTGACATAAAACAACGACAAAGTACAGAAACATGACTTTTTTGCATTTGTTCTGATAACCATCTTAGTGCATTAAAATCTCTAAATGCAAATGCAGCATCACCTAAAAGTGTTATTTTAACAAATTTAGAGGGTGGTGCACCCTGAGAATACAAACTGAAGGCTGAGTTTCCAACCTCCCCACCCAATAGGGAAAAGGAGAGAGAGACAAAAGTCATCAATCCCAGGAAATAACATCCTCCAAAGCAAGATAACCACATTTTGCAGCATAAGAGGAGCCTAAAACTAGACAACATCAATGTTAAATGGAAAATTCAAGCAAATGACTAAGGAGCTAATTGTTTAAACTAAAACTAAATGCTGAAAAACTAAAGTCACATAATTTAACTATCATTTTAAGTTAGCAGTGTTTGAGTGTTATTACTGAATATAGAAATTGAGCAGTATTCTTCTATTAGATACGGAAAAAGTTAAATTTATTGGCTCTTATTTCTCTAAAATGCTTATAATTTTTATAATATTTTGTTATCCCAATTTTTATGACACTCTTTGCACATGAAGATACCAATGGGTAATTACCTAAAGCTTAGTAAATGAACAGTCATGTAAAACCATAAATGTCATAGTTCCTCGAGGGTTGAAAGGCTTGAAGCCTAAGCTATGCAATGCAAATATATTTACAGTTTTTAACCTAGAATTGCAACTCTCAATTAGAACATTTTCCGTCATTTTTGCTGCTTCACAGCCTTGGTCCCAAGAAATGATCTCTATCAACAGTCGTGAACATACAATAACATGTTATGTAGTATGAGGAACAACAAAAAAGAAAGAGAGACTGGGAAGAAAGACATAAATTCTTACTGCTGTCACTTTCTTATATATTTGAGCAGCATTGGCACACTCAATATAAGGATATTCAAAAGTCACGAGCTCCAGCAGGCACATGCCAAAGGCATAGATATCTACTAGCTCATTGTATTCCTCTTCATAAAGTTCTGGCGCCATGAATTCTGGTGTACCTGAGATCAAATATAGAATTGCACTTTTCAGAACCATCTAAACTGCCAATGAACAGCTAGTTGCAATCTTGAGGACAGTTGCAAAAATGAGAAAAGCGGAGTAGGACCTTACCAATGACACTATGAGCAGCACGGGCCTTGCAAAGAATCGCAGCGAGTCCCAAGTCACCAATCTTAACCTCCCCTTGGTTACCATTGATAAAAATGTTATCACACTTAAGATCCCGATGAATAATTGGAGGGTCATGACCATGTAGATATGAGAGACCCTCCAATATCTGCCTAGACCATTTCTTAAGTGCTCTCACATCAACCTTCTTATGTTTTTTACGGTACCTTCACAAGCATACAGAAAGAGTAGTCCATAATCCAATATTTCAAAAATATGGGTAGTGGGATTAAGGCGTTGACCAAAGAAAAAAGAAGAAGAAGAAGAAGAAGAAGAAGAAAACACAAAGCCATACTGTCTTAAAGTCCCAGAAGTGAAAATTTCAGTTATGATGTTGATATTCTCATTCTTCGAATCAACCCACGAGTTATAGGATTTGATTATATTCTTGTGCTTGAGGGTTTTAAGCAAATGAACTTCAGAATAAAGACGCTCCAAGTCCACAGCATTCCTCAAGAGATCAGCCAATTTGACCTGGTTCCAAGCTACTTCAATCCCCTCCAATTCATCAAATGCTCGGTAACTATATTACCGATAGTAAGTCAAGAATGGACAATAGTTGCACTCGACAACATTCATTAATGAGGGAAAAAAGCAGTAACACAATAGTCCCTTCATCTCAGTTTATATGACAATCATTCCATTTTGAAATTTTCCTGAATATCTGACAGTATACCATTAATAATACTATTATTATACAACTTTCACAAATATTAAGAATTAAAACTCATATAAATATTCAAATTTAATACCTTTATGTAATGTTCTCTCAATCAATCTAACTTTTTAACTATTACTATAATATTTTCTTCCCTTACTACAACAACAACAACATACCCAGTGTATTCCCACAGCGTGGGGTCTGGGGAGGGTAGAGTGTACGCAGACCATACCACTACCTCAGAGGTGAGGTAGAGAGGCTGTTTCCGATAGACCCCCGGCTCAAGACAAAAAAGCCTAAAAATAGGCTAAAAAGGGCATATCAATGATACATGATAAAAAACAAGATAAAAGAAACAAGAGACGGTAGGAAGTAATATGTAGTAACAAGCAACAGACAGACAGACAGACAGAAACAGAGCACTGCCACACATTTTCTTCCCTTACTACTAATATAATATACTCCCTCCGTTTCATTTATGTGGCACTACTTCCTTAACAGTGTGTTCCAGAAAAAATGGCACATTTTCTCATACTTGGAAACAATTTAACATAAACTTCTTTCACAACATGTTTAAGACCACAAGTTCCAAAAGTCTTTTTTCCTCAAAATCCATGCCTGACCGGCACATAAATTGAAACAAAGAGAGTCTCACTCAAATTAACATCGTATATTCCTTATCCCGTCAAACAAGTCATGAAATGAAACAGCGGCGGAACATTATGCACGTGAAGACATTCAATAAAGGATACACTTTCTTGAAAGCTCCTTTTCCCAAAACCTCTTTGTACTGCATATAACAAGACAATAAACTCCTTAGTTGCAATGAAGAATCAAATATATATAATAACTAATTAAATATACACCAACCTAACAAAAATTAGCCAGATATGTAACAACAGTAATAGAAAAGCAGTCAGAAAGAATAGAACAGCGGGAAAATAGAACCTGGGGACGAATAAAATACAAAAAGAAATACTACCCCCATAGTCCCAATTTATATGATTCTCTTTCCATTTGAGACTTCCAAAATCATTCACTCTATTCGATTTTTGTAACATTTTCAATACTTTCACAGCTTGTTTGGGTGGTTGTTATCTTTCCATTTCGCTTTTTTCGCGCTTCTCGCTTCTATTGAAGCGAGCGCTTTTTCATCTCGCCTCGCTTTAGTGCCCTGAAGCGCTTGAACCTCGCCTCGCCTCGCCTCACTTTACGCTTTAAGGGCTGAAGCGAGCGCTTTTAGTAACATTATTAAATACAATGTTTGTTTGATTGTTACTTAAATTTTATTGTATCGTATCCTTAAATCCACCGTTATGCAATGACGAAAAGTTCCATTTTGTGTAACGGCTGATTTGGTGTAATCGCGCCATTACCTTTTTTTTCTTATTTTGTCTTTACTTGGTATTTAATAAACTTATGTTATCTTATAACCTACCTTTTTATAGTATCTCTATCCCGTACCCTACTCTTTTGTAAATTTATTCTTCAAATTGTTGATGTGTAACATTATGTAACGACAGAAAACGATACAATCCATCCAAACATTGTTTTCATTAAACAATACAGAACGTCACAATATAATACATTATGAAACAATATGTATCAACCATCCAAATACAGTGTGTCAAGCTTTGTTTCCTTATCAAACTAGCTTTTCAATATTATTCACAGTATACATTTCAGTCAGATCATATAAAATGAGCAGAATAAGGTGAGTACGCAGTTTGAAAAATGTACTACAAAGACTAGTTAAAGTAGAAGAAGCCAGAAAGCTAACAATAATTATTTAATGCAGAAGAGAGAAACAGACCCGTCCGTATCGACCAGAAGGATCGAGCTCTACAAACTCCGGTTCAGATTCAGAATCGTCCGGTTCCTGTTCAGACGCAGAATCCTGCTGCATTCTCTTCGTTCCAATGAAACAAAAATCCGAAACTTAACTCTTGAAGAACAACAAATTGAATTCAGAATTCAGATCAATCTGAAATTGCTTTAATTAACAATCGGCAATTCGGTTCAAAATTGGGATACAAACAGTTCGGGGAGATGGTAATTGGAAGAAGACGACTCAATTCCACCAAACCAAGCAGTATGTAAGCGTATAAGGGATCAGTGATGGGAGAGAAAAGAAGGAGAAGAAGAAACGTATAAAAGAAATGAAGGCTTACAAAGGGCAAAAAGGTGGGTACCGTTGGGTCAATGGCAGCAGATGTATATTGTGTGTGTTTATGCGAACGCAGCAGACTCAACCCTCGACACCAAAAATTTGGAGGCTCATTCACACCAATGCCCAATTTTGGAATGCTCTTTAAATTGGTACATTTTTTTTATTTGTTGTTCAACATTTCAGGTAATAAAAGAATGATCTAAAATATCCTTAATTATGTCGCAAAACTCATAAAGCACAAGTTATGCCTACAAGGCACAATATAGTTTCTATGAAACTTATAAGTTCAGTTTCACAAAGGACAAAGTTATGTCTTAAGTGAGGTTAAGAACGATGAGGTCTCAGGTTCAGATTTTAGTGCAGACAAAAAACACTAGGTGATTCTTCTCATTTGTTCGAGACTTGGTGGACAGAGTTACCTAATACATGTTGTTGGTGGGAGGTGACTGGTATCTTGTGGAATTAGTCAAGGTGTGTGAAAGTTGACACAGACACCATGATCATCAAAAAAAGAAAAAGAAAAACGAAGTTATGTCTTAAGAGATATAACTTATTCCTACAAAACTTTTGCCAGACAAGGTAAAAGTTATCTAAACTTATGTCGGACAAAGCAAAAATTCTCTAAACTTATGTTTTGCGAATTTGATACTACTCAATTTATGTCGGACAAGACACGAGTTTTCTAAACTTTATTTTGAGAAATTGGGTCATAATTTATGATACTTTGGCACACAATTAATATTAAATGAGAAAGAGTAACAAGAATTAAAAACCACCCAAAATAGAAGCAATACACGAAAAACTTGTAATTTGGAATGCATCTCGATTCGGGGAACACCATACTCAAATCAATAGTTTTTAAGTTAAAAGGCACTATCAACCTATTTGAATTAGTTAATAGTAAATAGTTGATAAGTATTTTTATGTTAAAATGTTTATAAACGAGTAATTATGTATTTAAATAAAAGTATAAATTGATAATAATTACTCGATGTATTTGATTAAGAAAATGTTGATAAGTTATTTTTTTAATAAAATACTTAAAAAGTCATTTACTTTGTAAGAAAAATGATGAACGACGGATATGAATAGAGAGGATGTTAGAGGTTTTGTTTTCGAAAAGGTATTTTGAGAATTTAAAAAATTATTAAAGATTTAATAATTAAAAATTTAGTCAAACAAAAAGTATTTATATAAGCTGAAAATCATAAATTGAAGATAATCAACTTATGACTTATTTTGATTTATAAGCACTTGCCTTATAAGCATAAATTGTACTTATAAGCCAGTTTGACCAGCTTATCGACTTAGCGAACACCCACTTATCGCACAATATTTACCACTAATTCAAAATACTCTACACAAATTTGGGGAAATATTTGTCAAATAAAAAAGATATTTAACTTTCTAAATACTTAAATTGTCACATAAAATAGGAGTACTATTTAAAGAATCAAATATATTTTCCTTAAATTAGAGAATTTTTCTCAAATACATTTTTATCCTTTTAAATGTAAGAAATTATATTTTATTACTTTTATGCAATTTCCTGATAAATATTTTTGAGTTGAGATTTTAAAAAAACCCAGCAAAGTAGATATTTTGATTCTTATATTTTTAAATCATGTATTTAGAATAAAAGATACAGTCAATTGATTTTGCAGCCCTCCATAAATTTATTTTAATTCATTTTTTTGTACGAATTTTTTTATTTTTACATATCAAAAATCTAAAATAATACAAGAAATTCTTGCATGATCAATTTTCTTTTATTTAAATCGCAAGGAGTTCAATTGATCCATTTTCACTAAGGGGATAATATTTATTACAAATTTTCTATCTATGTATTATGAAAACGGAATACATATTAGTTAGACTAATATTTCAAATGTATTGATTTGTGGAAGAGTGCAAGGCATTGACTCTTTTTTATACATTTCTCATTTAATAATTTAATGAAATTGGAATAGTCAACTCTGGACAACATCGAAAGTCAACGGGTTTGGCACACAGCAAGGCCAAGTTAGTTGGGAGAATGAATTAAGGGTGACAAAAAGGTTTCAAATTTAAGTTGTAGTGACTTAAGTTATTTTAATTGAGTAGAGGTGACAAAAATTAGATTAGTAATTAATGGGTTTTGATTCATTTTCTAGTTGCCCTCAAGTTTTTATTTTTACATTTTGATCCATGGGACCCATTCCCCTTTTGGAAGAATTGAATTAAATAAAACCCTAATTACCTAAAATGGGAGGGGGGGAAACGACCGCCTCCCCTTCTTCTTCTTCTTCTTGCTTCTTCCTCACACCATTTTCAGGGCATTCTCCATTGTTGTTGCTGTTGTTGTCTTCTTCTTCTTCATCATCATCATCATCTTCTTCTTCTTCTACTCCCTTGCCCTCCATTGTTGTTGTTGTTGATGTTGCCACAACTGCTGCTACTGGACTAAAATTTTGGACCAAATTTGTTCATAATCACTGGAAATTGCTTCATAGGTAATTTTGGTAAGTAAAAATAATGATTTTTAGTTCAATTTCTCATTTGGGTATATCTGTTGTTTTTCTGCAATTTTCAGTAGCGTATCCAACAGATGACCCATCTGTTGCAACAGATGACCTATCTGTTAGATTCATGTTGCAGCAGCTGAATCTAACAGATAGCTCATCTGTTGCAACAGATGGGTGGTCTGTTGCGACAGATGATCTATCTGTTGCGACAGATGATCTATCTGTTGCGACAGATGATCTATCTGTTGCGACAGATGACCTATCTATTGGATCAACCTAGTGGTTCTGAACATGAATCCAACAGGTAGGTCATCTGTTGCAACATATAGATCATCTGTTGCAACAGACCACCCATCTGTTGCAACAGATGAGCTATCTGTCGGATCAAACTACTGGTTTTGAACATGAATCCAACAGGCAGGTCATCTGTTACAACAGATGAGTGGTTTGTTGCAACAGATGAGTGGTCTGTTGCAACAGATGAGCTATCTGTTGCAACAGATGAGCTATCTGTTGCAACAGATGACCTACCTGTTGGATTCAGCTATTGGTTCTGAACATGAATCCAACAGGTAAGTCATATGTTGCAACAGATAACTTATCTGTTGCAGAGCTATCTGTTGCAGCAAATGATTCATCTGTTGCAACAGATGACTTACCTGTTGGATTCATCTTACATTAGCTGGCAAAGCTGGTTCAGAACCAGAAGCTTAATCCAACAGATAAGTCATCTGCTGCAACAGATGATCTATCTGTTGCAACAGGATGAACTACCTGTTGGATTTATATTCAGAACCAGTAGTTGAATCCAACAGATAGATCATCTGTTGTAACAGATGCATTACCTGCTGCAGCAGATAGGCTATCTGTTGCAACATATGACTTACCTGTTGGATCCAGCTGTTGTTTCTGAACATGTATCCAACATGTGAGTCATCTGTTGCAACAGATGAGTTACTTGTTGGGCCAATGATATAATTTTATTGTTGTATATAAATACTCAACTTTACTATACTATCATTGATTTTTTTAACAAAACTCTTTACGTATCATTTATGGATGAATCGATAACAATAGAGGTTGATTGTCATGATGAATGGATCGAGAAGAATAATTGATTTATTTGGCATTGGAAGGATGGTGACTTGTTAGAAATGATAGCGATGACAGTCCAAAAAGATATTCTGTATGATGATTTTGTTAACTTAATCATCAGTTGTTGCAAATTAAATTACCAACCGAAAGATCTTGTCATTAGTTACATGCACAACTCTTTTGAAAATTAGAGGGTCTTGCTTTTTAAGATAAGAGATCAAGTTCATTTGTGTGCTTATTTGAGTGATGCAGCTAGACCCATTTTAAGGGTATACGTAATTGAAAAGTCGATAGAGAACCCCAATTTAACTCAAAATCAACAAGATATGTTTAATGATGAGTTGGAGGATAGAGTAGATATGAATATTCCAGATAATGGAAGTGGGGATGAATTGGATGGTCCAAGCTGTGGGGATGACCAAACTCCTACACCTGATGTTGGAAGCAATAAAATGGGCAATTCTCAATCAACACAGTCTATCCATGTGCAAAAGGATGAAACATGTTTTTATAAGGGAATGACATTCAAGAACAAGCAACTTCGTTAAAAATTGCTTGCTTAAAAAAAGATTTTAGACTCAAGCAGGTGATTAATTCACGTAATGTGTATTATTTTAGATGTGTACATTCGGAGTGCAAGTGGTGGATTAGGGCTGTGAAACTTTTAAGTTCTGACAGATTCTGTATTACAACCTATGTAAAGTATCACGCGTGTGATTCTGAGCATATCACGAGTCATCATCCGTACGCCACAACAAAAGTGATCGGTGAAATTTTCAAAAATAGGTTCCCCGAAGGTAAAGGCCCATCTACACAAGACATGAAACATCAAATTCGTACAGAATTGGGTGTTAAAGTGAGTTATTGGAAGATTTGAAAGGGCATGGAGATTGCAAAGTCTTTGGTTAGGGGAACACATGAGCACGGGTATGCAGTGCTTGATGCTTACCGTTATATGCTTCAGTCCGCAAATCCAGGAAGTAAGACAGCATTGAAAGTTGATGAAAATGGAAAGTTCAAGTACTTTTTTGTATCCTATGGGGGTTGGATACGTAATTTTGAGCAAATGAGAAAAGTCATAGCCGTTGAAGGGACATTCTTGAAGAGCAAGTATGAAGGAGTTTTATTGTCAGTTGTGGCACAGGATGCGGAGAATCATATTTTTCCGCTTGCTTTTTGTGTAGTTGACAAGGAGTGCGACGCCTCATACCGATATTTTTTTGAACAAATGAGAAGCTATCTAGATGATACTGCTGATTTCTGCATAATTTCTGATAGGCATCCAAGTATCAAGAAGATGGTTTCAATTGTCTACCCTACAGCTCATTATGGTTGTTGCATAAGGCACCTTGGGGAGAATATTCGAAATAACTTTCACAATACGAAGGTCGTATCTCATTTTTATAAAGCAGCAAAAGCATACAAAATTGATGAGTTCAATGACCATTTTAATCAAATAAAAGACCTGGTACCCGGAGCAGCCGAACATCTTGAACGTGTTGAATTCCTCAGGTGGAGCAGAGCATTCTGTCCGGGAAATAGGTATAATATTATAAATTGAGTGATTTGTTTGAGTTTATTGTCAATTATACCTTATTGGGTGATTATTTATTTGTATAGGTATAACATTATGACGACAAATATTGCTGAGTCGATGAATGCAATGTTCGATGTTGAAAGAGAATTTTTCATTGTCACTCTATTTAATGAAATAAATAGGAGATTTGCACAAAAATTTCACGAGAGGCGTACGGAGTTCATCAACTCACCAACCATCTTTGTCCCTGAAATGGAAAAGAAAATAACAGAGTACGTCAACTTGGGAAACAAGTTATTGGCTCATCAAACTGCCAACTACAGGTTCAGTGTCACCGGTCATGGTGAAGTTGCTACGGTCAATTTGCAAGCAAGATCTTGTACATGTAGAGTATTTGACATGGATAAAATACCTTATCCACATGCTATGACAGCGCTTCGAGTCCAATATGGTGAAGACTTTGGTAGACGGATTTATGAGTACTCATCCTCATATTATACGGTGGAGAGATACATCATTGCATACTGTGAGTATTTTTGTTCATGAAATAATCATCCAATTTTTGTTCTTGAAGTATTTTTCTGAAGGTGTCAAAAGATTTTCCCATGACTGACTTTACCACATAATCACCAGTTAAATTTGTGACACCATCACACTGCATTCTCACAGAAAAATTATCAATGCAGAATGTTTTGACAAACTCTTCAGTGGAAGGACTATTAGGATCAAGGTGTTCCTCTTCCTCATCTTCACTTTCATTATCTCCTCCTTTTCCTCCTTCTCTGATTCCCCTTCTTCTCCTTCCTCTGATTCTCCTTCTTCTCCTTCCTCTTCTTCTACTTCATTATCTTCTCCATCCCTCTTTTTATCTACACCTTCTTTCTATGCTGAGTTTTTATCTTCATCAATTTCTTCTTCATCTTCCTCACTTCCTTCATCTCCCTCACTTTCCTCATCTCCTTGTTTATCTTTACTTAAATCTCCAGATTCTTCACTGTTTTCTATTTTATTCTCATTCTCTTTTTCCTTCTCTTTTTCTATATTTAAAGCTGATTGAGAAGAGACTTCTTTTTTCTAATTGAGATACTGCTTGTATAGCAAGCTCTTTTAGTGGTGAATGTACCCTAGCTACTTTTCTTCTTCCTTTCTTTAGAGTTGATTCACTTCCTTTCCTTTTAGTGAGAGCCATTTATCTACAAACAAGAGTAAAATAAAGGTCAATGATTGATTTGTGCATCATTAAAAAAAAAAGATAACAATGAATTTAAAATGTACAAATAATTGATCCAACAGGTAGGTCATCTGTTGTAACAGGTAAGTCATCTATTGCAACATGTAGGTCATTTGTTGGAAACATAATAAGAGTAAACCAACAGATGGTATAGTTATTTCCAACATATGCTTAATATGTTTCAACAGATTCTTCATCTGTTGCAACATATTACACATCTGTTATGGTATTAACAAAATTTTTACCACATATATACACCAAGAACATTAACATAAGCCAACATTTATCACTTGAATAACAATTTTGAAGAGCAACAACACCAACACCATACAAGAACAACAATGCCAATATTTACCAATAGAACAACATCAATAACACCAACAAAATTCAATAAAATCAACAGAAACAACAACACCTCCAAGAACACCAAACACTGGGAACCAACCAACATAACAACAACACAAACAACAAGCCACAAATATAATCACTTGAACAACAATGTTCAAGAACAACACCAACATTTACCAATACTACAACACCAATAAAACTCAATTGTTATTCGAGAACAACAACAACAACAATAACAACAAGATCCCCAACAACAACATATTTCACTCAGATTCCCAAGAAAATCAAAAATTAAGGTTTTTTCGAGTTCTCGTTTCCTTTTTAAGCATCAAATACTCATTTTTGTTAACTCTCACTAGAAGAGAAGACAACTCAAGTCCATTTTTATCTTCATAACTAAAAAGTCCTAATTTTTTGAAAATAAAAAAAGGGAAGCCTTTACCTATGAAAAAACAGAGATTGATGGTTGAAAGTTGAAAATGGACGATGAAGAACTGGAAATTAGAGTCGCCGGAGGCTGAAAGTCGCCGGAGAATGGCTGTCTCGTCGATCTGTTGTCGATGGAGGGCAGCAGGTTGTTGAGAGAGAAGAAGAAGAGAGGGAACGGTTTTGGGTTTGGAATTTGATTTTGAAAAGTGATTTTTCACTTTTAACTTTTTGTTTTTATTAAATATAGTTGTGTTGTTGATTTGTATTTTTAAAAACATTAAGAAGTTTTAAAAATATTAATTGGATCCCCAATTAACTTAATCAATTTTTTAAGTGTCTTTGACCCTTAGGCTTGCTCAAGAGTCACCAATATTAATTTCAAGACTTGAGAATCACCTTCCATTCAATTTTCTCAAGTTAGTTGAGAATTTCTTATTGTTTCTTTTTTCCGCTAAGCTATAGCGTCTTAAAAATGCTTCTGACGTTTGTGATTTACTGATTTATCTCATATTTTCCCTTCGTTAATTTATAGAGTCGATCCTAACGTTATCTTTTGTTAGTATGTCCGTGTGTGTATTTGTTAGCTGATTCAGAGTCAGGACATTTTTAATATATCCACCAATAGTGCCTTTCAATCCTAAATTTCCAAAAATCACTTGATATATATGAGCCTCATTAAGTGAGAAATGTCTTTGACATGTGTCATAACTTAATTTTTCTCACTCTTATCATTTTCAAATTTATTGAGTGTTACAAAGGGATAAGACTTAAGAGACAAAAACTATAATAATCTATGCTAAAGTTCCAATAAGTCCCTAATCTAGCATACATGGATGATGGAACAAATTAAAGAAAATGCTAAATCAGATTTGAGCCACTATTAAGGAGAGCTTTCTTTAACTTTTTATTTTATTTTAATCTGACCCTTCAAAATTATAGTTTGGTTTGGAAGGCAAATGTTTCATTTATCCTCTTTTGAGGTAGCAATTTCAACTGAAAAATATAAATAAACAAGTACGTACAGTTTAAATACACACCATTGACTAGTATGTTAGGGACCGTGCGTAGATAGACTCAAACTAAGATTCTGCTCGTGAGCGTAATGAGACAATTGCATTATCTTAGGGCTCCATTTTATAAAAGGGCTATAATGCAGATAAAAAGATGGAAAAATTACGGGGGATAGAACATTAAAGTGCTTAATTATAGAATATTGGTTAACTTTCACATAATTATATTTTATAGGTATAGTTTAGCACAATAGCTATTATTTTGAGCAACATATACATTTGGGGGAAAGAAACGTATATTACCTATACCAACTAAAACGTATACATTTGAAATGTATGTGCTTAGTCAATAATGAAGAGAGAATATTTGGAAGAGTAAGAATTCCATGATTTGTGGAGTTTTTCGTTTTTAAAAATATTTTGATAACTGAAATTGTTTTGGTTTTGGTTATACCTTTGTATATGAGATTCAAATGTAGATAAATATATACCAACTAAAACGTATATACCCAAAAATATAACTGAATCTTAATTTGAGTTTTGTATATAATATTTATTTTGAAATGTATGTGCTTAGTCGACTTAATTGAATACCAAACTGATATATACAATTTCAGTTTATTCACTTCGAATGCTTTGGCTTTGGACATACATTTGTATGTGAGATTCAAATGTATATGAGATTTAAACTTATGAGATTCATTTTGTATATGACATTAAATATATCAGTATATTAGTATATAATATTTATTTTGAAATGTATGTGCTTAGTCAATAATGAAGAGAAAATATTTGGAAGAGTAAGAATCCCATGATTTGTGGAGTTTTTCATTTTTAAAAATATTTGGTAACTGAATTTGAAATTTCTGTTTTATCACATATACGTATTTGAGAGCCAATGAGGAGAGAATATTTGGAAGAGTAAGAATCCCATGATTTGTGGAGTTTTCCGTTTTTAAAAATATTTGGTAATTGAAATTTTGAAATTTCTGTTTTATCATATACGTATTTGAGAGCCATATACAATTTGTGCGCTTGTTTTTAACTAAAAATAGCGACGATTTGTAATAATGAAACTTAAGCTAAGGACCTTGAATAATTTAGCAAACTATAGCTATTTATGAAATTTTGCCTAAAAAAATTATGTGCTCTTAAAACACAACTGGAACTTCTTGAAAAAATTTATTCATGTTTTTAATATATTAAGGAAAGATATGATGTTGATCTAGAATAGTGGGATTGTAATTAAAATATTTTGTGAGCAAATATATGAAAACAATTAAGTATTCTAATCATGGTTAAGAGCTTTACTCTAATTAATAAAATCTCAATCATTAATTTTAAACTATGACATGTGTCTCTTATCAAAGTAAAAACTTGGAGAAAAAGGTAAAAAGAGAAATGGAGAGGAGCCAAATCCATGTTGGTCTAACAATATTTTAGGAAAAATTTTACTATGTGAGTCGTATAACCAACCTTAGTTATGTGAGGCAGTTCATTGATTGACATGTGGACTCAAGGGTCCCACAAGCTAATTTTAAAAAATAGATTATAATAAAGGTAACATGTAAAAATATATTTTGTCCTAATTAGAATATCTAACTAAAAAACAATAAAAGGAAACTTATAAGTAAAAGTAGTCTTTGAATTGAAATTTTTTATATTGAAAATGTTTTTTACTATGATTGTTTATGATGGAATAATTTGTTCTATGGATGAGCTAAATTGAGTGTTTGAAGCTTTACTTTGAGCTTCTGGCCTGATTTGTTTGAAATTTATCACAATTTGTAGAGCACACATCTTTTGTCCTTTGCTCGTGTCTTGATTTCAATTCTATGAACTACTCTCACCTCTCTAGAATTGCGATGTTCTCACAGTTTTTTCTAGTTTTGATGTCATAAGTCATGTAAGTGCATGGTAGGACTCATGTGAACATGAGAATTGTATACTTTTGCATTATATTTTAGTTTGTTATTATTTTATATCACAAAATAAATTAGACATTTTAAAATAGTGTGATTTTAAGATGGCGTTGAAAATTATATAAAAAATTTATCGAATCGTACTAATATAATATAATTTTTTACAAATAACCGATCAAATTGTATTACTAAGATTATGAGGTAAGACTTGAAAAAAATCCTCTTAAGATTCACTCTAGTAGAACTTTCAAAATATATTTTTAATTTTTAATGTGTGAATTATAAAAGCAATTTTTAATGTATGAAATGTAAAAACAATTTTTTAATCTAGTAGCTATTGAAAATTTCTTCTCATTAGTATCGTTGCTGGAGATCTTCTTTTACTTTCTTTTTTTATTGAATTTTTTTTTTTTTTAACTTTTAAGTTTCCTTTTATTGTTTTTTTAGTTAGACATCCTAATTAGAAATAAAATATATTTTTCAATGTTACCTTTTTTATTATCTATTTTTTAAATAAGCTTGTGGGACCCTTGAGTTCACATGCCAATCAATGAAGTGCTTCACATAACTAAGGTTGATTATGCGACTCACATAATAAAATTTCTCATATTTTAGAAGACGACCATGATAATTTAATATTAAAAATTATTACTAATACAAGGCAGGGAGGATATTCTTCCCTGGCTAACAAACAAATGGAGGGAATAATTCTCCAAAACTATTAAATCAATATACCCTACTAGGGTTGTTTAAATGTTGAATTGAGCATGGAAAATCCTTATATAGACTAGTCAACTGAGTCTGTAACCCATCGTATAACGAATTAAGTAACCAAGTAATGTTTTCTCACTCGTGAGACTTGTATTTACTCCTTCCAATTTTAGTAGGAATGCTTAAATCTCATTTTTAATAAAAATAGCAAGTCAAATTGAAGGAAGTGGAGGATAAGATGCGGGAAGCGAGGTTGAGATAATTTGAACATGTAAAGAGGAGATCATGTCAGATGTCTTAGTGCGGAGGTGTGAGAGGTTGACTACTACGGCCATTTTCTTGTTGTTTAGTTCTTCTAGCTCCTGTCCCCGCAGCCCCTGATGGGCAATGCTCTTGGTGAGTCACTTCGTCTTTCACTATGAATGGTTACATAAGAGGTATAAGTAGACCGAAGAAGTATTGAGGAGATGTGATTAGACAAGACATGAAACAACTTCAATTTACCAATTAAGGGCATGACCTTAAATAGGAGGTTATGGAGAATACGAATTAGGGTAGAGAGTTAGATAGATAGGTGAGAGCTGTCGTATTATTTTTTTCTTTCCTTCATATTAATAGTCGTAGTATTACTCTGGGAGTGTTCTTGTTATTCTATTTCTGATACTATTTAGTATTTATTGCACTTCGACTGTCATTAGCATTGTATGCCTTGGCTTCTTCTCTCTCGTTGTTTTCTTTTCTCGAACTGTTTTTACTTGAGCCGAGGGTCTGTCGAAAACATCCTCTCTATCTCTCAAGGTAGGAATAAATTGCGGTCTACATATACTCTATCCTCTATCTTCTGACTCCATTTATAAGATTATACTGGTTATATTGTTATTGTTGATGCCACGTTTCATCATTTTATTCATCCCTTTGCCACAATATTCACGCGTGAGTTGCACACAATATTTTTTTTGGATGAGCTTGTGTTTAATAAGAATCACACAAGTTTAATTTATGGGTCCGCTTAAGAGATATATAAGTAATGGTTATGCTTATACATCAATTCACCTCTTTTTCTTAACCAATTGAATGGGTTGTGGGGAAGAAAGAACCCACAAAAAAATAGAAATAAAGACGAAGAGTAGTTTTCAGTCAAAGAAAGATGATGTGAAAGGATGCAAATCTAACAGCAAAAAATTGACTGAAGATTTGAAAAGATAATAGAATTATTTTGTAGTATTGACTAGTTCAAACGTCCTAGTTTTTTTTTAAAGATTAATTGACCAAATAATTCCAGAGAAAGATTAGTTTAGTTTGTTAGGAAGAAAGATACGAGTTTATAATTGCAAGTTTGAATGGTTCATACGTGACCTCCTCATCCCAAAAGGTCTAAACATACTGAATTAATAAATATAAAATACTTATAATCTTTATATATATTTATTACTTAATTATGATTAAATGTCATGTATTTGTACTATAGTTTGTAAGTGCTAAGACTATAGTATTTAATTTGATGCAAACATAATGCGAGTAAATTGTTATTGCTCAAATATTGCTTACTCCCATATCCCAATATAGGCAGTAAAATCTCCTCATCCAATAAGCTTTCCACCCAAAAAGTCACTCTAGCAAAAAAAAAAAAAAAGTCAGGAATTTAAATTTTGTATACTAATAGTGTGACAACATAAATTCTTATCGTACACATTTACTATTGGTTTTAAAATAACCTAGTTGGGTAACTAATTTTACATTGTTAGTGCATATATATTCCATTAAAATAATGGACATTGTAAAACAAATTTTGCAGCTTGTTAACGCGTTTATGTGCTATTCAAGTAAGAAATACTACTAACGTTATATACTATATTATTATTATTATTAAAAATAATAGGCATGTGTTGTGTTTTTCATGTGTTTAAGAAAGAAAGTTCTATCCATTATACGCCAAATTTGTAAAAATAGAAATCGTTTGACTACGCTAGGAGCTGAAGCACGGCACAGTTTCACCAGCTAGAATGATAAATTAGTCCTTCACATAAATAAAATGCTTGTGACAAAGATTATTACTTTAACCATTTAATCTTCCTCTAGAGTTAGAAGGGAGAAAAAGAAACATCCCAAGACTTGTACACTGTTGTTAGAATTGTGAGTTTTAAACTACTACTAAACTTGCTCTGAAGATATTATTGAAGTGTGGAAATGTCAACAGTCAATACATTGAAACATTTAACAATAATATGAATAAATAATAATAATAATACTAATAACAAAAATAAATAAATAAATAAATAAATAAATGCCATGTGGGGCATTTGCAAGTTTTTTCCACACGGCCTCAACTTGACTTGTGAAGTCTACGCCTGTTTTTCATACAAAGCCGCCAGTCATTTTGATTCATTTAAACACCAATCAACACATTAAAAACCCAACCAGGCTGGTGTATCATCCACCTCTCTCCTCCCTCCGGCCTGCCGGAAACAAGAACCTCTTCAATGGCATCCACTGCTTCACATTTCCACTTCTTCCTCTTGTCCCTTGTCACCCTTTTCCTTTTTGTTCAAGCAGGACTGAATCTTTATCCACCAGATCATGCTGCACTTTTGCTTGTCCAAAAAGACTTGGGCATCCAAGGTCAACACATTGCTCTTCATAATCCCTGCAGCTCTGCAGGAATATCATGCGAGAGGCGAGTGGCTAACAGAACACAAGTACTGAGAGTCACCCGTATTGTATTCAGATCCAATGAGTTGAGTGGAACTCTGTCTCCTGCTATTGGCAAACTTTCTGAGCTCAAAGAGCTCTCACTTTCAGACAATCAACTATCTGATCAAATCCCGGTTCAGATTCTTGATTGTTGGAAACTTGAGATTCTTGAACTTCAAAACAACTTGTTTTCTGGCAAAGTTCCGTTTGAATTGTCATCTTTAATCCGCCTTCGGGTAGTTGACTTTTCTTCAAATGAGTTCTCTGGGAATCTAAACTTCTTGAAGTACTTCCCTAACTTAGAGAAACTCTCCCTGGCTGATAACATGTTCACTGGGAAAATACCCCCTTCTTTGAAATCTTTCAGGAATCTCCGTTTCCTCAACATTTCAGGGAACAGTTTCCTTGAAGGTCCGGTGCCTGTCATGAGTCAAGTTGAGCACTTGTCAGCAGATTTGACCCGAAACAATATCGTTCCTAAACGTTACATTCTTGCTGAAAATTCAACAAGATCAAATCGGATATCTGCAATGGGACCTGCTTCCAATTTAGCAAATGCCCCAGCTCCAGCTCCAGCACACAGTCGTGTTGCACCGGTGCATAAACGTAACAAGAAGAAAAGGAAGATAAGATCGTGGTTTCTTGGTTTCCTGGCTGGAACTTTCGCAGGGGGTATATCTGCTGTGCTCTTCTCGGTTCTCTTCAAGCTGGTAATGTTCTTCATAAAAAGGGGAAAGAATGATTCAACTTTAACAATATACAGTCCGTTGATCAAGAAAGCCGAGGACTTGGCCTTCTTAGAGGCAAAAGATGGAGTGGCATCACTTGAAATGATTGGAAAAGGTGGGTGTGGAGAAGTTTATAGAGCTGAGTTACCAGGAAGTAATGGGAAGATTATAGCTATAAAGAAGATTATGCAACCCCCAATGGATGCTGCAGAGCTCACTGAGGAAGATACCAAGGCTTTGAACAAGAAAATGCGCCAGGTGAAATCAGAAATTCAAATTGTTGGTCAAATCAGACACCGGAATCTGCTTCCACTACTGGCACATATGCCAAGGCCAGACTGCCATTACTTGGTCTATGAATATATGAAAAACGGGAGCTTACAGGACATCCTCCAGCAAGTCACAGAAGGGACAAGGGAATTAGATTGGTTGGGACGACACAGAATTGCAGCAGGCATAGCTGCTGGGCTTGAGTATCTCCATATAAACCACACTCAACGCATAATTCATAGAGATCTAAAGCCAGCAAATGTCCTCCTTGATGATGATATGGAAGCTCGAATTGCTGATTTTGGCCTTGCAAAGGCAGTTCCAGACGCCCATACACATATTACGACTTCAAATGTGGCTGGAACTGTGGGTTATATTGCACCAGAATACCATCAGACGTTGAAGTTTACAGACAAGTGTGATATATATAGCTTCGGTGTGGTGCTAGCAGTGCTGGTAATTGGAAAACTTCCATCAGATGACTTTTTCCAGCACACTTCTGAGATGAGTTTAGTAAAGTGGCTGAGAAATGTAATGACTTCTGATGATCCAAAAAGAGCAATTGATCCAAAGCTGATCGGAAATGGATATGAGGAGCAAATGCTTTTGGTTCTCAAGATAGCTTGCTTTTGTACTCTGGACAATCCAAAGGAGAGGCCTAACAGTAAGGATGTTAGGTGCATGTTAACTCAGATCAAGCATTAAGTATGCACATGATAAGGCATACGGTATAAGTTGGTTATGTAACTAAGAATGTTTTCTGTATTTTCAGTTACCATCTCCAAGATGGAAACTTTGCAAGTTGATTTTTTGCTGTAATTGTGTTATACATGTCAATCTTATCTGTTCAGTGCAGTCTTAATGGTATTCTTTCAGCTTTGCTGCTTAAATTACTAAAACTTCAAATGCAATTGTCACTGTAGTTTGAAGATCTACTTTTAACTAAATGCAAACACTAACCGGGGAACTTGAAGAAGATTAACAAACTTCAAGTTATTGGTGCTAGTTCAGTAAAATAAGGTGTCTTCAAGGCTTTTTTTTCTGCTAAAGGGATACAACAAACTACTATATAGAACTCCATAAAAGAAAGCAGGAAAACACTCAAACCAACATGCTATGTGGAAATAAAGAAACTGTATCATGAACTTAAAAGGTGCAATAAAAACTATGGAAGTAGTGTAATACGTGCATTAACACATAAGTTCTTGAAAAGATCTTACTTGGAAAGCAACTAGTTTTTCACCTCTATCATCCAAGAAAGCTCTTTAGAATGTTTACTTCTATGTCTGAGAATATCTTTGTGTTGCATCGAGCAGAAACAGATAAATGATTATTTGACCTGTTATTCTGCTAATAATTTAATGACAATTAACACGGGGGTTCCAGAACCCCACATACCCTGCGGTCAGAGCTAAAATCTGGAAATTGCACGCTATGAGATAATGTGCTTAAACAAAGGTCATAATAATCATATAAAGTATACATGGACATGCTCCCTCTGAGCTTTTTACTTCTTCAACGTTTCAATCCAAATATTTAGCATGAAATGCAAATAACGCAGTTCAGAACCTTAATTTTACCAAACAAGTATTTCCATCAAAATTTGGAGATCCTATGTTATACTCTGTTATATACTCATCGAAAGCATCACACAGATACACACAGATTAAAGTAACATAACATAAACCATTTTTCCATTGCTCAGCGTGCAAGAAACACACATGCTTTGATCTTAACATAGATTTCATATAAATAGCCAACTGCTTAGCAGACTGCATTATTGTTGTTCTTGTTGTTATAATTTGTTATAAATAACTTATTAAACTGAATTTTATGATATTTTGTTCATCTTTATACATTGATATACTACATTGAGGATAATTTTCCCAGTTGTTTGTCTTTTAAACTGAAAAAGTCATTAATGAAATAACTTCTCGGTCACCTTAGCTAAAGTTACTTTATCAAAGGACCTGGAGTGGTGGAGGCCCAACCAAATCCTGTGAAGCATGACAAAAAACTCAAGGACAAACATCTTTCGGATTCCAGGAACTTGATGCTTATTCATAAAAATTACAGAAAAAGAAGCAACAAATGTGACAAGAAAGATTTGTTAAGGACATCTTCAACTGGAATTTCTTTTCAATGGAAATAATTGCATTCATAAAGAGCACAAAGGTAGTGCTGAATTTTTTTGTACAATTGAGTGCAAGCCCAAAACTATAGCCCTATTCTAATCTTAGAGGGACTCAATGAATTCTTATAAAGTTTCTGCCTCATTTGCATATTCCTTTTTACACGAAAAGTCAAATAACAAGACAAAATATAACTTAATTCTCAGGACTAATTTTTGTTTCACAACATCTTGAGTTCCTTTCTCCCCAAATCACCCACCAGATATAGGCTGGAATTATATGCCACCAGCTATTTCTTACTTGGACCAACCCTTGCCTATTATCAACAACTCAAAAAATCCCGTGCATTTCCCGGCATAGACCATTTAACTCCAGCAAAGTTGAGAAATAGCTGCCATAGCTGGTCAGTTATGGGACAATGCCAAAAAGATGATTTATGGTTTCCATATGGCTGCCACATAAATAGCATCTGTTGCATATAAGTAACCATTTTTCTGAAGGTTATCAGTAGTGAGGCAGGCCTGATTTGCCATGATCCAAGAAAACCTCATCCCTTTAGGAAGATTCCAGATTTGTTTCCACGGCCATGGTTTAAGACGTTGCACTTCTTCAGCCAGAAACCTGTAACAAGACTTTACTGAAAACACACCTTTGCTACATTCTTTCCATTTCAGAATATCACTTACAGCAGGTGAGCAACCTTGAAACTTCTCCTGCGACTTAAAAAAACAAATACTCTCTGGGATTCCCGATCATTCATATTTCTACTAAAACTACCTATCCAAATTTCATTAACTCTGGAATCGATCAATGTAGCATTTTTAGAAACCACTCAACCAGATTCAGGGGCAGAAGTAGAGTTATAGGTATGGGTTCATCCGAAACCAATAGCTTTGGCTAGGAACCTATATATGTATTTAAAAGTACACCAAACAAGTACAAATTATTGATTCCGAACCCAGTAAATCAAATGAGTTGTAGTAGAATCCCGAACTCAAATCCATAAAGTTATTCGCCTCTAACCAGAATTAACTTTAACTGGTTTAGTTTCTGAAAGTGTATATCTCATCAGAACCGCTAGTTCAAGAGCTACAACATATGTCATCTAACATCTAGAATAACTTGAGGAGAAAATAGTATCCACTTTCGAGACAATAAACACCATTGTGCACTCTTGCGTAGACAGAAGTTCTTAATTCTGTATTTCCTCAAGTACTTAAAAATCCAAAATTCTCTAGATGAGTTGCTTCTTTTTTTACACTGCCCTCAGTTTCAGCAATTGTAGCAACACATTGTACAGACTCTTAATCACATAAATGAATTTCATGATAACTGCAAATAAAATGGAAAGATATATCCAATTAAAGAGCATAATAATGCTTCATTGATAGTCAAACTTTCTATAAAGAGTCGGAGGAGTTCAGTGCTTAGATTCAATGCATTTGCACTAGCTATTCATCAAAATATCAACACATGTGTAATGTCAATGGAAATTCCTTTTTGGTTGGATAGTATATTACAAAGCTCAGTCGTAAAACAGATAAACAAATGTATTTATTAAATAAAAACAAGTTATCCTTGAAGTAGTACTATTTGACAAAGATAGATTTTTGGTTTCCTTCATACGATGACCATGTAAGAGTGGCCTCAGTGGAACGCGATGCGAGAAGCGAGGCTGAGATGATTCGGACATGTGAAAAGGAGATGCATGGATGCCCCAATGCGGAGGTGTGAGAGGCTGGCTATGGATGGTTTCACAATAGGTAGAAATAGGCCGAAGAAGTATTGGGGAGAGGTGATTAGACATGACGCAGTTGCAACTTACCGATAGTATGACCTTAGATAGGAGATTGTGGAGAACACGGATTAAGGTAGAAGGTTAGTAGGAGTGTTGTTTTATTTATCCTTTCATACTAGTAGTCATAGTATTTCTTCTGTAATTTCTTGTCCTTCAATTTCTGTTACCATCTTCTGTCTCTTGTTCTTCGATTATCGCAATATTTTGTTGAAGGTACAATTCCTTTTTTTTCCGGAATGCTTCGTATACTTTCTACAGTATTTTGTCATGATTTTTTTCATTTCCATTATTTCTTTTTCGATGTACTTTGATATGTTTTTCCTTGAGTCGAGGGTTTATCAAAAACAACATCTCTGACTCCCAAGGTAGGGTAAAGTCTCCATACACTCTACTCTCTCTGGACCCTACTTGTGGGATTACACTAGGTATATTGTTGTTGTTGTTGTCCATTCGATGACCATTCTATCGAAGGCGATGTTCCCAAATAAACTACTTAATACATACTTCTCTTTGATTTCTCTCTATTGCATTCTAGTTCAAAAGTACATTGAACCCTCGGACTCATCTCTTCATTCATGTTTAATATCTCCTTAGAATATGTCAATGTAGAAATTCATTGAAGAATATGTATAACCAAACCCTTATAATTAAAAATCACAATTTGGCTACTAATTTGAGAACTTACAGAGAAAGCTGATTGCTGACACAACTGAATCAATAGAAAGTTCCAAACTTGAAAACAGAATATCAAGAACAAATATAAAAAACTGAAAGTTCCAAATTTTCCTGCACTTTCACCGGGAAAAAAAAAAAGAACCACGAAAGGAATTTTTTGAAATGGATACATCGTTGATAATTCACTGTTCCCAAAGTTGTTCTTCTCCAAAAAAAAAGAGCTTGAAAATTCAGTGGATCAATTCCTGTAACGACGCCATTATATTTCTAAACATAATTTTCACTGTGTGAGTGCGTATCTAACATTTCGTATGCGAAAAAAAATATGGAAATTGTGCTGAGTAACTGTAAAGTTGTACCATGTGACCCGGAGATCACAGTTTCAAGCAGTCTTTTGCTAAAATACAGGATGAAATTGCATATATCGTACTTGCCCTTTTCCGGACTCGACACGTAGCAAGATTTAGTGCATCGGCTGTCCTTTTTTCCTCTATGGAATGCCAAAAGGTAGGAATCGTGTTGAAATAAGAAAAGGGTAGACATGATCAACAGAAGCCCTTATAGCTCAGTGGTAGAGCGTCAGTCTTGTAAACTGAAGGTCCGCAGTTCGATCCTGCGTGAGGGCATTTTTTGTAAAACCAGTTAATTTAAAAAAAAAGGTAAGACCTTAATCAAATACTTTTAACTCTTGAAAATAAGTTTTTGTAAGAACACCTTTATTTTTTCTCTGAAACTTGGCCAAATAAGGTTACAATTCGTAAAATAACAATATAAAGCTTTTATACAGAATGAAATGCTAAATCATTTCGTTTGAGTTTGTATCATGCAACCCTTATATTAGACTCAAAGTTCGAAAATTAATAAACCAACCATAATTGTACATATAAAATTAAAATTTTAATCTAATTTAAAGGTATAATTTTTTGAGAAAGGGATATCAATTAATACCCTTAACATAATAAGATGGCTCCGCCACTTACTACACCAATCTTGAGTTAAAAATCACTAAAAGGAATCTTCTTGTTGTCCAAGTGTTCTTGATCTAAGCTCCAAATCCCATGTATTATGGGAAGTTGGTAACTTTCCCTTCAAAATGTTATTAGTAGTATTTTTGTTTGTCTCAATGTGTTATATTAAATAATGGACTATGGAAGGTTGTTTAATGGAAAGTATTATTATTTGGTTGCCAAAAATGACTTAAAAAATATCTTCTAGTTGAGGTGAGAGGGTGGGAGAATTAGAGAAACAAAGAAATTGAGTGATAATTACAATAAAATGTATGTATAGAAATGGAGAGAGGAATTAGTGTACCACTAGTGCACTCAAGTTGAGTAATGAGTACCAAGTGTCCCACTTAGGATTATATTGAAGAAAATATCAAAGGGTTGTCCACTTTAATTACCATGCCATCAGTTGATAGAGAAACAAAAATTGGATGTATTCAAAGACAATATATGGTGCATAAAATAAATATCTATACATTGAGGAGAAGAAGAATTGAAGGATAAAAATATCTAGATAATTAACAAATCAAGTCTCCACCATACTATTTTAGATTGGAATAACCCTTTGATAATTGATCAAGTCAGACCTTACTCATCATGTTCAAAATTATGCACCAAATTAGAACCTCCCATACATATAATAAAGTGCAAGGTAAAAGATATATAAGTGCATAGCATATGATTTGGTGCATATAAACACCATGTCTGGATTATTTTTATCAATATTAGAGCAATAATTTGTGTCAAGGTTCATTTTTTTTCACTACCCAAAAGTAATTATATTTTTCTTACAAAATTTGTCAAATACCTTAACTCTCCAAATAAGAACCTTTTTTAAAAAAGAAATTTTAAAAAATATGTTTAGCTATTAAAAAACTTGATCAAACAGGCCGGGCCAAAATGTGGTCCTTTTTCCAATCTCAGAAGTTAGAGCTGCTTGACAGTGGGCATGCTTTTCAAGGCAAAATTAAACATGCACAAGTGGACATAAATTGACTACTTTAGACATTAATTATTCTAGTATATGTGTCCCCCACGTACGGTATGTTTCTGAAACCATTTTAGTTCCAAATGTTCCGGTCCTAGTAATTATGAGCATTAATTTAAGGGACTAAGATGATAAACCAAAGTAGGGTCACTGGGAGTTTCTGCAGCTATGATCTGATCTATTTAAAAGATATCTGTGTCTCCTCTTCTCAATTGCGATAAGATTTTATGAGACACCAAATATGATTAATTCTGTTTCATAATGTTTTGTATATATTGTTTTTCGTCATTTCAGAATGTCATGCATCAACAATCTAAAAGATAAATTCGACCTGCAAATTTAGCGATCAACCACATTTTGTAGCTTTTTTTTGTTATACAATTATAAGTGCAGAACAAAGTACAGAAAATGCTAGAAAGACGCACAAAACAAGTATTTGAAGCATATGACTAATGGCTAATTCATTACACACAATGAAGATATACATTGACTATCACCCAGTAGTTGTACAATTATTCTTTTTTGGTATACAACTCTTCTGTTGATACTCCTCATCTACTAAAGGACCGACTCACAATAAAAAAAAAATATAGAATAGGCCTCTACAGTAGGACATATGAAATGGTAAAAGCTGTCATTCCATGATGGTTCATTTACAAAGATTGATTTTGGCTAACGATATGAAACTTTCTAACCATTGACGCTAAGCGGCCAACCTGAAGTTCATCACTTGATGATGGCTTACGTCCATTCTTGGTTCCTCCACTCTCTTTCTTTTGGGCAGAGATAAAGAAGACATGGCCCTGGCTGACACCACCTTTCTAACAAGTGATTTCCACAGCTCATCCTCTCCCCTTTGTTGCACCTTCAATTTGAATTGTCTGAAATGTAAATAATAGAAGCTGTAAGGTACTCAACAATTACTGTATCATATTGACCCTACACTGATAAATAAGGCAAACAACGTTATTTAGACGTGTTAAAAAATTATTCGAACTCTAGGGAGATATTTTCTTGAGGAACAGGACAAATGGACACAATTCAACTAGATAGGATCCAAAAGAATGCATCACAAAAAGTCAGATCCTGCTGCTGTCTAAGTTTTGCTACCGTCTACAACAGGTGCATCTGGGTATAGTCGAAATGGGACCATGAATCAATTATTAGTACTTGGATGGTTGTGTTCACATCAAGAACAACCTCAACCATGCCAACATTTAGAATCACCAGTAAAATTTGGGGAAAATATCTTCATGATTAGACTCATCATCATCATGAAATTGAACAAAATCACATGCCAGCCAACAATTTTGTGTTAAACCGCAACTGAGTGTTGATTAATCTTGACAAGCTTATAAGACAGTACGGGATTGACAACCTCCTTGTGACTGTCTACATCACAAATAGAAGACCATATGAAAAGAAATATCCAACAAAGTGATAGTGAATGGCTCATCATGAATTGGCGAAAGAATGGACAAATCAATGAAAGCTGATTTATTGGCTTTTTCTATAGAGACAAATCACCTAATAACATCCAAGCTCACACATGTCGCCTAACAAAGTTTTCTAGGTTGAACATGACAGACCATATTGGTATATGGACCGAGACCCATCATTCAAATCAAGCAAGACAGACCTGCCTCGATCAATGACACTTCTAAAATGATGTACATTTTCTAATTACTATGATCAATAATGAGATTCACCTTAAGTGATCAATACACGAATTGATTAAAAAACTAGTTACTCAGTAGTCAGTGGTGGTCACCTGCAAAGGGGAACCCGGCAATCGTTTGGTTGGTCACAAATGGATGAGTGTAATCTTAGGATCTGCCACATGCGCTTGCATCGCAAACATCCTCCATTGGTCCTTCTCTTACAAGTAGCGAAATGTCGAATCAGAAGCTGAAGCCCTTGGCAGGTATCAAACTTGCTACATGGCTGCCTCTCATTTGAAGGTTCCTTATCAAATGGCCCCACGCTAGTACATCCTTCTGTGCAAATGTGCTCCAAGCAATCCATCGCTTCACTTAGCTGTAAATACAAGCTCAGCTCCAGTTTGTGTCTCCTTGTCCTCTTCTTCCGCTATAATGAGAAATTTACGAAGCAAAATCAGTAATCACAGCCACTTGACTGATATAAGAGATGCAAACAAATTCCATGTAATGATTTCATGGCAAACTTTATATCTTTCATGATCAATTGACAACATTCAAAATTATACTATGAATTCCAAGAGAAGATTTTTTATTATATAAGAGGTGTGCCAATTACATTATAATTACGTACCAACTCAGCCTCGTCCATGAACTGTAGAATGTCAAGTTCAAGCCAGGGATCATGATGTTGAAGGAATTTCCAGCCCTCAGTCTCCTCAACTTTCTTGAAATTCCTGGACAAAAATTTCATAGTCTTGAGGTATAGATCTGGTGCATCACATAGTCTCGCAAGTTGAAGCACATCCACTGCATTTTCAATAGTCAATTGCTCGGCCAACCCCTTTGTGCATCTCTGCTTCAGCTGTGGCACCAAGTACAAATGAGAAAGTGCTAGCAGATGAATCCCATGTCTCTCCATCTGCTCTTCAGTGCACCTAAATACAAGGACAATTTCTTGTAAGGGTTTAATCGAGTATAAGTTTTGGTTTTACGTTTCTGATATTTTTAATAACTTTTACACCACCAGATTATTAACTTAAAAGGTAATTGTCAGTAATAAGTATGAAATGGTAATGATAAAACAAGCTTGTACAATTGGTTAAGCTAAGTAAAATTTCCATTAGTAGCGTATACAACCTAAATTATCAAGTATTATTATATTGATAGTGGAAATTTCTTCCTCCATCTCATTTAACATGAGATATTCATTTCTTTCTTGAACCTCGTGTTTAATCAAACACCGTCACATGATATGAAGTGGAGGAGTATCTAAATAGATGCAACTTTTATTCTACTATAAGTAAATAGAAATTGCTACTATGATAATGAGAGTAAGTAACATGTTACAAATAATCCAAATATATTGATTGTTTAACAATCATAGTCCTAAGTAACGTAAATCCTTCCAATGACAACAGGAGATGTCGGTCGAGGCATCTATCCGGCGGCCAATAGAATATGAAGCAAAACAAATAATATATGATTAAAGAATTTTTGAGTCAATGAATGAGCCACACGTAAGCAATTAAGAAATGGTCAGGCAGATTAGCCTTTGAATATCAACTACCTAATTTCTAATCAACGAAAGAACCGAGACTTGAGCCTAAAATAATTTAGTATATTCAATTCCAGCTTGGATGGAACCAATCAGATTCGAATTTGAACACGATTAAACAACTAAACAAAATCAAAATAGTAATTAATTAAGAAAACAAACGGATTTGCGTGTATTTAGGAAACTCACTTGAAAGAATAGAGAAACCGGATGAACACGGAAACGGCGTCGCACGGCACGCCTAGAATCCGAATCGTTCTCTCGGAGCTCCGCCGTTTCTCCGGCCGAACTAGTATGTTCTCCAGAACCGTCGAAGCAGCAGCCTACAAATACGTTTCTCATAAATCAGCACTTCTCAAATTGAAAAAAAAAAAAAAAAAACTTTTGGTAACTTTTTGACGGTGAAGTTAACGGCCTTTCTCATGTTTAGCTAAGAAGAACTCCGATTTTCAGGAATTAAGCACTAATATCATTTTGCTTGCAACTTAATTAAATAACTTAGTAGATTCATATAATTATTTGATGGAAATTTAAAAATTTATGTGATTAGTTTAGATCTTCGTACCAGAACGGAGGAATGTGCCGGAACGCGGAGGCGGCCGGAGGTGACGATTTTGACATCAGTCTCAGGCATTTCGCCGGAAAATACATCGATATCCACACCGGAAAAGTTATTGGGTGACATGATGATTACAGATTCCTTTGGAATTGATGATATGGTTCGATTAATTTTCGTCTGAAACAGAGTAATGGAAATTTCAGTGTTTGTTTAGTTTTTGGTGAGAGCAGTTTGCCCCAACCCTCTGTATTTATAGGCAGCCGCAGAGTTGCCAACCCAAAACAAAAGGGCGGCACGTGAAAGATTCAACTCGGCACCCAAAAGATATTTATCTTTCAGTTTAGTTAATGTTAATATTTCATATGAATTTTTATAATTAATAATTTAAAATATTTAAGAGCATATTAATAAATTATGATTAATTTTTTTTTTATTTGGCTCTCGAAATCTCATACAAATTAGGAGAGGTAGTAGTAAATAATTAGTATATTGAATCAGGTCCACGGCATTTCAACATATATGCCCGAAGTCTTCTCATTAAGGGTAATTACAGATAGATATTTTCATTGCACGCAAAATGCAATTTGTTACTCTTTTCAGACGGTATATATTATTCTCTAATTTCTTCATTGAGGACCACATGCATAATAGTAGTTATAGGATTCTTTACTTAGAGGGACATATATTTCTAATTAGAGCAAAAGACTAGGGAATCTTAAAAGAAGCTAAAATTCATACGCTTTTTCATGGTCCCAGAAACTAAAATAAAAATTAAATTACGTTGAATATATATTATTAATATTAATAGAAACTGCACATCCACCTGGCGTCATGGCGGACGATGGTGGTAGCCGCATAGCTGGTATAGCAAGACATTTACATTTTTTAAAAGTCCCATTCAGAATTTTAAATTTATAAATTTATAGATTTTGAATTATAATATTTTTTTCTTATTAGAATTGATATATATTATTTGGATTATTTATATTTATTAACTGAATTTCTTGATACCAAAATTTTAAATTACAAATAGAAGGTTGTTGGCTACGTAAGTTGGCTGGTCAAAATATTTCCTCCCTGAATGAAAAGGCTGCTTTGAAGCATATCTTATCATTGCTCAATAGTCACAAATTACTCACATATAGACGGCGTTTTTTCTATTAAAAAAAATGCCACCAATATATATAGTGTCCTTACTCCTTAGGCAGGGCAGAGTCAGGTAGGACTGAGGAGATTCGAAACTTTGAAAAATTACATTTTTTATAAATAATTAAAATTATTTAACTTTTATGTGTATATGTAAAAGATGTTACTTTTAATTTCTTCGTGTATTTACTTCTTTATATTTTAAATCTTTTAATGAAAAGATCTCGACTTCGCCACTATTCTTAGTTGAATTTATGCAACAAGGCGATAAAGGGATAAAGAAGGGGGTGTATCTAGGGAGAAAAATAGCAGACAAAGTTGTTATCTCTGATGATGGAAAAACTACTTGTGGTTGAAAGTTGTTGAGCATACCTAGACAATATTGTTGTTATCTGGGGAAGTTCATATTCAGTGCTAGCTACTGTGCAAATATTATTTTTATAATATACACTCCTAACTGTTTTATGAAATATTCCAAAAGGGCATCATCGATTACGTAATGGCCCACGCCACCAAGCCATGAAGATTCATCAATCAGCCACCAATTCCAACCAGAAAAAAAAGTAGTAGTACTAGAAAAAGAAGAGAACCAAATGTTGTGGGGGAAATAATTTGCATGTTTAATTATAGTAAAAGATGCAATTGAGAAGATAGTGTAGTTTTGTCCACATCTATAGAGAATCAAATATAACACCTTCGTATTTTGGCAAGTAATGAAGCAAGTGGGATTAAAAGAATATATATGGAAGCATGAATGTTCATGGGTTCGAGCCCTGAAATATATACATTGATCTTATTTTTTAAAATGAAATTTTTTTGTCACAAATTCAGATTAATCGAACTGATATGGAGCGTATCCTGATCATTGGATGGGAAACAGAAAACAATCAATCATCGAGATGAAGCTTGGTTCCCTTCCTTTTTAGATTCATAAAAGCAAAATAGTAGTTTTTTTAATCTTCATTTTGTTAATAAAAGCTCTGGAAAGTTGTAAACGCTATATGAATTTCTTTTTTATTGATAAATTCTCTCATTAAGTATATAGTTGAAAATAAATAAACAAACGATGATGTAGTTCACCAAAAAATAAAATAAAATGAGCATTTCTTAATTGTTACTACTATATACTCAATGAACTCATTTTATATTAGAAATTTGAGTTCCCTTACTATAGTAAAGGTAAGTGTGACTCCCAATTAATAGTCACAAAGATATTAAAGCACAACAAATTGGTTTAACACAGTACATATATATAATCAACAAAGAAAAAACTTTACAAAGGACTTATGAAAGATTGATTCTGCCTAATTGATACCATCTCAGGTCTAATAAGTAAATAATTTTCTAACTGTTTTAACACTGAGTTTTCAATGTAAAGCGTCTCATTTGATGATGCCTTAAGATCAATCTTGGTTCTTCTTCTTCTCTCTTTCTTTTAGGCAGAGACAGTGAAGATATAGCTTTGGCAGACACCACCTTTCTAACAAGTGATTTCCACAGCTCATCATCTCCCCTTTTTTCCACTTTCTGTCTGAATTCTCTGTAATGTAAATAGAGCTGTTAAGACAATTACCTACTACGTAGACAAAATCAATGAATGATCATACTCCCGCTGTTTCGATTTGTTTGACCTACTTTCCTTTTTAGTTCATTTCAAAAAGAAAGTCTCTTTCCTTTTTTTAGAAATTGTTTAATTCCAACTTTCCACTTGGCATAATCAAGACCACAAGATTAAAGGATATTTTAATACATTTGACATATCTTTAATTTAAGACCACAAGTTTTAAAAATCTTCTTTACTTTCTTAAAATCCGTGTCAAGTCAAAATAGGTCAAACAAATTGAAACGGAGGGAGTAATTGTTTTGGTTCAAGAAATTGACCCCTTACTGATAAAAAAGACAAACAACGTTATCTGAGGTTGATATTTTTGTGACCCTATATCGACCTTATCCAATCCAACGTGTTAAACGGTTGATTAGACTTTGAAGATATTTTCATTAGGAACAGGGAAAAACAGAGACATTTCAACAAGAAATTAATGATCCAAACGAACATGTCATACAAGGTTGTACTGATTTCTACGATTTAGTCGAAATGGGACCGTGTGTCAAGTCATCTATTACTACTTGGCTCACCGATGGGTCGTGCTCACATCGAGAACAACCTAAACAGTCTGTAGTAGTAAATCGTGGACAAGAGATCTTAATTCCTCATAATGTTTCACCAATGCCACAATTGGATGTTCGTGAATCAAATAGAGTATATGACACTCTGGCATTGTAACCTTCCTAGGATTGACTATATCACAATTACAGGACACAATGACAATGGTGAAGAACGAAATATCTGATAAAGTAATTGTATATGGCTGCCACTCACCTATTAGAGACGGCAAGTGTATAAGGATTTAAGAAGAAATGAACGACAGCAAAGTGGTCTGTACAAGTATAGATCAATAAACTAGTTACTCAGTGGTGGCCATACCTGCAAAGAGGAACTCGGCAATCATCAGGTTGGTCACAAATAGATGCGTGTAACCTTAGGAGCTGCCACATCCGCTTGCATTGGGAACAACTTCCCTTTGCCCTTCTCTTACAAGTAGAGAAATGACGGATCAGAAGCTGGAGGCCTCGGCATGTATCGAATTTGCTACATGGCTGCTTCTTTTGGCTAGAGTACTCCTTGTCATATGGCCTGACGCTTGTACATCCTTCGGTGCATATGTGCTCCAAACAATCCATCCCTTCGCTTAGCTGTAAATATAAGCTCTGCTCCCGCATGTGTCTCCTCCTCCTCTTCTTACGCTAAAATGACAAATTTCCAATGAATACCACTAATCACATCACTGAATGCATGATAAAAGAAGACACAAACAAATGTCAAGTCAAGATTGGGGTTGATCTCTCAGATGGTCACTTTTTTTTGTTGAAAAAAGTTGGAATCAAGAAAAAAAAGGTGACTTTCTGAGATACTAATTATTAATTGAATGACCATCAGAGAAATCAACCCATTGAGATTGCATAACAACTTCTTCCTATAATCTCACAATCAGTTGACAAAGTATCAATATGAAATTATGAAATCCTCTTCTAGGCATGTTCCCGATACTATACTAGTGAAAGAAGTTATTCCATGATCAAAAAATTGGGATTGGGCTTGAAATCACAATTTTCAGTGCAGTATATGGCAATAATTTTGTAGTTACATACCAGCTCGGTCTCATCCATGAACTGTAAAATTTCAAGCTCAAGCAAGGGATCATGATGTTGAAGGAACTTCCAACCCTCAGTCTCCTCAACTTTCCTGAAATTGCTCCGCAAAAATTTCATGCACTTGAGGTAGAGATGAGGTGCATCACATAGCCTCGCGAGTTGAAACATGTCTACTACATTTTCAATTGTCAAATGCTCGGCCAACGCTTTGGTGCATCTATGCTTTAGGCATGGTACCAAGTACACATGAGAAAGTGCTAGCAGATGAATCCCATGTTTCTCCATCTGCTCCTCAGTGCACCTAGTTAGCACAACGATAACATAACCATTTTAGACATCCAGAAGAAAAACTCTGGTTATCAAATGATTGAACAACCAGGAGCAATTTACTTACGATACTAATTGACATTCATAAAAAACATCTAATGAATTATGAGTTCAATCCATCATGATTAGCAGAAAGACGGATATTCTTTGCTCAATATCAGACAATCACTTATTTACAAAGTGTTCAATATAAATTCTTATTTACTAACTGGAAACAACTACAAGTAATTATCTACTGTAAATACATGTTAGTAATTCATATGTTACTATACATGATACTAAAATTCTTTCCAAACTAGTGTACATGATGAAACTCCCTTCCTTCCTTCCTTTTTTTTTGTTTGTAACACACTCCAATAATGCTGGAAAACTTGGTCATACGGTGCTGGACAGAAGAATATTGAGGAAAAGAAATATATGATTAAAGAATCTAATGGTAATGAATGAGCCACGTGCAACCTAATTAAGAAATGGGTGGCCAAATTTAAGCTTCAAGGACAAATCACCTACTCCAAAAAAATTCAACTCCTTGCTGTCAAATTCAGTATATTTAAATTCCAATTAGAACACGACTTATAACATGTTATGAAAATCAACACAATTTAAGGGTGTTTTTGGTATGAACCGTTTGTTTTAAGGGAAAAAAATGATTTCTTGTTTGTTTTGTTATATTTGATAAGTAAAAAAAAAAAAAAAAAAAAAACTATAATCTAGAAAAATAATAGAGTTGGGAGCAGGGGTCAAGGGAGAGTTGGTCAAGGATTGAAAGTAGGTAGGAGATAATGAACTAATGAACTTCAAATGGTTGAACTTTTTTTTTCCGAAAGATAACTTGGTGTCTCAATTAGCTTTCGCTCATCACTAGAACTTATTTTATCTATTTTTTTTTAACTAGAAAGGTCATGTTATGTATTTTTATAAAACTTATTTTTCAAGAGATTTTATGCCAAACATACCCTAACACATTGTATGAGTGGTTATTACCTATTGTATTGTGTTGTTAGTTTAAATATAATGATTTGTTTTAATTGTTGATTAAATTTTATTATATCGTATCATTAAATTCATCATTAATTAACGGCTAACTATGAAAGTCCTGATTTGTGTAATGACCGATTTGGTGTGATCGCGTCGTTACCTTTTTTTCTCATTTTGTTTTTACTTATTATTTAATAATCTTATTTTATCCTTTGTTCTATCTTTTCATAGTAAATCTACTTTGTACCCTACTTTTCTTATAGATTTATCATTCAAATTATTGATATGTAATATTATATAACCTTAAAAAAATGATACAATCTATTCAAACTTTATATTCATTAAAACAATACAATATACTTACTCGAAGGAATAGAGAAATCGGACGAACACGGAAACGGCGTCGTAGGGGACGCCGAGAATCCGTATCGTTTTCTCAGAGCTCCGTTGCTTTTGCGGATGAAATAGTGTGCTCTCCAGAACCGTCGAAGCAGCAGCCTAACATTGTTTTTCTTAGAGATCAGTACTTCCAAATTGCAAAAGAAATAAACTACGAAAACTATTGAGTTAATTCACATTTGAAGGGAGTCTCAATAACTCAGTTGGTTAGCAATCTAAACTTTCAACTTATTGGTAAGGATAAGATTTCCTATTTTGTAACCCCCTTCCCCATTTCTCTTTTCCCTACCCCCATTTTGGGTGGAAAAAAAAATCTCACATTTGAAAAAAAAATTCATATTTAGGATTACTACAAGTTAATGATTCAAAATTTATCAAAAAAAATGATTTGACTAAACAATAACGCCTTGGCATAAAATGAAACGGAGGAAGTAACAGTATGTGAGAAAGCTATGGTGAGCATACCAGAACGTTAGAATGTGCCGGAATACGAAGGCCGCCGGAGGTGATGATCTGGACGTCGGCTTCACCCATTTCATTTCCACCGTGAACTCCATCGACATCGCTAGCAGACCTATTCATTGACATGATGACAGATTTTTGGAGTTATAGATTGCAAATATTATTTTGATCAATTTCTGACTAAAACAGAGTATTTTTCAGTGTTTTTTTTTTTCTTTTAGATTTGTGGTGATAGTATTTTTCTGATTTATAGGCAACGTGAACTGCTAGTGCTACTCACACAAAAAGTAAAAGGGGCGGTACACAGCATGGAACCTCAACCACAAAAATAAATAAAATCTACATAAAAGTATAAAGTATGATATTCACATTGATTTGTAGCCGACCAGATTATCATAATTTTATAATTATTACCTTAATCTTTGCGGAATCCTCCTTATTATTTTTAACGTGTGAACGATCTTTGACATATTAACGCAAATTACAATTGTTAATTGTATGTTGAGTTTATACAAAAATATGCAATTAACCAAATAGTTTAGGAAAAACTATGCGACGTGTCAAACATGCATTTAGACTATATTTACAATTACACAACTACACCTGCCACCTGATACATGTGCTAATACAATTTATGTCGCGTGCTTTCATCCCATGATATAGTATGCATTCATACAATTAATACTCATTTGATACAGTTGATACTCATAGCTTGAATATAACTTTTTTGCTAATACTAGTATTTTATAAATACACTAATTGTAACTATGTTTTATAATTATGTTATAACCTATAGCTATTTATGAATTTTTCTCCAATTTATAATACTTGATTTGATTTTTGTGCTCCCCTTCGTTTCAAATAAAATGAGTAAGAAGTATGAGGGTCCCGTTATTTAATTTTTGTGCTCCTCTTATTTTGTTTATGTATCGAAAAGGTATCGTATAAATTCAAATGAAAAAAATATTAATTCAAATGTGATTGGTTCCACCATTCTCTGATTTTTTTAATGGATAAACCACCTCGTCAATAACAGGTAAGACCAACAAATCTTGAGGAGGAAAATTAAATGGCCTTACACTAATTACGTGTCATCCTAATCTTTCTCCACAGTTGTTGGCATTTTTCCACATGTTTCCATATCAAAATTCAAATTAATGCATTTTGCTTATAACCAAAAAAAAATAAAAAAATCAAATTAATGCCTCCTTGGAAACACGTGGCAAAATGACGATTTTTAAAATTTATATACATTAACATTTCTGTACATACAATTACTGATTCATAGTTTTTCCATTTCATACAATTATAAAATGTTTTACACCGATGATATATATAATCTAAATTTCTTATAAAATGCATTGTAGTAATAATACGATGTATAGGCGTAATAGATCCGTTTTATTCTGTTTATCAGTACTCCATCCGTTTCAATTTGTTTCGTCTACTTTTCTTTTTAGTACGTTTCAAAAAGAATGTTTGTTTCCCTTTTTAGCAACTCTTCAATTTCAACTTTCCACATGGCAGGTTTAAGGCCACAAAATTAAAGAGAATTTTGGTACATTTGACATATCTTTAATTTTTAACCACAAGATTCAAAAGTCTTCTTTACTTTGAGGATGAAGAAATAATTGAACTGAATAAATGGGAATCTTAAAGGGGGTCGTTTGGTAGGATATAAGAATAATGCAGAATGTAGTATATTAGTAATGTTTGCATTAGTAATAGTGATACTATTAATTATGCTTGCACTAGTTATGTTGATATTTTTTTATGTAGTGTTTGATTTGGTAAATTAAAAATAATATGCATTGCATAATTTCTAAAAGAAATATATTTGTTTACAAAAATACTCTCCACAAATATGGTGAAAAGAATGTAAAAAAAAAGGTTTTAAGGGGTAATTGCGTGCTAATGCATGCATTAGAACCCATTATACTACTAATAATTTCGATGTATTAGTTATACACACTTTGAATCTGCCACGTCGCATCATGGTGGTGGTCTTTGCCGGTGGACATTATTAATTATTTTCGTTTTTTTATTGGACATGATATGTTTCGCGTTGCCCCATTTTTAAGTAATAAAGATTTTCCTCGTCTTCCAAGTTTATATTTTTAATTAATTATAGCCAAAAACAAAGAGTTGTTGTTTGAAAAGTAGTTGTAGATTAATATAGGGAATTAGTAATAAACTAGCTTTGATAGTATTCATTGTCATACAGAATTTAAGCCTTCTATTATATTGCTGCAGCAATTGTGATAGAATATCTCTAAAGTTTTATAAAGCTAACGAAAGTTGAATTTTAACAATTAACTTAAATCTTTTCATAATGGAAATGCACATATAATATATTCCCTCTATTTATTACATTCACTGTTTTATGTTAGTTCGTCTCAAAAAAATATTATTTTTTATAATATTTTTATTTTTTATTTGCTCTTAGTGAAAAACTTGTATGATACTCGAAATCTCAATGATTAGGGAAGCTTCAAGATTTAAAGGCCATAAGTGTTTTTGTTGTTATGAAATAAGAAGCCTTCGTATCTTAATACACGTATTTAATTTGTTCCAATGGGCCAATGCATATTTGATGAAGCCTGAAGGTAAAACTGGCCCCTTTTAGTTTGGGCTGCCAACCCACTTAATAGATTATTACTAATACTTGCACCAAAGATTAAAAAAATGAAAATCCAAAAAATTGTGGGAACTAAATAGGAAAGCAAACTCTTCTATCTTTGTTTAGTTGTTTGAACTAATATTACTACCGACTTTATTGAAAAATGTTAAAATAATGGAAAGTACAAATAAAAAATAGAAAGTCATGAGAATTTAGTTTAATACAAGTACACTAGAGGTTGTAGGTGCAATTTTCTGAATATTTTGACAAAAACAATTTCAACTCGAATTCCAACTTTAAAAATTCTGAATAACGTGAACTTTTTTTTTCATTGTCAAATGCCCACTAAAACTAGAAGTATTGGATGTCAATTTGACAAACCATATCAACACTTTAATTTTAACTAAATTGTTTGACAATTTGATCGATAAGTCTGTATAAATATTACAACTGTTAATATGAAATGGTGAAATAATTGATATGGTGTTTTTCTTTTTTAAAAAACACAAATTACTATTACCTATAATTTATGTTCCAGAAGTTGATCAAATATTTGTATACTCCATCCTTTTCTCCAACATTTAAAATTCGTAACTTCCAACTGATAGTTTGAATTAATTAATCAATGTCTCAAGTAAGTTTGATAAAATTACATAATAAATGCAAACAGATGGAATGACCATATATGCTTAGTTAATTACGAATTACGAAACATGCAGGCCACCAAATAAAGCAAAATCATGTAAAAAATTTCAAACACAGAGAAATTATTGTGTCCCTAAAAGGCTAAAGTAAAGCAACTGCCTCTCATCTCTAGTAATTAAAATTCCAGTTAGGTCAATTTTTTTTTCTTTTTTGTGATTGTCTTCCACATGGTTAAATCATATAAGTCCTAGGGGCCAGGAGTACTATAATTTAATCAACCACTGTAATTATCTTTGACCAGTATTGTTTGCCTCAATTAAGGAAGGGAATTTGGAATAGGATTATGTAAATTTTGATACTCCAATTTGATACTATATAGTTAGTACTTTTCGTTTGAAAAGTTGTTTACTTTCTGTGATGAAAATTTGTACAAAGCAACTTTGTCTCTCATCATAGAATAGGAAGATGAAAATTATCGTACTTATATATATAGAAACACTTTTTCTGGCTCTTAAAAAAGTTAGAAAGAGAGCGTCTCTTTTCGTATCGTCGTTGTGACGTTGTCGCTCGGCTCGATTTCGAATTTGGATTGATATAAGTCGTTGATATGTTGTCTGGTTCAAAAGGTATATAAGCTAGAAATTTCAAATCAGATACTCTTAACTAACTTGTAGCATTGTTAGAGTACTTTATGTTCTATTAATTTCTAACTAGCTATTATTGTCACTATATATATGCCATTTTCAACATCCCATCTTAAGCATTTTAGTATTTAATTCCAATACTTCCAAAATCTTTTCTTTTTCCCAAAAAAAGAAGAAATTAAACTTTGGACAATTGAAATGACATTAGTGATTAGTTACAACTGAAAAAAAAGGGGTGGGAGGGTGGTGGTGGTGGGTAAAAAATTGACCAATGCAGGACGGTTTTGTCATTATGCTTGAATATACCATGCCTTAAAACAACTATGAGGCAAGGCTGATAAGAAATTGTTAGCAACTAATTTTTTTAATAAATAAATCCCCTTTCTTTTAAAGAGTGGAAGTTTAACTATCGTTCTATTTGTTAATTAGGGGCATCATTTTTAGGTTAACATGTTTAGTTATGGTCTCTACCTCTCAGATAGAGATAAAGTTTGCGTACACTTTATCCTCCCCAAATCCTACTTCGTGGGATTATACCAGGTATGTCATTTTTGTTGTAGTTGTATGGTTAGTTATGTTGCATATTACTAAGGACAATATGGCCTGCAAATGCAATAATCCTCAAATGGGATGTATGTCCATTGGCTTAGAATATTGGTAGTTAAAATTGCCCTGTCACTTTGTATGGTAATGCTTTGAATTCTTACTTTGTCTTCATTAATATATCCTCTGTAATCATTTTTTTTTGTCCTTTAGACCCTTTTTGTCACCTCTTTTGTCTTATATGAATCAATGAGAAATTATGGGGAGATAATAAAGACATTCACAACATTCAAATTTATATAGCAATATATTAATTATATTGAAGTAATTAAATAACACTTCTGGAGTACTAGTTGCTTTTTAGACAAACCAGTTAGAAGGCAGAAAAAAAAGAGAGGTTACAATAGAGTACTTGTATCTTTTCCTTTTTTCCTTCAATATAATCCATCTTTTTTTCTCGTCTTTGTTAGGAAACACTTTAACCAGCTAGCAACGGGAACCTTTTCGGCAATTTAGGGCGCCGGGGCTGGACACAATGGAGCTAATTAGTGAAGAAGACTTGGCACTTAAACTTGAAGCCTTAGCATAATTTGAAGAAGCTCCAGCTCCTGATTGTACAAAAAATGCACCATTTAACATTAAGTCCCCATCAGTCCTCCAATTCCAATTCTTCCATTCACTTTCTGGTGCAATCTCATGCTTCGTCACCTATATATACACAAACTAAAATTTTATTTACGATCTAGTTATGCAGTGATTAATTATAACGTATAAATTATTTGTGCACGAATAAATAAATAAATAATAACAATATGTTGTTACCTCTTTGCTGAATCTGGTATTAGGAGCAAGGAATCTATTGCCCTGGCTATTGATGGTGGGATTAGCACTACCACCAATGGCATACATTTCCCAGTGAGTATAGTCATTGTTCACCACATGGAAATAACCATGTCTACATCTGCATGCATGTTTCAAATATTTAACCCAACAATTTTATCAAATCATATAGTGTTGCGCCGACTCTTCATTTTCGATGCCGTGTCCCTGTCGAACTCTCTAAGAATGCACTATTTTTGGGAAAATTTAATATGTACCCATTGACATTTTTGAAGAGTTCGAGCAACATATATAGGTAACATATACACCACTACAACAACATATTTAACTAACTTTTTGTTAGAAGTGTTTTCCCGAAAGTACTTTTGGATGGTAACAATTTATTGTACTTCCAAAAGTGTTTCTGAAAAAAAAAAGTTTTTTATTTAAAACTTGGTCAAATATCTTAATTTTCTAAAATAAGAACTTTGGTGAAAAAAAATACTTTTTGACTTTCTAGGAGTTTAGCAAAATTAAACATGCTACTCCTACTGTTCTCAATTTATGTGAACGTATATGTGTTTGATTGAGCATGGAGTTTAAAAATAAAAGAAAAACTTTTGAAATCCGAGTTCTAAAACAAGTCTCATATATACATACTTGGCCTAATTCACATCCATCATTTAATTTTAACTAAAATGTTGAATAACTTTGAGACAAGTATATACTATAAAGTAGCTTACCTTGGCATTCTTTGGACAAGGCCTTCTCCAAAGTGATTGAAAGCAATGGTTACTTGCATGTTCTTGTCTTGGACATAGGAATCACTATGTCCCAATAACATAACTTTATCATGTTGAGTCATGTAATTGTTAGATATGGTAATTTCTGTGGACCCCATTATAGCATCAATCAAACCATCCATACAATTAGACAATGAACAATGATCTACCCAAATATGACTTCCACCAAATATGGACACTCCATCACCATCTGATATAGTTCTCCACCCATAGTGCTGTGGGGAGCTTCTCACCATAGCATTCCCTCCTTGCTTACAATCATGTATGTGAATTCCATGGATGATAACATTGGTCACATACTGTATGGTTATGCATGGTCCACCTGCAAAATCATATTCATAATTTATAGGTCAAACTTTTAGAAAGTCAAAAGTGTATTTTCTTTTTAAAAAAAGTATTTATTTCATTGCGTCGAGGTGTTTTATCAAGTTTTTAGAAAATTTTTTTAAGTATTTTTAAGTAGTGATAGAAGCTGAAACAGTAATTTTTCTTTAGAAACACTGTTGAAACATTGCCCAACCATAAAATTTTGCTCTAATATTGATAGAAGCAAGGGCGGAGCCAAAATATGGTGATTACGAATTCGATAGAATACAATAAGTTTGACTCAAACTCTTTATTTGTGTTAAAAAAATTATTTAATATGTACGAATAGTCTATCCAGAATCCATCAAGCAAAAAATTAGCAAAAAATTGAATCGGGTCCAGAATTCATAAACTAATTTTTTTGATTTTACCTCTCTGCAAAAGCTATGTGCTTTTCAAATTAATTAGTCAAAGAGCTTGTTTGGCCTTATGATTGAGAGGTCAAAAGTGCTTTTGTTGAAAAATTTAAGGCATTTGGTCAATTAATAAAAACCTATTTTAATAAAAATATTTTTCAAAATAAGCAATTTTTAATCGCACTGCCAAACAGGCCCAAAGTACAAAAACTGCTGCTCTCCACAACACACTTGCAATAAAAAGACACTTTTCAAAATAACAAATTTTAAAAGATTAACCAAACACTCCTCCTTTAAAATTAATCTTACTTCCGCAATTATGAGTTGAGAATTTAATATTTGTCGAAACTTTAGTAATAATAATAAGAGAAAATGCATAAGGACCCCCTTAAAGTTGATCAACATTTGGAAGTAGACACTTGAACTTTGCGGGGGTCCTATTACCCCCTAAACAATTTTGAATTGATGTTATTACATCATTTTTAGATTAGCCCCAGGCTTTAAGAGTATGTTTTAATCACGCACCAATAATTACTTGACACATGTTAAATTAATTAAAAGTACTTTTTTCGTTTTTGATATTTCTGTTACCTTTTTTTTCTTTTCTTTCTCACTTTTTAACTTCTTTTTCTTTTTCTTTTTCTTTTTGACCCAATCCCAACCCCATCCCCACCCTGCGTCTTCTTCTTCTTCAGCTTACCCCCTTCCCCCATATTCTTTCTTCTTCTTCTTCAGCCACTAAATTTTTGCTATATCATTTCTTAGATTTTATAGAGTTATTAATGATAAAAGTTAAAAAAAAAATTGAGATAAAATCAAAATTTTGGAAACATCATCAATTAATGTATTTTCTTTTCATACAACTTCAACCAAATTCAAAATGAAAACTTTGAAAAGAATCAATAAATTTTTCAAAAAAAGTAAAAGTAAATGATGTCTTCTAATCATCTTTAAATCAAATGAATTTTATAAAGTTATTTGTAATGAGAAGATTTTTAGAGAGTGAATACACTCTCTTACTAGTTGACCAAAAAAGAATGTAATTATACCAGTTTAAAATTGTTTAGTGGGGTAATAGGACCCCGCAAAGTTCAAGTGTCTACTTCCAAATGTCGACCAACTTTAGGGGGGGTTTTTATGCATTTTCTCTAATAATAATTCACCTGCAATGTGAACATTAGCTCCTCTTCCATCAATAGTCTTGAAAGAGTTCATAATAAGTTCTTCTTTCAGTCGAATCACCATGTCCCTAGCAAATATGATCCACAATGGCTCGTTTCGAATAACAGCATACCGGAGAGTGCCCAGTTTTGGGTTAACTGGATCATCGTTACCGGAGTCAGTGACCACGTAAATCTTGCCGTCTCTACCACCAAACGCATTCTTTCCGAAGCCAATAGCACAATCTGCTAGCCTTTGCCTGTGTTTTTCCCAGTTTCGGTCACAACGCCAGCAATCATCTATAGGGTTTCCAGTTCCACAAGACAGATACCCCAAAGTCCTCCTTGACACATTTATGCTCCTGCAAGTAACAAATTAAGAAATCATGTTAGGGCATAATGTACCATATGTAGAGGCGAATTCCGGATTTCAAGTCTATGAGCTTTAAAATCCAAGACAGATCAGTTTACTCGTATTAAGTGAATTTTTTTACACACAAATACATAATCTGTGCTTAAAGTTATTAGGTTCGACTGAACCGTATAGAAACATAATGGTGCCAACATTTTTGAAACCTTCCAGTCTCAGACTCTCAAATATTATTTTTTTAATAACCATAGTGTCCGGGTCAGCTTTCGTGTACCTCGACTAATTCCACTCTCAAACATAATCATGCCCTCATGTTCATGGTTCTTAATCCACTTCATTGACCACTAGGCCACACCCTCAATGACTATAAAAACATGTCACTAAGAATGAATAGAGAAACTTAAAGTCAAATTGAAATATAAAAAGTACTTCTATCATCTTTTTTTTCGAACGAACTTATAAGAAAATAATGCTACATAAAATGAGACAGAAAGAGGAGTAAATAGTGATGGCATGCATATGTGTGCCAAAAAAAGTACCTATCAACATGATCAACAACAGATTGAGGATTTAGCAAGGCAGGGGAGGCAAGTAGGGAAGGAATTAAGAGAGGAGAGGACAAGAAGAAAAGGAGAGAAAGAAAGGAGGTGGCCATATGTGAATATTCTCACAATGTAGGGAAGTGTTGAAGTGGGGGGTTAGAAAAGAGAAAATAAAGGAAGTTGGGCTGGGACAGGGGGAAAAAAGAGGGAAATGGAGGAGTTTATAAAGAGAGAAAAAGCCGGTAATTTGGCGTAATTAATTAAACCAAACCAAGTGGGGTATATTATATACTCTTTCCCTTTCATTTTACTTGCCACAAAGAAGCAATAAATTGTATGACAATTTTATTATAACACCTTTGAATGTAATAAGTTTAAGAATTTGGATAATGACCATAGTTAATAATAAAAGTAATTAAAAACTAAGTGATAAATGTTCCAGAAAAAATAAAAGAATGTATTTGGACAAAAGGGAGTTGCTCGGATGGTAAGCACTCCCTACTTTCAATCCGAAGGTTGTGAGTTCGAGTGACCAAGTTTATTCTCGATTTTCTCTCTCCTTAGCTTTTTATTTAAGTCTCAAAAAAAAAAATCATTGTATTAATTTTTGTCCCAAAAAAATTCTAACCGTTATTCTATAAAGAATTAAAATCATACTCAAATTAAAAGAATGTACCGGACAAGAGAGAGTTGCTCGGATGATAAGCACTCCTCACTTTCAATCCAAAGGTTGTAAGGTTGAGTCACCAAGGGAGCAAAAGTGTGGAATCCCTCCTAAGGAGGGGTAAAAAAAGAAAAAGAAAAAAAGAATGTAAGATTTTTTGTGTCAATTTACGTAATGATATTTGAATTTTGAGAGTAGTATAAATTAAAATTTATTATAATTATTTTTAAGATTCTTCTTTGGGAAGACTATTTCCTATTGGTAGTTTTGGCAGTTAGAGGAGGCATTGGTATAGCTGGAAAACAACAAACATTATCATTTCCTTTCTTCTCTTTTTTTTTACCCAACTTTGTTATCAGTTTTTGAGGCAATGTGGTGCCGCATGCATGCCTTCTCCGCCTGAATTTCGCGGGAATCCATCAAATTAAAATTTTCCGGTAGAAAGTGAGCGATCTGAGAAAAGGTGCAAACAATCCATATACATAGCTTTTCAGTTTTCCATAATTGTTGTATATAATATGCAGTGCAAGCGATTTTAAAGATAAAAGAAATTATCGTATCATCATCTATGACCATATCCAAATACATATTTTTCGGTGTCCTCATAACAATACCCATCCTCCTTTTTCTATCTCATCAGAACTCATCCTCCGCCCTCGTCTCCACAACAACAACATCAAATTACGATTCGGATCTCAAAATCCGACCCGGATACGCCACCTACGATTCCTACCTACAACGACAGCTAAATAAGACACTCAATCCGAAACTACGAAAAATCTGGACGACCCGTGATTGGGATCGGAAAATTCAAGTTTTCTCAAAATTCTTCATGGAGCTTAAAAATAAAAAGCTTCTCTCTGATTCATCGAAGGTGCTCTGCATTGGTGCTCGTATGGGTCAAGAAGTTGAAGCACTTAAACGGGTTGGGGTATCGGATTCAATCGGAATGGACCTGGTACCATACCCGCCATTGGTGGTGAAAGGTGATTTCCATAACCAGCCGTTCGATGATCAGACGTTTGATCTGGAATTCTCCAACGTCTTCGATCACGCGCTTTTTCCGGAGAAGTTCGCTTCGGAGATCGAACGGACTTTGAAGCCCGGCGGGGTTTGCGTGATACACGTGGCGTTAGCTAGACGAGGGGATAAGTATTCGGCCAACGATTTGTTTAGTGTTGAGCCATTGACGAAACTGTTTAAACGGTCTGAATTGGTTCATACTCGAACCGTTGATGGGTTTGGTTTGGATACGGAAGTTGTTTTCAGGAAAAAACAGAAACTAGAGGGGAGCCGGTTCCTCTACTAACATATTTAGTGATTCTTCATTTATTTATTTTAGCAGGGCGTTTCAGTAAAATTAGTGACTTAAAAACAAAATTTTAATTTGAGGTCTTAGAAATGTGCACATATTTTTCCTTCTAGCTTTAAACTGCTATATAAAGTTTTCCGTTTTGTAGAAATAATTTCCCATTTTCCTTCACTATTATTCTTTGTAACGAAAGTATCTTATTTCATTTCAATTTTTTGAAATCATGTTGTTGTATTTTTTTTCATTCACGTCACGCATGTAAAGTTTATAGAACGGAGAAGGGCTTAAATTACCCTTCAAGTATTGGAAATGGTATAAATATACCTTCATTCCACTTTTGGGCTCTAAAATGTCCTTTTCATCTACCTTAGGGCTCTAAAATACCCTTCTCATCCACCTTTGGGTCTTATTTTGCCCTTTCCCTTAACAAACCCTTTAGGAAAAATGATTAGAATTTTCATTTAATATGTAACAACATTTTATTTATTGAAATTTTAATTAATTAAAACCTGTTAATTTACAAACTCAATTTGGATCTCAGATTTAGCTCCCCTTCATTTCTCATCTCTCCATTTTTTCCAAGTTCTTATTTAAATTAGAGACACATGTCATAGATTAATTTAATGACTAAGATTTAATAAATTAAAAATAAGTCTTAATTATGATTAAAATAATTAATTACTTTCATTTATTTACTCCAAAATATAAGGCAATTCCACATTTCTAGCCATTTAATTTATTTTTAATTATATTATTATTTATTTTGTCAAATATTCAAATATCTGATTGCTATATTTATTTTAGTTGTAATTTTTTTAAAACGGGAGGACTTCTCTTCCAAAATTGAAGTTCCTTTCCAACATTGAAATTCCTTTCCAACATCCAAAATTAGGCTAAAAATAATTTGAGTGAAGAAAATTGAAGTAAAAATGATGCATGACAAAATTTATTCAAGCCTCAAGGCAAGTGAGAATATTTTTTTATATTTAGGAAAGATATCTTGTACAACTAAAATTGTGAGATTAAAATAATATTTTGAAAGTAATTAATTATTTTAATTATAATTAAGGCTTATTTTTAATTTACTAAATCTCAATCATTAAATTAAATCTATGAAATATATCTCTAATCTAAATAAGAACTTGGAAAAAATAGAGAGATACGAAATGAAAAAGAGCTAAATCTGGGATCCGAATTGGGTTTATGAGTTAATAGATTTTGATTAATTAAAATTTCAACAAATAAAATATTGTTATATATTAAATGAAATTCCTAATCATTTTTCCTAAAGAGTTTGTTAAGTGAAAGGGCAAAATATGGCCTAAAGGTTGATAAGAAGGGTATTTTAGATCCCAAAGGTGGATGAAAATGATATTTTAAAGCCCAAAAATGAAAGAATGATATATTTGTACCATTTTCAATACTTGAAGGGTAATTTAGGCCCTTCTCAGTTTATAGAATTGTATAGGATCCTCTTATCATTTGTCTCAGTTTACCCTTTATAGAGAAGCAACCCAACTATAATTTGTTTTGTAGTTTAATTTCCTCTTATTTTCATTAATTTATTAGTCTTCCAAGTGAAATATAGCTACATTACTTTATGTAGCACCCTGGAACAAAACAGAATAAAAGAACTCTCTTTTGTTTTCCTAATCTTTTTCTTTTGAAAGTTTGGTTTGGATGGGCATCAATACTGAACTAATTATGTATTTTTTCTATAGATTATGGACATGGAATTTCATAATGAGCAAGTTTGATTAACTTAATAGTAGTGGTGCAAATGAGAAGGTTAGGTTGAATTTGTGCGGATCAAAATTGAATTAATAAATGAATAGATTATTGCTCTGCCCAAAAGGTTACTCGAGTTGAGACAAATTGAGTCAATATGATCTAAAATAATAAATCATAGAACAAGTTGTCTAACTCTAATCAAGTTTTAATTTCTTTATTTGTTTTCTTATAATTTATTTGAAAACCAAGCAAAACTAATAAAATATTTTCTTGTATTTTATGGTTGTATCTAAACATATCAAACAACCAAAACGTTTTTGTTAAGATATTTTGAAAAAAATTCGTATGAGTCAATTTATTCTGCATATTTAGCGCAAAATCAATCTAACTTATCTTTAATATAAGCGGATTGGTTGACTCATATATTCATGTGCTGAATTTGTTATCATATTTAAAAGTAAATAATCCTTTTAAACAATGCTGTGCACGTAAGTCATAGTAACACAACCACCTATTCATTTTGAGAAATAACACAACATACAAAGTTTGAGCTGGCTAGCGTGGGAGCACAAATTCTGATCGATCTCAATCAAAGTCTTTCCTTGTCTAACCTCCACTTTGTGAAATTAGAGAACACTAATGTGACACCACAACTAGGATAATGGTCTCACATTGGCAAAATACATGAGATCAGATGCTGGGTATATATATGTAATCAGGCCGTATACTCTAGTGACGCGTTTTAAAGCCGTGAAAGTCTAGGTTCAGAGCAGACAATATCACTAACTGGTTGGACCGTTACAACTTATAACATGTTATATAGAATTAGGCATCAAATCTTAATCTCCTTCACATATTTACTTGAGATTAGTGTTGGGATCGAAATCGGTAGGGCGTCATACGAAAGCTAATAGTTGCAAACCATCAATGCGATAAATCAGACGACACATAAAACTATACTAAAAAAACATATTATTGATAGCTTTGATCAAGTGACCTACATATTATGAAAACTAATATTAAAAATATAAAAATTGTTGAGAGAAAACCTCCCCCTAAATAAGACTCTTTAAACCAATGCATTGTGGATGCTATTGTATTGTGATATGAGAAGAAGGATCTTCAATTTATAGAGATCCAAACTTTTTCTCCAAGAAAAGAATAACCAAATATGGAAGAGAATTATATTTTCTTTTCCGAAATAGTAAAAGTAATTATGGTAATGCTTTTACTTTTCTTTCAAGAAAAATGATACTCAAATTTGATAAGAAAATCACGACAAAACTCTAACAATTAGCACATGATTTTTGCCTAGAAATCGAGGTTTCATGTGCTTATAAATGGGTCCAATTTAGCTAGCTATCTTCAAGTACCTAAAAGTTGTCTTCCTCAATATTAGGCTCAATCATCTTATCATATTTTTGGGCCGCAAACCTCGCCGTAACTACACACCCAAGAGAAGTTATATGCTTGAAAACTCCACCACGCTTGACATTATCACCAAAAACATCGACCATCACCTTGTCAACATGCATGACTAATTGCCAACACAAGCTAAGGTCCCAATTAGATAGGTTATAGAAAGCGGATACAATGTGGGTCAACTGAACTCAATATTTTTTACTCGTAACTTATTATATATAGATATGAAAATTACTAAAACTATAACAAATTTTGCATTTTGAATTCAAATTTGCAAAATGGCACCGCGTCAATGGTAAATATGTAAAGATTGAATTTTTTTAATTTTGCCCATCAACCTTTAGTCAACAACAGATGGGGTGTTGGTAACATCCTCTAGCAAAGTCAAAACTTTTTTTATAGTTAAAAGTAGGGGTGTACATGGACCGGATTGGTTCGAATTTTTTAAATACCAAACCAAACCATTAGTGTCGGGTTTTTAAATTTATAAACCAAACCAAATCAATAAAAGTCGGGTTTTTCAACCTCGGGTTTTTTTGAGTTTTTTCGGTTTCCTCGGATTTTTCGGGTTTTTTCAGTTTCCTCGGGTTTTTCGGGTTTTTTCTGGTTAACTCTTCATACAAACATACAATTAGCTTGTGCTTCAAATATTTGTTTAGCCCGAGCAAAATACAACTATCTATGGTATTTTTTTTTTAAAAAAATAAAATATATTCACTTTATTTGAAATATATGAAGTGAGTGATGACAATAAAATATTCAACCAAAAAAATAATAAAATCGCATAGAATAAATATTGCATATTAATAAGTCATAATAAAAATAATTATAATTTAAAAGTATTAAGTCATGCTAAAATAAGTCTAATAAGTATTAACTATATGACTAAATATTAAACAGAAAAATAAATTAGTTTATGTATTTATGTAAGATTAAAAAATAAATATCTAACATGATTGTCATTCTTAGTGTTGGATTGAATAATCTTTTGTTAACATTCGTATTGATTTGGGCTTTATTTGAGTTACTAATATCTATGGGTTGTAAAACTTGAAATAATATGTTGAAAGATAAAAACCATGAAAAAGTTGAAAAAATATTTATAAATTACATCATAATAAATATTTTTATGTATAAAATATTTTTAAAAATAATATACATGTAATATCGGGTTGGTTCGGTTCGATTTGACTTTTTTTTAATTAAAACCAAACCAAACCAAACCAATTAGAGTCAGGTTTTTTTTTCAATACAAAACCAAGTCAAATCAAACCATTAGTCGGATTTTTTTTGCGGTTTAATTCGGTTTGCGGTTTGGTTCAATTTGCGGTTCGATTTTGTACACTCCTAGTTAAAAGAATGAGTTTAAATTTTAGGAGTTTTAACACATTTGACGGCTCAACCAAAATTAATTACAATTTCTAGCTAATATACAAAAAAATATACATTAATTATGTATAAAATATGTATTTTTTATTATATATATATTACAATTAATATTAAAAAGATATACATTTGCTTACTATTATTTTGATGAGTGACTATATAAAAGTCCCTAAATTTATGTGTGAATGATGTAAAAAATTAAATTAAATTAGGTACTTAATTAGTAAAATTCTTGATAAATATTAATTAGCAACGTAGTAAAAAATCCAAAAAATCCCTTAAAAGGCCTCGTCTCTAAAAGTCTGGCTTGCGAGCCATCCTTCTTGAAGTAGAGTTTCAAACCTCGCCTCCTCTTGTGACATGCTATATATATTTCCCCTCACTTAAGAGTGGGTCACATAGGTCTGTTTGTGAATCGTGATCCCACACACTAATCCCCATGGATATTTGTGATAGGCCAGCCAAGTATAGTAAGCAACATCATTCAAAAATTAAATAAAAAAGAGATATAAGATAATCATAATAAATGCGTCGGATGAACATCAAGTGATTGATATCAACCAAACACATATACATGTGCATATACTCTACTAACTAAATTCACACTCATTAATTATCATAAAGAAGAAAGTGATGCATACTCTATCGACTTAAAACATTAATCCTTGTTAATATACTAGGATATATAGTTGTGCTTTTCCTTAGAGACTGAATTGATTAATGCAACAAACTGATAGATGAATTCTCACATGGAAATTAAATAGTAATTTGATTACGTGAAAGAATTGTGTGGATTCTCTAATTGGCCTCAAAAATTAATTAATAAGGATACATAAATGGTATACATTACCAGCAATTTATAATTTGTTGAGATGTAGTGAACAGATTAACATGATTCCCTCTTCTTGAAAAGCCACATAACAAACCTCAACCTGTTAATTAATTAGTTTAATTTGGGGTTTAAGTTTGCCTCTTTGTTGGGTTTTTGGATCAATAGACTTGTTTTGGGTGTTTATTGTTACGTGATCACTTCTTAGTCTTTTTCTCGTTGCATCTATCTTGGTCACAAATACTATTAAAAATAGAGGTTTTTCTCACCGCAAAGCAATGGAAAATTTATCCTATAAAACATGAGTTTATCATTCGTTTCTCACCGAAACAACTCATTGGAAAAACACATGGTGGGAAACACTGAGAAACTTCCTAATTTTTACACTACTATTTTTTTTTCTCGCGGATTTAATCAAAATATTTGTGGAAATAGCCAATAAACAAATTTCAACGAAAAATTGATTTTCTGATAGTAAATACCACAAATCTGCACATGTTGGGGGATAAAGTTTAACTGATTGAGTGTGATCGTGCTAAACTAAAACAAAGATAGTTAATTACATATAATTGTTCATAATAAGTGAAACTAAATAGGTATAAGAAAACAATAGATACGTAATTTGCTGTAATAGATTAAATTACACTAATACTAGTGTAAATGTTATTTTTATATTATTATATATCAGTGTATATTATGATTAGATTAAACGTGTCAGGGATAAAATGAGTTTAACTAATATTCATCCGGTGGTATGAATAATTTGTATATTATCAAATCACTTTTATAACAAATAACATGCCTTATTTTCAAAATCACACATCTAACTCTTTACAAGGGCTATTTATTGATATATATCTTACTTTTTCGATTCTGTTGTAACATATAACATGTCTCATTTTCAAAATGACACATTTCACTTTTTATGATACTTTTTGGATAATATAATACAATAATATCAAAAATTCTTTACACCATCTATGTATGTAAGTTAAATTCTTTTCTAATTGGACAATCTGAATTTTTATTTTCAAGACTTACCAACAAAAATTTCTCCTGATTTCACTCCTTAAATTATTGGAACAAAGTTCAGGATCTTCACCATAAAGTCTGACGTTATAAGTGCACACTTGCTCATCATCATAATGGTGAGTTGTGACTAAACTAGAAAGAGAAAATAAATTTTTACTAGCTGGAGAAATTTAAAATATATAAAAAAAATTAATGAGATTCAACAATCAACATCTACTGTAATTTGAATTATCTACTTTAATTAGACCTGGAGAAATTAAGGGTAAGACAATGATAATTTGGCATGATGGAAATATTTTTCCACCTTTGCAAAGTGAACAGGCATATCAGATAGTCATCATTTATCATGTGGTTCAGTTAACCTGCTTAATCATTTTAAGTCTTAGGGATCCTCTGTTTCAAAAAGAATGACATACTTCCCTTGTTAATTCGTTTAAAAAGAATGATTTTTTTCCTTTTTTGGCAACACTTTAATTCCAACTTTCTATATGACATGTTTAGGACCACAAGATTAAAGGATATTTTAGTATATTTGACATAACTTAATTTAAGACCACAAAATTTAAAAGTTTTCTTTCTTGTTTTTAAACTCCGTGCCAAGTAAAAATAGGTCATTCTTTTTTAAACGGAGGAAGTACTTTATTTTTCTCTTTTTCCACTTTGATAGATTCTGTAAAAAGAATTCAGAGTTAAAGGGGCTGTGCTAAAGTTAGATTTTCATGCAAGCTTAATTGGTAAACCTAATGCCTTATTACTGATGTATGCATGATGATGGTAGAGGCCGAGATTTTTCCCCGAACTTTTACACTGTATAATCAGTAGCGCGGAACCAAGATTTTCACTAAGAGGTTCAAAATATGAAAAAGTAAATGCACGAATTAGACGAAGGGGCTCAAAATCTACTATATATATATATAAAAAATAAATAAATTATAACCATATATAAATAGTGTAATTTTTCACCGAGAGGGAAGTTCATCTAAATAATTTTTCTCCAAGCTGAATCCGCCTTGTCTATCTAAATAATACAGTAGTAAAAATTACATAATTATTAGTGTATATTTTTTCTATACTTGATTAATATTTATGGAATTACACTAAATATATTATTATTACTAACTAGCAACCGTGATTATTTTGGCCAACTGCTAAATATGTTCAAAGACTTATTTTTATATGCAAAAAGTTTTAAGTTACATGTCATTTTCCAACAAATATCTTCTCTTTCCTATTTTTGAAATTCTACTACAAAAAATGTTTTCTCCTCTACAATTTACACAGATTTTATAAGCCAGTGGTATATGTTTTAACAATGCAATTAGGATCTCTTTCTACCAATGTCATAATCATAAATCATAATAATGTAATGCAACTAACAAACTACAATATTAGGGTTAAACTGAATCTCAGATGAAATATTAGGGACCAATACATATAATAGATTAAAATAGTGAGACAAACTGGATTTTAGACCAAAACTCAGGGACCAAACGGTAAACATCATTCCAAAGAGGAACCTTTTCAGCAGAAGAATCTTTCTTCGTTCGGCGTCCAAAAATGTCCGAAATTCCGGCGTCCAACTCCGTCAAAATTCCTTCAATGAAGTCAGAATTTCCCGTCGTCGACAGGAACTCCGGCACCTTAAGGTTACAGACACCACTTCAATATCAGCCGTCCAAAATCGTTTTGGCGGACCTCAACGTTGACCCTCCTGATTCCGACGGCAATGATTCAGTACCCGTCGCTGCTGTGTCTCCTGCCTGTTTATCCAGGTTATACTTGAAACTTTTATGAATTAATCCGTCCGTGCATTTTTATTTGTCCAGTATTGACTTGACACACCTGTTATTGAGCAACAAATAGAGTGATAATTTTACTATGTCACCATTTGAATATAGAGCCTGTTTGGATAAGCTTTTCTTAAGCTGTTTTGTTTTTTAAGTTGAAAATACTAGCTTTTCGCTTTTAGTTTTTTTTGTTGTTTTAGCTTAAAATTAAGTGTTTAAAAACACTTTTTTTACTTTATGCAAACACTATAAAAAGGCTTAAAAGCTATTTTAACTAAAATAAATACTTAAAATAAGCCAATCCAAATGGGCTCATATAATAAATTCAATATTTTGGGAACTGCATTGAGAAATGACTAGTTCATTATAAATGTAAATTAGGTACTAAGTGATAAATTATCTCTTAGATTTTCTAAACTTGACAAGTAAATATGCATATCTATCTTTGTATTAGTGTAGTGGACAAGTAAAAGTGGACTCAGGGAGTAAAAAAGGAAGAAAAGCAGAGAAAAGAAAGAAGAAACTTGAGTTGTTGAGAGTTTTCTTGTTTTTTTCCTTGGTGAACTATAGCTTAGTGTGTAAACTGTTTAAACTAGGTTTGGATTTTTTTTCATTTGAAAGAGGGCGAGGCTTGGTTCCACATTTGCACTGTAATAGTTTGTACTCCTTAAGCATGTGTTTTTCAATACTAATTTGGAAGTACTATAATTACAACTTTCGCAATTGAAAAAGTACTATTAAAATAGTGTGAAAGGATCATACTCAAAGTAAAAACTCTTTGATTCACCAACTAATAAGAGTGGCATTCCTTTTGTGAAGGAAGTAGTTGTTAGTGAAGATGACCCTATTTAGTATTGTTAGAGCTACCAACAACAACATACCCAGTGTAATCCCATAGGTGTGGGGTCTTCACGCAGACGTTACCCCTACCTCATGGAGGTAGAGATGTTGTTTCTGAAAGACCCTCAGCTCAAGTAACACATATCAGAGCATTTAGTTGTTTTGGAGATGTTATTAAAAAATTCTGCTGGTAGCCATGGAAAAAGGTGAGAAACACCCAAAGGAATTCTTATACCGCCAGAGGTAATTCACCTCGATATGATGCTTTATGGTGTTTAGCTTTATTAGGTTGATATTGTTACTGGGACAAGAATAATTTGTTTCTTTAACCAGGGTTTGATATATTTGCAGGGTAATAGCTGATGAAATTTGTCAGGATAAGCTGAAGAAAGACATAGAGATTGCAGATACAGAAGGTAAACAATTGAAAAAATTGGGAAAATGCCGTTCAAGAATGGGTAAGTTAGACTCTCCTCCTGACTGTAATGGAGCTGATGCAGACGCTGATCATAATGTTCAAGGGGTACCTTCATCTCGGGAAGAAAAAGTTAGCAGCCTTAAGACTGTGAGTTGTATTTCAATCCATTTCTATTTGCAATGTTGATAGTTGGACAAGTTTGACAGGAAATTCTGCATGAACTCGGTTCAGTTATATACACAACTTGTTCATATTTTTTGACACCAACTTGGCGTTCCGTAATGAATATTTTGACTTACCCAGGAAAGGGAATAGTTGATCCAGTTTGTCTTTTGTTACCTAGCTATGTGCCTGTATCTATGTTTATATGTGTGCTAATTCTTTTCAATGTTTTCCATATCATGTTTTTTAAGTACTTGAATTGAATGCAGTGTTTTCAAATGTGAAAAGTGGGAAAAAGTAACAAAATCCACGGGAATTGAAACGAAAAGCGAGGAGTGAAGCGTATAATTAATTAAAGCGTAAAAATACCAAGCATATGAATTTAGTACTATAATAATTAACTTGTAACTAAAATAACTAATTTCAGCATTAATATATAATATTGTCTATATTGATTCAAACTCCTCAAAATTGATATTCAAAGGACCGAACCTTTTTTGTTTGGGACCACTTTAAACATCATTTTCTGAAATGCTGAAGTGCTTGGCTTTACCAATGAAGTATTAACCTCTCGCTTCACATTGCTTTATTGCTTTAAGCGAAGAAGTGATAGCTTTTAATAATATTGTGAATGCCTCTGGTTCGCTTGAACTATTAAAAGATCCACAATCAAGTTTAATGCCTTCAGACTGCAAGGAAATATCTAGTTTTAGGTATATATGGAGAGCCGTGTAATTTGTGTCAATTGCACATATTCCTCAGTGTATGTTTTGGGACTAAGAAGGGAAGTTATTTGTAAATCTGCAATATCTTGATTTGGTGTTATTTGCTGAGTGCAATTCAAGGATTTTGTTAGATCATTCATGCCTTCAGACTGCATTGGGGCTCATCACTCTTTGGGCTTCTTTATTAAGTAAAACCTCAAGGTTTGTTAGTTGAATAGCACCTTTTTATGGAGAGATTGGAAGCTTTACTTTATTGATATATTGCACATTTGTCTAGTATAGGAGAGTTCTTCTTGATTGTGCTTCATCTTGTGCCAGTAAAATTTTCTGCTCCCCCCCCCCCCTTAAATATGGGTAATTGTGCTAGTAAAATCTTCTTGTTTTAATTTTAAGAGAAAAGAGTAGTTGAACTCCTTCGGGTACAGTTGTTTAAACTTTTGCATGATTCATCTACTTTGCTTGTAGGGCTTGATACATGTTGCACGAAAAATGCCAAAGAATGCACATGCTCATTTTGTACTTGGCTTGATGTATCAAAGGATGGGTCAACCTCAAAAGGTAGCTTATGGATTGTGCTGTTCTTTTCCTGGGTCAGTTTTCATTCTCTCTCTTGCACTGAACAGCTCATTCTAGGCGATTCTGGCATATGAGAAAGCGGAAGAAATTTTAGTTCGCTCTGAGGAAGCAATAGACAGGCCTGAGTTGCTTTCTTTAGTCCAGGTTCATCATGCACAGGTATGAATGAACTTACACTCAGATATTTCTCTATTAGTTTTTCAAACTTAAATAAGTAATTACTGCTACCTACAAAAACTCACATCTCTTCCTGGTGCAGTGTATTCTGCTTGGAACCTTGGAAGATTGTAGTACTACAGATGAGGAATTAGACCCGGAAGAGCTTGAAAATATTCTTGCTAAACTTAAGGAAGCTGTGAAATCTGATGTTAGGCAGGTGTCTATTTGGAATTCTCTTGGCATAATACTTCTTAGAACTTGCCGTTTGCAGGTGCAGCCATGTTAATATTTTTGTTCTTACTCATTGACATACTTGGAACTTTCTTTGATTATCTTTTGACGCTAATGGTTTCTGTAGAGTGCTATATCAGTTTTCTCAACTTTGTTGGACATTTCCCCCGACAACTTGGATTGCCTTGGTAATCTTGGAATTGCTTGTCTCCAGAGGTATAAAGGGACATTCGTTGTTGCTGGTTTTGAGTTACTTACTGTATTATTCACAGTGTATATTAATGTCATCATTTCAATATTCTCGTGTTTGATCAAATTAGACTAATGAAAAATAGATTGATGTAGAAGCTAAATGCAATTGGAGAGGTGGAGAAGCACTTTGTATCTATAAGTTGGAAAAGGGCAGAGATAAAGAATTCTCCATCATATATGCTGAATGATGTTGCAACTGGAAAGGATATAACTTATGTGTGAATCACTTGCTGGGATATTAGTTTGTTTTTGGGCTGAAAAATTGTTGATGCATCATTATACTGTGCATCATATGAACTTTGCTATTAGTTGGAATGGAGTGTTTATTGGGAAAAATTCACTTACAAGCCTCTTTTATTCGTGAAAGACTACGTTATACTGTTCCTTTTAGTAATGTGTAAATCTTCTATGCTGTCACTTCCCTATTTATTGTGGAACTTTTAAAATCTTTTTAGGGGGACCTCAAGTGGTAAAAACCTTTTGGGGTGCACAAATAATCACAAAACGGGAACAAGCATGTATATAACACTGGATTTCTCTTTTCCTTTAAGTCATGCACACTTGATCATATATCTACTGACGATTCAACTTGGCCGCTGGAACTTCTCTTTCATTTAGAGACAATGGAGTCTTCAGAACCGTATCTTGCTTAAGCCGTGTGAAGAATGAAATTGAGTTATGAAGGCTTGAAAGTTTCAAAAGAAATTTGGTTTACTAATGTTTCTTCATGCTGAAGAAAAATCCCGATCCCGTATGTCTAGAAAAGGGACAGAAACGGTTAATCAACTCATACTTTTGATTGTAGATACTGTTGAGATTATAGAAATTATGTGTAAGCTATTCCAACCTGGTAATGTGTCTCTTAGCTGCTCACTCTGATTGCATCATTGGCAAAAACGATGCAATTGCTTCAGATAGATGGGGTTTGAAGATGATAATGTCTTTTTATTTTGATTGGTGATATTTTTATGGGGTTCTGCTGCTGTTAATCAGCTTTGCTAGATACACAAACTGGATTATTTCACCAGGCATGTCTTCCTATATTGTTCACTTTAGCTACTTTTTTTGCTGAATTGAATCACTTTGACTTATTTCTTTTCAGTGGGAATCTAGAGCTTTCGGAGAAGTGCTTCCGAGATCTACTTCTAAAAGATCAGAACCATCCTACTGCTTTAATCAATTATGCTGCCCTTATCTTATATAAATATGGTTCAGTAGTTGCAGGTAAGAGGATTTTACGTGTTTCAGATTTATGGTTACAGATCACTGCAAAAATATATTATTAATGGTGCTCATTAGCATGTTTTCAACATGGATATAAAAATTAAAAGAAAAAGGAATCAGAGACTAACTAGTAAGCATTGGCTGTTAGTCTCAGGTGCGGGGGCAAATGCTCTTTATGGAACTTCTGCAGACCAAGTCACTGCAGCCAATGTTGCTAAAGAGTGTTTACTAGCAGCTTTAAAAGCAGACTCCAAAGCAGCTCACATTTGGACAAATCTAGCTAATGCTTATTACTTGATGGGTGATCATAGGAGCTCTGCTAAATGCTTGGAAAAGGTGCTTCTTCTTCAAGGCTACAAATAGCTTTAGACCTCTCTTTTATCTATTGTTACAAGATATTCATTCCTAGGCCTCTTGAATAGATGCATTAATGTAGACCTTGTATAAGTAACTTACATTCTTTTGCTTTAATGAGTAGGCAGGAAAAATTGAACCTAATTGTTTAGCAACAAGATATGCGGTTGGAGTTCACCGCATCAGAGATGCAGAGAGGTCCCAGAATCCCAATGAGCAGCTCTCATGGGCTGGTAGTGAGATGGCCTCGATACTAAGAGAAGGAGATTCTACTTCGATAGAGTCTCCGATAGCATGGGCTGGTCTCGCCATGGTCCACAGGTCCCAACATGAAATTGTGGCAGGATTTGAAATTGAGCATAATGAATTGGTGGAAGTCAAGGAGCATGCTATCTACAGTCTAAAGCAGGTAGGCTTTAAAGTTTTTATATTTTAATCTGAGACTTATTGCTTAGTTTGGTAACTTCTGATTTCCGGTAGTGGATTGGTTATTTATTAGTTGAACATGTGATAAGGTGATCTATATGATTTCCTCTGTGGCGCAAGTGGTTACGGATGAAGTTGCTTATGAGTTTTGCATTGCTTGATCTTTATCTTCTACTGTGAAAGGAAATTAATTGTTAACTCTTTCTTGCACGAGTTTACTGCATTAGAGCTACTTCACTTCCTTGCATCTGCTTCCCAACCTTCGATTTTCATTATGTTCTGCGACACTCTTGCAAAATGAAGTTTGGACTGAAAGTTTGGATTTTACATTCTGATTTTTCAAATGACAGGCAATAGCCGAAGATCCTGCTGATGCTGTTCAATGGCATCAGCTTGGCCTCCATAATCTTTGTACCCAGCAATTTAAGACGTCTCAAATGTACCTCAAGGCTGCAGTTGCACGTCGTAAGGACTGCACCTATGCCTGGTCAAATCTTGGTAAATGCATCTCTCTCTTACACAAATGTCATGCACATCTTTTCCCCTCCTCCTTTCTTCTCCATATTTAATTATCGTGAAAATAGCCTTCATGTCTGCTGAAAAGAAATTGCACTATAGGTATTTCACTGCAACTATCCGAGGAGTCTTCTCAAGCTGAAGAGGTGTATAAACAGGCCTTGTCGTTAGCTACATCAAAACAAGCTCACACAATATTTTCAAACCTTGGAAATCTCTATCGGCAGCTAAAACAGTATGAATGTGCAAAGGCAATGTTCAATAAATCACTTGAACTCCAACCTGGGTATGCACCTGCTTTAAACAATTTAGGTCTTGTATTTGTTGCTGAAGGGAAGTGGGAGGAAGCAAAGGACTCTTTCGACAAGGCGATCCAGGCAGATCCATTGCTTGATGCTGCTAAATCCAACATGATTAAAGCTTCTAACATGTTCAATATGTGTAACAGCATGTCATGAAATACTCTGTATATGTAAAGAGTGTAAAACTGTTTATACTTTTGCTGTGATTATCATTGTTTATCTTTTTAAGTTTAAACGATATTAAATTATGTTGATATCGAAAAGTAAATTATCATACGTCTTTGGTAATTGTATCATTGTGCCTGGGCTGCAAGAATCCTCAGCTACCAGGATAGTTCAATGCGATGTGGATCATCCAAGGCCAATTAGCATGGCATACTTATTCCATCTACAAGAGATACTCGTTTATTTAGCATCGGATCATCCATAGCAGTAATATCTATCTTTTTAAAGTTATTTAGTAATTTCTTTTGATGATCAACTTGTTCTAGCCAATCTTCCATATTGATAATTTGAAAAAAATTGTATATTATTTTTCTTACATAATAATTTACTTAATCTTTTTAATACTATTGAAACGTGTACTTCATAATATCATGCCGAGAAAATAGTGGGGCATGTACTGAGAAAGTTAATCCGCGTGAAATAAAAAAGTAGAGATCGTTGCATATTGCGTGAAGTGTGCCATGAACTAACTTATTAATGACACAATTATAAATATTTTATTAAATTTTAATTAAAGCATCCTTGAGTCATTAATCCCCAAACAGAACAGAAGCAAAAAGATGGGGGGAAAAAAACATTGCTTCCTCGGTACTAAAAATAGATGTCTAACAATACTTGTTCAGTTTGAAAAATCAAAGAATGATTTACTTATTTGTGCCCATTTACCCTTGGTATTAAATACTATTCATTATGCAACGAATTTTCCAAAGCATTAAATTTATTATATTCAAAGGATGATATTGTAAAATTACTCTATTATTTATTATATCTTAACATTACTGCAAAGTCAATAGTAAACAAGTATTGTTGGACGGAGGAATTGGTTGTCATTTTAAAAAATTAACATATAATTAGTTGTTTATTTTCATCAAATATAGACCAGGTCTCAAATTTAAATTTCAATAGAGATAAAAATATTAAATGTTTCTTTTAGATAAAAATATTAAATGTTTCTTTCTATTTGTTTGAGCTTTGATAGATAGAGTTATTGATATATATTATTGGTGAAAAATTACCACGTGAAATTAATTGAGGTGCGCAAAAATTAATCCAACATCACGGTTAAAAAAAAAAAAAAAAAAAGGAAAAAGCTGAAAAGCGATATATATATTTGCACTGGGGTCGCAATCGTCGTTGATTTGGACTGATTTCGCACACTGTCCGTTTCGCCCTACTCACTCACTCTACTGATAATGGAGAATTAAGGGTTTTACACTTTGAAAATTTGGAGGTAAAAGTAAAGCAAAATCGAATGGAAGCCATTGAATCATCACTATACATGCATCACCAAAATCAACCTACACTTGACAAACACTACTTAGGGTTTGATCCTCAACTTCCCCACAAAACGCCGTCGTTTTCATCTGAACCCAATCCTCAAAACCCTCTTCAGAATCCACCAAACGCTGAGGAAAACGACGTTGATGATGAGATAGCTCTGCAAATCGTTGTTGAAGAGCTTCAGAATTTGGTGTTAAACCAGGCATTCAGTGAAGAGAGATCAAAAGGTGAATCCGTTAAGGCAAAATCTGAAAATGAAGATGAGATAGCGGTGAAAATCATCGACGAAGAGGTTCGGGATTTGGTGTTAAAACAGGCATTCAGTGAAGAGAGAGCAAAAGGTGAATCCGTTAAGGCAAAATCTGAGAATGAAGATGAGATAGCGGTGCAAATCATTGACGAAGAGGTTCGGAATTTGGTGTTAAACCAGGCATACAGTGAAGAGAGAGCAAAAGGTGATGTTCATGAAGGAAATGGAAGAGAACAAATCAGAAATGAATCCTCCATTAAGGAAATATCTGAAAATGAGTACGGAGATAAATATTATGAAGATGGTGGTGAAGGGGGTTCAAAAGAATGGGGATTAAATCATTATGAAGATGGTGACCATAGTTGGAGCGAAAATGGAAACGCAATTGATGTGGAAAATGAGAAAGGTGGTGAAGGGGGTTCAAAAGAATGGGTATTAAATCATTATGAAGATGGTGACCATAGTTGGAGCGAAAATGGAAACGCAATTGATGTGGAAAATGAGAAAGGTGGTGAAGGGGGTTCAAAAGAATGGGGATTTAATCATTATGAAGATGGTGATCATAGTTGGAGCGAAAATGGAAATGAGAAAGGTGGTGAAGTGGGTTCAAAGGAATGGGGATTTAATAATTATGAAGATGGTGACCATAGTTGGAGCGAAAATGGAAATGTGATTGATGTTGAAAATGAGAAAGGTGGTGAAGGGGGTTCAAAGGAACGGGGATTTAATCATTACGAAGATGGTGACCGTAGTTGGAGGAGAAATGGAAATGTCATTGATGTGGAAAATGGGAGAGGTGGTGAGGCGGGTTCAAAGGAATGGGGATTTAATGCGAATGGGAGGAGGTTGAATCACCCGATAAGACCTGATGCTGTGGATTGTGCTTATTATATGAAAACAGGGATGTGTCAATACGGCGTTACTTGCAAGTTTAATCACCCTTCCCGAAGACGAAACCAGGTATGATGTGATGGGTTTGAAGTAGCTTTAGCTGTACTTATTCTATGTTTTCTGGATTGAATGAATGGTTTTATTGACTATAAGGAGTGTTGTGGAGGGATCTTAATAGTAGAGGATTGTGGTGTTCTACTGGTTTGTTTGTTAATTACAGGATTATTAAATTTGTTTCTTGTGCATACTGCACTTCTAAACTAATGGGCTCAAATGGTGTAAAAGGATTCATATGGCGGACACCAACTAGTTTGAGATTGAGTGTTGTTGTTTTTGCTGCACTTCTGATGTAATGATGGACTTGGGGTGCAAGCTAACTGATTGCTGCTTCATAGCTAGTTGTTGGCACTTAAGGGGCATGATAAATCATGCATTGAAATGTGTGGAAAAAGAATGGTGAATTCATTTCTATTCTCTCTAAAGTAATGAGTTTTACCTGACATCTGCATGTGAGATGGATGAGTAGGATTAAAATTATCTGCTTTAGTAGGATGTGTGTCTGGAGGTTATGTTGATCTTTGTGGTGGTCTTTCTTGCATTATTGTTCATATGCTTAGGTTAGAACTTAGATCTTAAAAGCTTTTGTGATGCTTACAGTATTGAGTTCATTTGTCAATTTTAAAAAAAGTATTGAGTTCATTTGTGACTTCTTCAGCAGTGGGAAATGGAGAAGGGCACGCAAATGGAAGAAAGCGAGGAAAGAGCAGGGCTGATTGAATGCAAGGTTATGAAATTTATCATAGTTAAAAGCATGACAGACGAAGAAAATCTTTGATTCTTCTATGCTTGATCTTTTGCGACTAATTTGGTTTGATGTTGAATATTGACTATCATAATGTAAAAAATAATGTTATTGCTTTAACAGAAATGTCTTCATTTGTTTTTAGTGATGAAACTTATCCTTCTTGGCTCGGTTGTAAGTACTTAAAGTTTCTATACTGTATTGAAGGTAGCATATTTCCTTTTTTGGCTAAAATTTTTTCCTTTTCCATTAATCTTGCAGTATTACCTAACAGAAGGAGGGTGCAAGTATGGAAATGCCTGTAAATATAATCATAGTGGGAGAAAGGGTGCAATCTCACCTGTTCTGGATTTTAACTTTCTTGGCCTGCCAATTCGACCGGTAATGCTCCTTGCCGTCATTCAGAACCTTTTTTGAATTTGAGAATTATGTCCTTAAGTTTCCTTATCAAAAAAAAAAAGAATTATGTCCTTAAGGGATTTGTCTTCATTTAAGGGAGGGAAAGATTGCCCCTACTACATGCGCACTGGCTCCTGCAAGTATGGATCCAATTGCAGGTTTCATCATCCTGATCCTACTACAGTGGCTGGAAACAATCCTTCCTTTGGATACAACAATGATGGATCTGCTCTAGTACAAAGTGCCCCCTATTCACCAGTGTCTTCTTGGTCTTCACCACGAGCATCGAATGAGACAGCTCATTTCGTACCAGTGGTATATCCAGCAAGCCAAGGCATTCCTCCTCTAGGTCCACAATGGAACAGGTTTCAGGTAATTTATTGTATTATTTTAACTTCCTTGTTTCTGAAATAATTGTTCTGAAAGATGGGTCATCGTGTCTAATGCTTCAGCAAATCCCTATTTCATTAATTTAGAATATACTGAGTTTACTGAGTTCGGTACTTCTATTCCATGCAATGCAAGCTTGTTGGTTTTGATATGTAAATTTGAAAAAGGGAGATTCTACTAGTATATTTTTAGCTTATCAAAGTCATAGAATAGCAGTTAGTCAAGCCCCGCGTGCCATGTCATTCTATCTTGGTTCAAGAAACTAAATTTTTGTGGACACATGTTATAAAATATACTAGTCACTGCCAAGAAAAAGATTTTTCTATGATGTCATATGCTATGTGAATTAAGTGAAGTTCATAATCATTTTACTATTTGTCTTTGTTTGTAAATTGTAAAACTTATTTGACAGAGTATTTGCCTATTGTTTAACAAGTTTCCTCTGACTTGTACCTTGTTTGTTTTTGCTGATTCAGGCCCCGGTCTATCCAACCTCCGAGAAGAGCCTACCTAGATCTCCAGCATTTACTATGAACGATCCAGCAACTAAGACAAACTTCTATCCCCGACCTCAACAGCCATGGCTTGTTGAAGAATACCCTGAACGTCCAGGTCAACCTGATTGCAGTTACTTCATCAAAACAGGAGACTGTAAATATAAATCTAACTGCAAATTTCATCATCCAAAGACTCAAAATTCCAAGACAAACCCGAGTGTTCTCAGTGACAAGGGCCTGCCACTAAGACCAGTAAGTTTTTCTTCTGTCCAGATCTAAAAGCTCTTTGAGATTTCTTAGAAAAAATTTCTTTTGAGGCAATATGTAGGTGAAATATTTAGCAGGGATTTGAGGATACCTGCTCTTCCTAAAGTCCTTAATCTCTAGCTAATGTTTGAGGACACTTATAACGTATACTTCTCTAAGAAAATGTCTGAATGATCACCTCTCTGACTCTGCACAAGCAACTTCGTTAAGGAATACTTCTTAATTCCTTTTCAAGATCTTTGTTTCTCTGTTCTTATATAATAGTTGTACTTGCCAAGATTATAGGACCCTTTTTATTTATTTCAGATTTTCTAACAATTAATCTCAATTATGAACCAAATAATTGTGAACTTGTAATTTCCATACAAAGTTCATTTCTTTTTGTTTTGTAAATGTAGGGTCAAGCTGTCTGTTCATTCTATAGCCGTTATGGGATTTGCAAGTTTGGACCTGCTTGTAAGTTTGACCATCCAGAACATAACGGCAACTCAGCTTCTTCTCCCGGGTTTGCTTTTTATCAGCCTCCATTTGGCAGTCCTGCAACAACAGATGGGTTGGGGATGGCAAGGAAAGGAAATGGAAGTGGCTCTCTAGTACAGCAGTCTGTCTAAGAAATCTTTGCATCCATTTCATCCAGAATTTAGAATAGAAATCAGATGGCTTACAAACAGACTAGAAACTATTTATATATCCTTCAACGTTTTGTGTTGTCAAAAGCTCAAGCAAATAGGTTTTTGTAAATTATAGCATGTTTTTAGACTGCAGGAGGGTGTATGGATGATGATGCAGCAGTATGTCATTAGGAACTTTAACTTAATCGGAATATGCTACCCCTTTTTAATGTTAGTTCTTGCTTGAGCATGAAAGTTTAAATTTCAGGGAAGGATGACTTACTATGATACTTTCTGTTTTATCGAGCCCTGCTTTGATCTCTGGTTTGATGGTTGTACGTGCTAAAATTACTTGCTCAGTAGAGCATCATCACTTTGAACGTGAATTTGGCTATATTGTGCTTAATTCTTTTGAATTGAAGAAAATATTCTCCCTACTCCTATGAAACTTTGCCATGATTCATTTGAGCTGAGGGTACAGTGGATACAACCTCTACCCCACAAAGGTACGGCTAAGATTATTGTACATCCTATTCACCCCAAAACTCACTTGTAGGATTACACTTGATTCGTTGTTATTGTTGAATTTGTCATGAGTGCTTAAGTTAGAATTGAAAATTGTTCTACTTAAATTTAGAAATGAACATACTTGTTACTCCATTTCTTTCCGAGTCGGACCTAAACAACACTATGACGACTTAGGATTTAGCCAAGTGGTGCTATAAAATACAGTAATTTGAGATGATTTCTTATGTCCACTTATAAATTGAATAGAAGAAAATGATTTTTCAAGTCTCATGTTTGAAATAATGAATCTCTCGTAAAAAAGACATAAAATTAAAACCAAAAGGGCTACAAAACTAGGATCTTCTCAGTTCCGTTCAACATTAATTCTCAAATTACGTCTTTCTAAATTCTTCAAAGATGTTGGAAATTAGCTACCAAGAACGAGACCATTGTAATTCTCAACACGACAGAAAATTCCAGTAACTCAAGAAAATGAGCAACAACTTTGAAGGAAATAAGGTCATTACCAGAGCCAAAACAACAAATTCATATAGGAGAAACATTTCAAATATTAGTTAAAATACTTAATTAGATATTTGCCTTTGTCAAGGGTGAAAACAAATTTTACTAATTGAATCAAGAGGGGTCTATCCATACACATCATACGCTACATATAGTTTCCAGCAAATCCATCCAGTTAACCTAAAGATATCTAAATAAACAAAACTACCCAAGAATACAAATAAAAAAAGGCAACTCAAATCCTTGAACACTTTTTTAACCCATTCATGTAAAAAAGAACTTTATAAAATACTCTATTATTTGACCCACTAATTATCTACTTCTATTCCAAGCCACAAAAAAAATTTAACACCACGAAAAACAATTGGAACACCTAATCTTCAGCAGATACAAGTTGAGTTAAAATTTTCATGCAGCCGCCCAGCAAACAGAATCAGAACACTACAAACATCCAATTCAATCATAGAAAAAGCGAAAATCACAAAATATAACTCCAAAATTTCCTCAGAAACATGCTTCAAAAAGCTCAACCCAATTTAATCTCCGAAACAGTAAAACTTACACGAAACCATAAATTCCTATCAAGAAATGTTTCAAATAGCACAAAATTCTTCCAACACTATGGCTATGGGAAATTGAAATTATACTTCAAAAGATCAGGGATAAATTCCTCCCCTTCAAGAAGATGCCTTCGTATTTCTGGGAGCCAATTGAGTCTCAGGCTGCATAAATTAAAAAAATGTTTAGGATACTTGCAAAAGATCCCACAATTGAGACAACATAATGGCATTAACAAAAAGATCTCAAGATGACTGATGAAAAAGCAAAGGCAACTGACATAAAGTAGACACCATGTATTCAAGTTATGAGAATCAGCTATTAGGAAGAACAAGGAGACAGATAGAAACTATACCTCTTTCTTAACAGATTCTTCCTTTTCGGACAATACCAGCTCGATATGGCACGGATGTGACATATAAGCTGCAGAATGGCCAAGAGGTTAAAATCGTAATGCCTATCCTCAACTACAACAAGAACCACCAAGGAAATAAGAGGATCACTCACGATTGATTCTTCCATGAGCACGGTATGTACGGCGCCTCTGTTTCTGTGCTTGGTTTACTTGGATGTGAGTTATGTAAAGTGAATCCACATCCAAGCCTTTAACCTAAAATAAGATGAAAGCAACAACAAACTCATCTTTAGGGAAAAGCGAAAGCGAAGGACCGAGAGAAATGACATGATCCTACAAATTAGAACATACTTCAGCATTACTCTCAGCATTTTTGAGTAAATCTAGAATAATCTTTGCAGATTTGACAGGCCAACGTCCTTGTCCATTTGAGTGACGATCCTTCACCTGAGCAGTACGACCGACCCCACGACAAAAGCGAGTGAAGGGGATGGCTTGTTTGTGGGCAAGAACATCCTCCAAGTAGGTCTTTGCCTTGTTCAAAGGCATCTTCCTAAGGGCATGCGCTGTTTCTCTAGTATTCTACAGATAGATAATAAGTACACATCGAGTAAGGAAGGCATGCAAAGATTAGAATAACCATCAGAAATTACAGAACTGTTAAATATCACTCCAACTGATACAGAACTGTTAAATATCATTCCAACTGCTGCAGAACTGTACAGAAGAAAGAACATTGATCCTAGAGAACCAAGTGTCACCAGAAGAATAAATGTTCTGAATAAAAGTAGTCGAGGCAGAGTTTTGTGCTATCAGTGATTGATTGAGATCATGAACGCCTTGTATTTTACAACAACAGCATAACCAGTATATTCCCACAAAGTGGGGTCTGGGGAGAGTAGAGTGTACGCAGTCCGTACCACTACCTCAGAGGTGAGGTAGATAGGTTGTTTTCGATACAACGCGTTGTATTTTATTTTTGCAAAATATTATACAATGACAGTGATGAATAATCAGAGCCACTGAACAGGAAAGAGCACGAAGGAAAACAGACATAGTGTTCTCAAAATTAATGTCTGAAAATTTATGATGTGCCCTGATGAAATTATTAAAGCACCGAGTGGTCTGTGGAAGCTGCAACTTCTTTAATTAAGAGCCTCTTACATGGCAGATAGGCAAGAAAAATCTCCGAGATTAAAATGTCTAAAGTGCAAGCATTCTCAGCAGTCTAGTGAAGTACCAAAAACGGAAGACAAAAAAGTGCATCTACACTTCTACTTTGTGAACAAAAGCAGATACATGATTCAAATACAGCTAGTGCGATCATTCAAATTGCACGGTACTACCCTCCTCTGTCATACACTAATCGAAACAGAAAAGGCACACACCGTTATTTGCCAACAAACAGAGCCGCCGTGCTTATCACAAGTACTTTAGCTGAAATCACCAGCTTAACCCACACTTAGACTGCTTGGCCATCTACACACTTCACCAGCTTATCACAAGTAAAGGTTCACAAACTACTAAGGGCCCGTTTGGCCATTAAATTTATGAAATTTGAAAAAAGTAGTTTTTAAAGTTGTTTTTGAATTTTTGTGAGTGATTTGGAATGAAAACAACTTTTTGGTGTTTCCAAAATTCCAGAATTCGGACATTAAATTCCAAAATTCAACTCCGGGGAAAAAATCAAAAAATATTCATGGCCAAAAGACCACTTAATTGATGGATACATTTACTGTAACAAGGCAAAGTCATTATACTGGAATAGAAATGGAACATACAACTGATACAAATAAACGAAGTTCAATTTATCTTAAAACATAACTTAGTAAAAACTCTAGTCCAATATGCAAATGCGAAAAAAAATAATCCTGAACCCACACAACGCAACTCAAAAATAGCAGACGCCAATAGCTTGCAAAGCAGAAAATCAAAATTACACATAAAAAATATACATCACACACCTTGAAATGGACTCTGAGAGCCGAGCCCCTAGCCTTGCAAGCTGATACAACAACACAAAACCCATATAAAAAAGATCAAATAAATCAACACATAAAACACTGTTACACAATGATACAAACATGACAGTATTGAGTACTCACATTTGGTTGGGTTCTCTGGTTCATTCGAATACTTCACCTACAAAAAGCAAAAAAGGATTAACACAGAAATCAATGATTAGCACACTAATCAAATCAATTAATTAATTCGAAGGTTTAACGCATTGACTTACCATGGCTGCCGGTGATGTTGCTATTCCCCTGCAGCTGCTGATAGAGATGTCTTCTTCGAGGCTAGGGTTTTCGTGTTAAATTGAAATATATTCTGCTTATTACAGTTTTTGAAAAATCAATTGGGCTGTGTTCATTTTCATTGGGCCTTTTGAGGTATTTGGGCCCTTAACTTGTGTTGTGCTCCTCTTTTTTCTTTTTCTTTTTTGTAAAAGTTTCATGGATAATCTTCGGATAACTTATATAAAACACACATTTTTAGAACCTCATTTTTCTTTAAGACACTAGTTTACCTAATTATATTTTTTATCACTTTTTATACTTCGGATACATGCATATTTCACGCTGATTGTATGTATCTCAGATACATGGACAACTAATTATGAAAATTTTAATTAATCAAATCCCTTAATATAAGGCGAAAATCAAGGCATATATATGTGCTTAATTAATTTTATTTTTTTACTTTTTAAAAATAATAAATTCATTAATTTTATTAATATAAGACAGAAACATGTATATCTTGGTTATGTAATTTGATTACTTTTCATCTAATGTATCATTTTATATATATATATATATATATATATATATATATATATATATCTAATATTAATTTCGTGTATATTTTAATATGTATCAATTATTAATTTCATGTATATGTTTATATGTATCTAGTAGAACTTTCATGTATTTATTTGTATGTATCTAATATTAATTTCATATATATGTATATATCTAGTATTCATTTGATGTATCCAGTACAAATTTCATATATTATATCTAAAATACAATAAATTCAGTATTAATTTGATGTATCAAATATAATAATAAATTGATGGATCCAGTACCAATTTCATACATTATATCCAAATTACATGTATCCATAATCAACTTAATCTAGTGTATTAATTTGATGTATCAAATATAAATTTCATACAATAAATCCAAAATACGTGTATCTAGTATTAATTTGCCCCATTGAGACTTTTGATACATGTATCTGTGCAAAGAAGAAGAAGAAGAAGAAGAAGAAGAAGATGATGAAACACAAATCTGACAAAGATACATTCGCATGTACATGAACACTAAGTTACATATTCAATATGAATTAGTAGACTATGATACATGGGTACACATGTATATTCATCCTCCTCCTTGTCACCCTACGGCACCCGCCATCTACGGCACCCATCATATCGACTATTTTCAGAAATAACATGAAATTCTGATAGAGAAACAGAGATATCACAAGACGAAGCTTCTCAAACAGTAACAATAGTCATGGAAACAAAATAATACAGATCTGCCAGAGTTGGTGTTTTCAGCCAGCAAGAAATTAAAATCACAAAAAAAATGTAAACTCCAGCCAGATCTAAAGATGGGCGCAGAGGAGATGGAATTTTTCGGCCAGATCTGGACATTATCTTCCAGTCAATTTCGGTCATTTTCTTCCAGATGTGGTGAACGAAGACGAGCGAAGAAGACGAACAAAGGAAACTAATTTTGAGGCGAACAAAGAAAAAAGTGACCTTGATGTGGTGCCAGATGATGAAGAAGAGCCGATGGAGAGAGTTGAGAGAAACCAAATATTTTAGGAGAGAAAAGCTTGAATTTGGTGGTTTGAATTTGGGATGAGCGTGATTTACGTTATTGTAAAAGAGATTTGCTTTGGTGATGTATCTGATGTAAAGAAGAGATTTTTGGTAAAATATGGTATATTAAATAATTAAAATAAATTGATGGGAGAAATAATAGATATGATAGGATATTTAGTTCTTTAGGTAATTTATCCATAACCTATTTGAACACTCTCATTTAATTAGATTTTTCAAATTATTAAGCTGGTAACTAGTGTACGACAAACTTCATACATGTTGGAGCATGTTTGGATTGACTTATTTAAAGTGTTTTTAAGTTAAAATAAATTTTAAGCACCTTTGAAGTGTTTGAGTAAAATATAAAACTGCTTATAAGCACCCTGTTTAAGTCAAAATAATAAAAATAAGTCAAAAACTAGAAATCCTAATTTTTAACTTTTGGCTTATAAACCAGAAAGCTAAAGTCAATCTAAACAGGCTATTAGTTGTGTGTTTCGAATCCTATTGTAACTTGATGAAGTATAATGCTTGAATCAAAGCCTATTAAAACCATAAAAGAGATAATTTCATGGAGAATAGTTAAAAAGTTATTGTTACAAATTTGAAGAAACGGATCTTGAATATCGAATATAAAAAATGATCTAAATCAAGAGTGTATTGTTGAAAATTCGTGTAAATGTTGGCAAGGATGGAAATTGGTACGAGTTCAAACTTTTGAAAACTACTAGCAATCTCAACAACAACGTACCCAAAATAATCCTACAAAGTGGGATCTGAAGAGGGTAAAGTGTATGCAAACCTTATCTCTACCTTGTAGGTAGAAAGACTGTTTCTGATAGACCCTCATCTCAAGGAAAAAAAAAAAGTCCAAAATAATATATAGAAATAAATAATCGAAAATAAATAAGTCATGACAAAATACTATAAACAACCCAACAAATCATCCTAACAATAATACGATAATGGAAGTACAAAAATCAACAAATGGTAATGAAACTCAAAGGACAAGAAACTACAAGAGTAATACTACAACTAATAGTACAAAAAGGATAAGCGAGACACTGCTAAACTATCCTAATTTGTGTCCTCCATAGCCTCCTATCTAAGGTCATGTCTTCGGTAAGCTAAAGTCGTGTCATATCCTATCTAATCATCTCTCCCCAATACTTCTTCGGTATACCTCTACCTCTCTTGAAATCATCCATAGCGAACCTCTCACACTTTTGCACTGGGCATATGTGCTTCTCCTCTGCACATACTCGTACTATCTCAGCCTCGTTTCTTGTATCTTGTCCTCTATCGGGGCCATTCTTACCTTGTCCAAGACATCTTCATTTCTAATCTTATCTCTCTTAGTATGTCCGCACATCTATCTCAGCATCCACATCACTGCAACTTTCATCTTTTGAACATGAGAGTTCTTGATTAACCAGCACTTTGCTCCATGTAATATAGCCGATCTAACCACTGCTTTCCTTTAAATTTTGATGACACGTTCTTATCAATCTTGAACACACATATATATATATCAAAATTCAGATATTGATAGTTCAAGTTTGACGTTGATAAAGCCAAACTTTTAACACGTATTACAAAAAAAAATTGTTTGCACCAGCAGTATGCCAAACTTTAGACAAAATGTACCTAACTAAGTAAGCATTTGGACAAGAAATCATTGATTTGAATTTGAAATTTTATTTGTACATCCGATTTAAGTTTTACTTTTTCTCATAAATATGAAAATTTCACGATCTATGAAAATTGTCAAAACTTTTTCAAAAATAGATTGAGTTGATATGGCTGTTTGGAGAAGGAGCTGATTTTTAGGTTTGGAGGGAGAAGCGATGATTTTATGGAAGAATTACCTTTTTCTCAAAAAAAAAAATGAGTTGGTAAAGTAGGGGTAACGTAGGCTTGGATAATTACTTTGCAATAAATATGAATCTTTCTTTACACATTTTAAAATAGAAATGAACTACCAATCCTCAAGGCTTCTCAATAATTCAAGTCTTATCTTCTGTATTAGTTATCTTTTAACCCCCTTTTATTTGACACTCTAAATGAACAATGAGGTCAGAATCAACTTTCAGTTAAGGGGACACAATTTTTTTTTAACAAAGACAAAAATTAGAGCAATTCATCAGCACCAGTTTAACTGTCAGAATCAGAACACTTGGAATATCACAACAATTCAATCTTAGAAAAGGCAAGATCACGAAATAGAACTCCAAAATTTCCTCGGAAACATGCTTCAAAAAGCTCAACCCAATTTAAGCTCCGAAATAGTAAAACTTACAAAAAAACACAAGTTCCTATCAAGAAATGTTTCAAATAGCACAAAATTCTTCCGACACTATGGCTATTGGGACACTGAAATTATACTGCCAAAATTCAGGGATTCCTTCCTCCCCTTCAAGAAGATGCCTTTGTCTTTCTGGGAGCCAATTGAGTCTCAGGCTGCATAAATAAAGAATGTTAAGAATACTTGCAGAAGATCCCACAAACATAATGGCAGAAACAAAAAGATCTTAAGATGACTGATGAAAAAGCAAAGGCAACTGACATAAAGTATTAGGAAGAACAAGGAGACAGAGATAGAAACTATACCTCTTTCTTAACAGATTCTTCCTTTTCAGACAATACCAGCTCGATATGGCACGGATGTGACATATAAGCTGCAGAAAGGTCAAGAGGTTAAAATTGTAATGCCTATCCTCAACTACAACAAGAGCCACTGAGGAAATAAGAGGAGCACTCACGATTGATTCTTCCATGAGCACGGTATGTACGACGCCTCTGTTTCTGTGCTTGGTTTACTTGGATGTGAGTTATGTAAAGTGAATCCACATCCAAGCCTTTAACCTAAAATGAGATGAAAGCAATAACAAACTCATCTTTAGGGAAAAGCAAAAGCGAAGGAACGACATAAATGACATGATCCTACAAATTAGAACATACTTCAGCATTACTCTCGGCATTTTTGAGTAAATCTAGAACAATCTTTGCAGATTTGACAGGCCAACGTCCTTGTCCATTCGAGTGACGATCCTTCACCTGAGCAGTACGACCAACCCCACGACAAAAGCGTGTGAAGGGGATGGCCTGTTTGTGGGCAAGAACATCCTCCAAGTAGGTCTTTGCCTTGTTCAAAGGCATCTTCCTAAGGGCGTGTGCTGTTTCTCTAGTATTCTACAGATAGATAATAAGTACACATTGAGTAAGGAAGGCATGCAAAGATTAGAATAACCATCAGAAATTAGCGAACTGTTAAATATCACTCCAACTGATACAGAACTGTTAAATATCAATCCAACTGCTGCAGAACCGTACAGAAGAAAGAACATTGATCCTAGAGAACCAATTGTCACCAAACGAATAAATGTTCTGAATAAAAGTAGTTGAGGCAGAGTTTTGTGCTATCGGTAATTGATTGAGAACATGAAAACCTTGTATTTTATTTTTGCAAAATATTATACGATGACAGTGATGAATAATCAAAGCAACTGAACAGGAAAGAGCACAAAGGAAAACAGACATGGTGTTCTCAAAATCAATGTCTGAAAATTTATGCTGTACCCGGATGAAATTATTAAAGCACCATAGGCAAGAAAAATCTCTGAGATCAAATGTCTAAAGTGCAAGCATACCAAGAACAGAAGACAAAAAAGTGCATCTCACATCTACTTTGTGAACAAAATCAGATACATTCTTGAAATACAGCTATTGGGATCATTCAAATTGTACGGTACAACCCTCTTCTGTCATACACTAATCGAAACAGAAAAGACACACACCGTTATTTGCCAACAAACAAAGCCACCATACTTATCACAAGTATTTTAGCTGAAATCACCAGCTTAACACACTTAAAAAGGTTCAAAAATTACTAAGGGCTCGTTTGGCCATTAAAATTATGAAATTTGAAAAAAGTAGTTTTGGTTTCAAAATGAAAAATGGTATTTGGAAATTAGAGTTGTGTTTGGCCATGAATACTAATTGGAGTTGTTTTTGAATTTTGGTGAGTGATTTGGAGTGAAAACAAATTTGATGTTTTCAAAATTCCGGAATTCAACTCCGGGAAAAAGTAACAAATATTCATGGCCAAACAGCCACTTAATGATGGATACACTTACTTTAACAAGGCAAGTCATTATACTGGAATCTAATCACAAAAAAACAAGCTTGCTGAATCCAGAAAAATGGAACATACAACTGATACAAATAAATGATTTTCTATTTATATAGAACAAAACATAGTTAAAACTCTTGTAGTCCAATATGCAAATACGAAACAAAGCAGGAAATCAACTAAGATCAAAATTTAACATAAGAACATATATTACACACCTTGAAATGGACTCTGAGAGCCGAGCCCCTAGCCTTGCAAGCTGATACAACACCACAAAACCCATATCAAAAAAAAAATCAACATACAAAAACACTGTTACACAATGCTACAAACATGACAGTATTGAGTACTCACATTTGGTTGGATTTTCTGGTTCATTCGAATACTTCACCTACATAAAAGCAAATCCGGATTAGTACACTAATCAATGAATTAATTCGAAGGTTTTACGCATTAACTTACCATGGCTGCCGGCGATGCTGCTATTCCCCTGCTTCGATGCTAGGGTTTTCGTGTTAAATTGAAATATATCCTCGTTATTACAGTTTCGGAAAATTAATTGGGCTTTCATTTTCACTAGGCCCTTTGAAGTATTTGGGCCATTACGTTGTGTTGGGCTGTTTGTTTTTTTTTTTGTAAAAAATTCATTGAATATCCTATTTGGACGTTCTCATTTAACTTATAGTCAGATTTTTCAAAATATTAAACTAGTAAGAGCCTCTTTGGATTTGCTTAAAAAAAGTACTCCTTCCGTCTCATTTTATGTAGCACATTTTTTTTTTTAGTCTATCCTAAAAAGAATGTCATATTTCTATAATTAGAATAATTTTAACTTTGAAATTCCCTTTTTACCCTTAATGAAATGATTTACAACCACACAAATATATAACGATTATTTTGAACCACAAGTTTTAAAAGTTTTTTTTTTTTTTTAAACACCATGCCAAGTCAAAGTATGGCACATAAAATGAAACGGAGGGAGTAGCTTTTAAGCAATATGATTAAAAGTTGAAAATAAATGCTTATAAATAAATAGATAAGTGTTTGAATAAAAAATGTTGAAATTGAAAAAAAAGATGGTAATGTGTTTGGTAAACAAGTCCTGTTAAACATTTTTTTGTTGTAGGAGAAAGGTAAAGATGGGGAAGCAGGGTAAGAATGAGAGAAAATAGAGTATTTTTATATATTTTAGGGCTGAAAAGGGAGGGTAGTGTGGGTATTTGGAAAAATTATAAAGGATAAAATGGTAAATGTATTGGTCAAACTTAAAAAAAAATTTAAGCTAAAAGCAAAAAACTGGGGGTTCAAGCTTTTAGCTTTTTTAAATCAGTTTTTACTTTTTTTTAATTGCTTTTCTATTTTACCAAATACTCAATTAATCTAAAAATGAGATTAAAATCTAATTTGGCAGATTAAAATCTTATCCAGATAAACTCTAACCAGTGTAGGCAAACTTCATAAGAATTTCCTCCTTCTCCAGTTCGTTTCAAATCTATTATAATTTAAATGAAGTGTATAATGCTTGAATCAAAGCCTATCAAAATCATAAAAGAATAATTTCAATAATTTTTTAAATATATAAAGATTTCATGAAGATAATTAAAGAAATGTTAAAAAATCATTGTTACAAATTTGAAGAAGCAAATCTTGAATTTCGAATATAAAACTAAATCTAAATCAAGTGCGTATTGTTGAAAAATCGTGTGAATGTTGGTGAGGATGAAAATTGAAGTTGAAATTTTTTCTCTGAAGTGAACTTGAGATTTAAAATCAGAATTTTAAGTTGAAGTTGTATTTAAAATGAGATAAACAAACATAAATTTAAAATTAAAACTTGACATTATGATTTGAAATCACATGTCCAAAAGATACCTTTACACTTTATTTGGATGGATGTTACGTATCGTTTCATAATGTATCGTATTATATTATGTTGTGTTATATTATTATTTTGATGAACATAATGTTTGGATATTTTGTATCGCTTTTCGTCGTTACATAATGCCACATCAACAATTTGGAGGATAAATTTACAAGAAAGTAGGGTACGGGATAAAAACTATTATAGAAAGGTAGAGAAAAGATAAAATAGGATAATTAGATAATAACAAAGACAAAATTAGGCCAAAAAAAATAAAATAACGATACGATCACACCAAATCGATTGGTACATAAAATGAGACTTTTCGTCGTTACGAAATGATGGATTTAACGATACAATATAATAAAATTTAAATAATAGCCAAAACAAATACTCCCTCCGCTTAAAAAAGAATGACCTATTTTCCTTTTTAGTCTGTTTCAAAAAGAATGACCTCTTTCCTTTTTTGGAAACACTTTAATTCCATCTTTCCACGTGACATGTTTAAGACCACAAGATTCAAAAGTCTTCTTTGTTTTCTTAAACTCCGTGCCAAGTCAAAATAGGTCATTCTTTTTTAAATGGAGGGAGTATTATATTTAAACTAACAAGTAACAACACAACACAATACCATAGATAACAACCATCCAAACAAAGCAAATTTTAAACACTCAGCTTCCTTTTCTGGGATGAATGTGCTTGACCATTTGCTACTTGCTAGTGCTTTTGGTACTTGATAGTTCAGGTTCTGTTTTTTTTTAATCCTGCGGATTCTCCTCCTTTTCAATAAACATAAAAAGCAGAATCTATGTTCCTTGTAACCGTTGTCAGTGGCAGAGCCAGGACTTTTGCTAAGGATATTCAAAATATGAAGAAGTAAACAGACGAAGAAGCCAAAAGGAGGTTCTTCCGCCGAAGAGGATTCGGATGAATCCGCGTACGGCCCTACCTGGCTCCGCCCCTGATCGTTGTTAGGTCTCTGAATATTTTACAATTTTACACTTTCTTTGTAAAATTGGCCAGGAAAGACTTCTTCACTCAAGAAAAATACAGACATATTTTTAACTTTTAAAGTGAGTTTCCACCAATTGAACATTACTTTGTAGTCAATTGATGAACTTTTGTATTGCTTTGGATGAATAAAAGAAACAAAATGTTCCATCAAGGTGTTATTAGCACAATCAATGTTAACTGCAAAACTTAACTGAAGCATAAGAGATCAAGAAAGCAAGATGTTTAACATGCATGTGTCATTGAGGAATGATAGCAAATTGTAAAATTAAGGTTTATCTCATGCTAATCATAGTTGAATTGTTACTTCAAGAATAATATGATTTTCCTTCACCACACCATATTCCATCCATTTGGCACTCTTGTACAGACTTGTACAATCGATGCCACAGATAACCAACTCTATTGTCAAAGAAATAAGGAAACAAGCAACAATTTGGTACCTTGCATAGACGTAATTCAGAGTGAATATACAAGTTGCTTTGTAGTACATGTAGAATGATACTCATTTATCAAAGCTAAAGTCATTACTAGAGAAAGCAATGTCATCCAAACTGTTTTTTTTCTTGTTCTGTTTTGGATTGTCGAATTGTTGGAGAATGAAAAGAAAGGAACTTTAAGTCATGACGAAATGTTCTCTTCCTTTTGAGACAAGTACCTAAAGAAACACGCAGCATGAAGATCAGATTTTGTTTTTCACTCAAACAACGCAGAAGGTGATTAATAAAGGAAAGGGAAAGTTGATCCAGACGAATACATGAAAGGTGCTCAAAACTTTGGTTAAACGCCTAATCTGGGAGCAGAAATTGATAGTAACTACAACCAAAAAAGACCCATAACTCAGGCAATGTTACTATGGATTCCCTGATTATGCACTCGTGAATTGAGACACGTACCGCTGATGCTTTAGCCAACGTGAGAGTTGATAGAGCTGCACTGACTCATTTGAAGCATGGCAAGCCAGAAGAAGATAATTGCGAGGACGTACCATCCATGCGAATCTCATACACAATATTGAATATACACATAATACTGCAGCCAAAGAAACAAAAACAAGAAAATTCAAGTAATGGTCTGAAACTGAGACAACCATTTATGCAGGATCAGAAGCAAAGCACACCAGAAGGTGTTGATATACCAAAAACTTATGTCTGAGCAGTGACGGATCCAGAATTTAACCATTGGAGGTTTCTAGCGAAGTTAAAAATGCAGGTCTCATATATATATATATATATATATTTAATCCTATCTATACTTTTTTATTCCCACATATATACATGAGGTTCGAGTCTGAAGCCACAGGTCTGGCCAATCCTACAGCTTATATTGGATCCACCATTGTTTCTCCACATAAATACATGTGGTTCGAGTCCAAAGCCAGAGGTTTGGCCAAACCCACAGCTTATATTGGATCCATCATTGTTTCCGCGAGAGTCATTTTCCTTTTGCATCCAAAACAAGGATACATTGACCATTGTTCTAGTAATTTGGATTGAAAAATGCAAAGACTACTACAATTTCACCTGCAGTCATGTTGCCAGATATTGCATCTGGGGGCTTCTTTGAGTCCATCACTCCCTTACACATGAATTCAAGTAAATTTCAGAGACTTCAACATAATAAAAAAAATAAACCTATATACAAATAAATTAAATGAAGACAATCATCTGGGATTAGGAACATACAGAAATGACAAATCCCCAGTTGGCCATAGGACCCCAAAAGTGAGTTGTTTTAGGGCCAACAGGACTGTTTAAGAATGTCCGGAAGTAATTCATGATTCTGTAATTCAATTGCCTCTGCATAAATTGAAACAAACTTTAAATGCTAACAAAAACTCTGTTAATTCGTAAATCACATGTAAATTCAATCCTAATCATTTTCCTATTTAGTGAGAAACAAACAGGGAACTGGATCATTTCCAGTAAATAATATGAAAGGCCTCTTTGTTCTACTGAGTAACCTGTTTTTCTTTCCAAGTATGAGGAAACAAATATACTTCCACAAAACAAATTCTTTGAAAAACTTCGCAAAACCTTCAACTAGAGAGGCTAAACCAATACACGATAAGATAATCTCTTTTCACATATGAAAGAATTGAATCTTTTCATTTAAAGAACAATCCTTTTCACGGAATTCTCTTGAGAAACCTCAAGTAAAAACATAGAATCAAAATTCCCATTTTCTCTCCTATCCACTACAACAATTAAAAAAATCTACCAATTTCCCCCACCCCCACCCCCACCCCCACACAAACCAACCCAAGGATATGGCTTAGTGGTCAATGAAATGAATTGAGAATCATGAGGCCTCACGTTAATCCCACCAGAGACAGAAACACTAGGTGATTTTTTTCCCATCCGTCCTAGTTTTAATGGACAAAATTACCTAATACTGTTATTTTGGTAAGAGAATTACCCAATTAGTCTAGGCCTGACACCACGATTATCAAAAAGAAAAAACCTTACTCATGTTACAACAGGACCTTACCTCGTACGGTTATGGATACTGCAAAACAGGCTTGTGCAATTGTTGATGAAATTGAGCAAATGCACAAAATTAAATTTTAAATTCTCTTTTAAGAGTTGGAATAAAGGATAGGAAAGAAGTGTGCCTAATTTCTTTCATCAGAAAACGAAATGAAGCATTAATAGTAGTAGGAGTTAGGGTTGGTTCATTATGAAAGTGGTTAGTTACGTGACCAAATGGAAATCTACTTGGATTTGGACCACTTGAGTTAGAATGTCAGTTATGAATTTCACACTTTATTATTAGTCCAGACTTGTGTAGTTATCAGTTGAAACGCCCTGCTCTGCAATTGCCACCTGTGATTCTATCCAAATTTCTTCAAATCATCCAAATTTTCAAATTGATTCAGAGCCGGTGTGGATTGACTTATTCTAAGTGTTTTAAAGTCAAAATAACTTTTAAGCACTTTCGAAGTGTTTGAGTAAAATAAAAAAGTATTTTTAAACACTATTTTTAAGCTAAAAAGATAAAAATAAGTCAAAAACTATAAATCCTATCTTTTGCTTTTGGCTTTAAGCCAAAAAGCAAAAGTAAATCCAACCACCTACTCAAAGCTATTTGGATAATACATTTGGATTTGATTAATGAATTCAATTATAAAATATTATGGTTTTTCGATTCGAATATAGTTTGGGTATATTTTTAAACTGAACCAAGCGAGAAATCAAATTGTGTATACACGGCTAAAAAAATACTAGTAATAATTTGCGTCTAAGACTCTATAGCCTAGACCCAAATTCCAATCACGATATTCCCTCCCCTTCGATATTTCCTAGACGACTAGACCTATTGCGTCTCTAACTCTCTTGTTGATTGTTGGCTGCTGAATTTGTATGCTTGCACAAGTTGTCAAGCTTGTTTTGTCATTTATATGCTATTATATTTCAAAGTTTATGTATGTCTTGGTTATTTAAGGCTGCAATTTTAAGATTTCGTTACTTTTGGTTATATTTGCTCTAAAATTGAAATGAAAATAATTGTTTGCTTAAATTTCGAAACCAAATGAATCGATTTGTGTAACCGAATCAAATTTGACCTCGAATGCATCGAATTTGGATGAGAAATTTTACAAATTGAAATTTGAAATTTCAAACCAACGATGGCCAAAATCGAACCGAACTGATTCGTGCACAAGCTTACTTGGAGCGCCAATTTATTTTTTTGGAACATCTTTTTAATTTTGTGAAATTAAATTTATAGGATTATGTGTATATTTTAAAATTAACATATAAGTATTTTACATACTTTCTAGAAATACTTTATAAACATGAAGTAGCATATTTAGATTTATATGAATATAAATTATATAATTTCTTATATACTCTCTTCGTTTCAATATGTAGAGTTGATGCCATGATGAAAAGATAACTTCTACCTGTCTCTGAGTTTATGCCTAATGGAAGCTTGGATAGCCATATTTTTCAAGGGAAAAAGCCATTTGACGTGGCCAATAAGATACAAGATTGATCAAGGCTTGGCTATATCTACACCAACAATAGGAACAATGTGTGTTGCATCATCTCTTGGATGGTTGTTTCAACATTTTTCTTTGAGAAAGGTGAGAAATATTCATCATCAAGACGAAAAAGGATATACAATCCCAATTAACCTAATGTAACAAAATAGTCTTTATCAGAAAAGTGAAATTTATCCCAAGATAGAGGATGTGGTATAAGAGGAAGCTCGGATACTACAACAACAATATACCCAGTATAATTCCACAAGTGGCGTCTAGGGAAAGCTCGGATAGTAGTTGCTAAAATAACTGGTTTTTGGTCAAGCGCGCATTTGTCTTTGGTGCTTAGCATCTTCTTAAAACTGCCTCATCCTCAGCCTCTTCCTCGTCCCATTCAGCTGGGATCTTCAAAAAACTCTTTTTCCTCTTCCTGCTGCTGATAGCTTGATACTCTTGCAGATTTTCCTGTCTTCGTTCATCAATTCCTCGTGCTACTCTCTTCTTTTCCCCATTATGTTGGCCAAACTACAAACACCATTAATGTTACCTTCTTCAGCAACATATGAAACATGTTTTTTGATAATCATTGCATGTCTTAAAATCTATGCTGCAACTCATTGAGCAATTAGCATTGAGCAAGTACTGTAACATAGCTGATACAAGTTCATCGATTATTAGCAACCTAATTTTAAGGTTCAGGTAGCGTTCTATTTCAATTACATTTCAAACACAATGGCAATGCCATCATCAGTCAAACTGATATCGGAATAAGAGCTTCCAAGAACATTGCGTAAACTGAAAGACAAACCATATAATGTGATGAAATATGCAGGCAGATATGTACACATACGTATATATAAACTGTTTTTCTGATCTAATGATTTTTTTCTTTTTGGGTTCCATATGCGTAGAGTACATTGGAGTTCCAAGACAAAAGTGAGTCTGCACATGCAAAACATTAGGTACAGAGTCTAGAAACAAAAGCATCATCTCAACCTACGATTTCTTGCAAAGATGAAAACAACAAAGCACAAACTGCATACAAACCAAATGCATATCATAAATTAATAAAAGAAGCAAATCTAGTTCTGAAGCAACAAGAATTCAATGCGTACCTCAAACGTACATCTTTATAAACAATATTCTCATAAGAAACCCTAAAGCAATATCAAATTGCTAAGAACCATTCAACTATTACAGTGTGAAGGTAACCATTTAAAGCAGAATTTACAGGGAAAGGCAAGCCGATTTAATGAACAAGCATATACCAATTAGCAAAGCAAGACATCTACATTATATAGTGTAATTTGTCTAACCTGCCATCATCTCTCCAAGACTCGAATAGAACGGGCACACTGAAGTATGGCTTATCTTCAGCAATTTGCAGAATTGGACTACTCTTAGCTGAGCAATTTGAAGCAGGAGCGTAAAATCATACAAAATTATTCTAATATAATCACGTTCGAAATTGGTCAATAACTTTCAAAAGGCTATAGGTCTCAGAATCTGGCCTAGCCCCTCCAAGAATCATTCTTTTAAGAAGATTTGGATCATATACCTTCCCCTTAACATATGCCTTAATTAACGCATTGTACACAAAGGTATACCTAGTATAATTTGCTTTCTTCAGTTCTTCAAACAACTTTTCAGCATTCTCTACATCGCCATTATCTGCAAATATTTCGATTATTGCAAGAGTAGTCTCCAACCATGGAGTTGATCTTTTCACCTTTATGCTTGCTTCCATATCCATCCCCAGTTGAAGAGTTTTGATGGCCTCCTTAATTAACCCCGCTCTCAAGCAACCAAGAGCAAGATGCCGAAAAGTAATGGCATTTGGCTTGCACCCACTTTTCTCCATCTCCTTATACAATGCAGTGGCTTTGGTGATAAGTCCATGCCTACAATATACAGCTATCAACGAATTGAACTGCTCATTTGACTTCAAAGAATTCCTTGATTTCATTACTGACCACAGGTCTTCAGCTCGACAGAGATCTCCAATCCTACCAAATGCTTCGATCGCCAGGACATAACTCTTAGACCTGACATGGGAAAGCTCCAGAATGACACCCCATATCCTCTCCAAATCATTCTGCTTTCCCAAATATCCATACAGTATGACAAGAATGTCCAATGTAGACCAGTTTTGCCCAGTTGCAGACTTCTCAATAGCTTCAATATAGGTCTCACAAACTGTATACAATCTAGCCACAACATGTGCAGTGGCCAATATGCAGTAAGATACCTCATTCTGTTCGACTTGTGCTTTCTTCATGTCACCGAACACTTTTAATAGGCCTTCAATATTGTGTTGATTTGCTTCTATCTTGAGCAGAATATTGAAGGTCGAAACATGTGGAGTAACCTTATCGGCTTTCATCTGCATCAAGATTTTAGGTATGGACTTCTTGCGGCTTGGCGAGGAGTGGAGAATGATGAGATGATTGAACACCAAATAAGATATTGGATGACCCAGCTCTCTCATTTTCTTCATATATGCTAGTGAAAGCCTTATCTGGCCTCTGTCCAAGCATCCGAGTATAAGATTGTTGTAGAGCAATTCATTCTGGAACTCAGATGGAATTCGTGAGAATAGGCTTTCAGCTTCTGATATCCCATGAAGCTTAGAAGTGAATTCTAGTAAATATGAGTAATCTAGTTCCTTTGGTCTGTATGGTCTCTCCCTTATAACCCATTCCATCACCTGTGAAAAGCGCAGATATTGCTTCATATCAATACAATTAGAATTGAAGTTCTAAATGAGCACCAAATTCTACCTATTTCAATGATAACTGAATCTAACACTCAAAGGCTAGTGAATACAGCCAGATTAAGAACCACAAAGATTGTCAAAGCAACTACATATGCATGATTTGGCATTATGACAAGTAAGACTTGAAATTGAGCTCAACAATAGATAAAGCAAATTCAGTATATTGAAAATGCCAGAATAGCTAACATGGAACATTACACTCTGCACCAGCTTTACCTGAAACATGTGACAGAACAGATCAAGACAAAGTTCTCCTCTTTTCCTAATACCTTTACTACTATTACCCCATAGATTTCTCACACAAACATATAAACTGAACTGTAGTGATATTCTCAGTAGGTTAAATACTTCACGTATTTCATAGTAGGTAAATGCCCATTTTCAGATTTGGCAAGAGAAGACAGAGTAAAAGAACCTCAAGAGCACGCTTGTTGAATTTGCGTTTGCGCAAACGATTGATAGTGTGGAAAATGTCACCTCTATGAATAGGTAGACCATCACCCATCCAGCTTTGAAAAGTGGATCCAATGGACTCTCCTATGGGTACGGTTTCAATTCTTTGACTTAAGCTGTTCCTTGTTGTCACCATTCCCCGCTTTACCAAGCTTTCTTCTTTTTTCGGTTCTGAGTTCTCTGAAGTAAAATTTGCATTGAATATTTTTGAACAAAAAATGTGACATGAATGAATACTTCTTTTGGACAAAGATATAACAACTGTTTGATGAATTGCACTAGTGATTCTCTGTTGCCGCAAAATGGATACGAAGTTCATTGTTGATATGAGAAACAAAACCTGCTTTACTCATCAGGACTGTGTAAGGAAAGAATTGTCCTGAAATTATGTATTCAGCATCACTAGTCCACGGAAACATAAGAGTGAACCTGCCACGGTTTGATTAACGAAAAAAAAAGGATTAAGCTTATGGGCGGTTGCTAATCAGCAGTCATTTTGGTATACAAAACCAGTAATAATAGCTTCTAGCATTCTGATAGCGCTGTTTTTAGGATGGATCTTTTACAGATGTATTGGATTTAGATGCAATCAAAACCAAGAGCAAAGCCAATCTCGTAAGAATATAATAATCAGTACTGTACACAGAAAACTACATGCTGAAAATATTATTAGACTACCTTAAGTTGACTTGCGTGCTAATCTAAAAAGACATGGAAAAATATAAAAACAACAGTGAACTGGAGCAAAATAGGATTTGGATATGATGCATCTTTTCAAAGACGTTCTCATGCATCACATCTAATCATTTGTTTCTCTGTTCTAATATGCATGTGACAAAATGAATAATTGACTATGATCAGATAAAAAAGCAGGGTCTTACAGTTCTAGTCCAACAAAACTAACTGAATAGTTACACATATAGACACCTACGATCATAAAATAGCTCAGTTTTATTAGAATTTTGTTAAAAATCTTTGGCAAGAGAACACATTTTCCTGTATGTAAGTCAAACTATATTCCAATTAGGGGTAAACTCAAGAACAAGAATTTCCAAAGATATGAGCTTTAACAATTTTGGATAAATCCAAAGAATCTCATCCAAAAATTAGGAAATACAAGTACCCAAAAATCCAAGTATCAATAAGCTGCCCGAAAGTGTAATCCTATATATTTACCAGCTCTCTACACCCAAAAGGCTAAATCTTTCACATAGGCACATAACAAATTTCAAGGAGGATGAAGATGCTAGATCCCATCCCACTCCGAACTTTATGTTTCAAGCACATTGGCATTTCATTTTAACCACAAAGAGGGAACCTCGGTAAAAAGAAGGGATGGTTAAACGGAATCAAACCAAAGGGCAATAGCTGACAGTGATTGTTGTAGCGGGAACTGAAACATTGGAAGGAAAATCAGATATTGAAGGAATACCTCAAGTAATCACCATTTGACCCTACAACAGTTACAGTCTTTCCATCAAGATGAGCAGCATTGCTGCAGAAATCATTAAGGTCCTCAAAGAACTGAGCTTCATCAATGTCAATCACATCCACCTATCAAGATATGGAGTTACTAGGAGATAGAAACACACACGCTTTACTGAGATAATAAAAGTTAAAAGCGAGTTGCATAATTCATTTTGCCTAATAAGTTCTTTTCTAACTACTGCTATGTCAATCTTCAATTAAAAAAAAATTAAGTGTATTTCAGTTCTACCTCATGCTTTCTCATCAAAGTGACATAGCATACTAGCACATATTGGATCATTTTATCCTAATATGTACAGCAATGTAACAATCAACTGCACTCTTTTCCTTTTTCTCATGAAATAAAGTAGAAAAAGGAACCATTTAAAATCTCACACCCCAAAAAAATTTCAACATCATATACTAAAAATTTGATAATAAATGTTGACAGTAATAGCACCCACGGGTGTGGCCTAGTGGTCAATGAAGTGGGTTAAGCACCATGAGGTCTCAAGTTCAAATCTTAGCATAGACAAAAATACTAGGTGATTTCTTCCCATTTGTTCTATCCCGTGGAATTAGTCGAGGCGCAAGCTGGCCCCGGACACCACGGTTATCAAAAAATAAAAGGTACACTAACTGGAATTTTTCACAACACCGTGAAGTTTAAATCCAGTAGCTAACTAGCATCTCGTCTCTTTACGATGTTGCACGGTAAAATTGAGGAAGTAATTAGAAATAACAACATATCCAGATACAAGGGAAAATTAAATAACAACAATCAATGGTGAGATATTCGTCTATTTGGAAATTTAAAGCAGAAATACAAGTAAATAAAAAGGTAAAGGAGCAGTAAGAAAAACGTAGAGCAGCTGAGATAAACTTACTGATGGCCACTGAAATTACAGAGAAAAGGAGTATACTGATATGGAGGAAACGGCTACGGAGGAGAAAGAAGAAAAGAAGAGGAACAGTAATCTATGGGGAGAAAAATGACAAAAATGGTCCATATGTTTGGGATAGTTTCAAAATAGTCCATAAAGTATGCTATGGATAATTTTGGTCACACTCTGTTTGCTAAATTTAATGGAAATTGTGAGGGGGAAAAAGAACTTAGTGAGAACTCATATTTATCTTTTTATGCCTATTTTGGTCTATTTCTAAAGTCACCCACTTTTTTTTTATGTGCAATTTATGTTATGTTTGGCGTAATTTAGTATTTAATACAGTTTTTTGTGTTTAATTTTTAGGATTGGAGGAGACTTTTCTAGTGTTTATTGCGCTAAATCTATTATTTTTCTTTCATTTTACCATAAAATCTATCCGACATAATTATAAAATATATGACGGAGATAAAAAAGATGTTCACTTTCAACAAATTTAAAGGATCAAATTGTTCAGAGCATATTTTAGGGACTATTTTGAATCTACTCCCAAACATAAGGGACCATCTTTGTCTTTTACTCTAGTCTAGGGCTTTTGTTAGTGAGGGTATTGTTGAAATTAAAAAGGATAAAAAGGTAAAATAATTTGTCAAAACAAAAAATATTTTAAAGCTAAAAAGTCACAAGTTCAAATTACTCGGTTAAGACACAACCTTCTCATGTTTCTTTGATGGACTTGTTCCAGCAGTATGACATTCCAGGTTAACTCAAAATTATGCAATCACTCTTGAATATCATTAATGTTTTTATAGTTTACACACTGTATCACCTTCCTTATACATAATTTTCAGTTTCCTCAAATGGATTTCTAGTATCTCTCAAGTGAAAATGTCGAAACTGATTAGTGTAGAAGTGAGAGTAAAGATTTAGCTAACTATTTGGGTTAAAATATAATAAATGCATGCAAGGGAAATAAATTAGAGCTCAAATAAATTATTACAGCAGTAATTAAACATGAGCTAAATTATGTTATTGATTTATCAATCTCCAGCTCTCAGGGGCAAAGCAATCAGCAGCACATGAAGATGCTTTGACCAAAGGAAGTACAAAGTTATCGGTTTTAAAACTTTAACATATGAACTAAAACAAAAAGATCAAACCCTGTTTCAAAATTTTCAATAATGCTACTCAGCTAAGAAAACGGAAAAAGAAGAGAGGAGAAAATGCAGAATAATGATAAATCGGGCCATCTTCTACTACCAAATTAACAGGTTCCTTTTCCGCGGGCAGCAAACGAGGCTACAGTCATTGTATAACATAAGTGATCACCCTTTCAATCCTTCTTCATGAGCAAACTAAGTATGGGGTAAACTTCTACATAACCATCCCACCATCGATGGTCAGAACCTGTAAACGAGACAGATGTCTTAACGTGAGATAGCAAGAGACAAGCTTCGGATAAATGACAGATGAAACCACATAACACGGAAGTACCTGTCCAGTTATATAGCTGGCTGAAGGATTGAGTGCCAGGAATTCCACAAGTCCAGCAACATCTTCGGGTTGACCATAGCGTCCTGTATTATGTGAAACAAAAGTTAGTCAACATAGCTACGGTTTACAGGAACTTTGTTGTTCTTTAATTTGTAAGATATAGATATGAACTATATTTCCTAAAAATTAAAATTGAAATAGTAGTTAGTTTTACTAGTTTAATAAAAGAATCTTTTATATATAGCAAGTACAAAGTCTATGAAATGTTGGATGCAAGTTGAAGAAGGGGATATCTACCTTCTATCAAGATTCAAGCTCAGTTGATGATTTTCAGTTCAGATTTAATTTTATTCGTTTATAGAGAGAATTTCTATTGATGCACATGAAATCTGGTTATTGCATCTGATGTTGTCTTATTCTACTTGGAGTTTAATCTTAGAAGTCAAGTTATAGACCTTTTCCTCGTCTTAGATGTGCAGGGAACTCGTCATTATGTTGAGATATAAATGCCACGAACACTTTAAGAGACATCTGCTCTTACCTAACGGAATACTTTGCAAAAGTTTCTTTTCAATGTCTTCACTTAGCTGGGCAGTCATATCAGATGCAATAAATCCAGGGGCAACAGCATTAACCTGTCGAAAGGTAAAATTCAGCATAAATAACCTAATTATGAGCCATAAGAGTCATTATATCGCCAACGAAAGAAAAAGAGAGAGACAACTCATTAGTTTGTCCTCGTCAGAAATAGTTCCTTTATAATATGCTTTACAAAATCCATCATAACTAGCATTAACTTAAACAGCTAAGGCAAAGTGATACAAACTAGGAGCACTTACAGTAATATTCCTGCTGGCATATTCTTTTGCGACACTCTTGGTTAAGCCAATGACTCCTGCTTTAGCAGCACTATAGTTGGCTTGCCCGGCATTGCCAACTAAACCAACAACAGAAGATATGTTGATGATTCTTCCCTGCAAAGTGTAGACCATGCCTAAATAAAAATTCTGGAGTATATAAGGAACAATATAAAAATGAATTCCATTGCTTTGATATTAGGGATCAATTTTTTTCCAAGGACCAGAATATATCACTAGATAAACATGATGGCAACAGTCTCATTTTTTGATAATGAACATGATGGCAACAGTCTCATTAGTTGGCATCTCGCACAACCTGACTATTTTAACGCACTCAAGGATCACTTAATTTGTTTCTTGTTTTGTATGAATAACAACTAGTTCAAATTGATTGAAAAGGTATGTCAGGCGTCAGCAATATAGCAGGAGACAGAATCTAAGAAAATGACACCAGCAACTGAAATCCATGAAAAGGAATAGCTGGAAACAGATTCTGAGTCACATCAAAATCCTTCCATCAAAACCAATTTCCAACACGACAACATCCAAATTCTGAAGCTGAAATCAACTCAACTTTTGATGCTTCTAACAAGAGAGGAAACTAACTGATGTGACAATTTTACTGTAGCATTATGTTATCTTTTAACGCTAGGTGGGAATGAAGTTATAAGCTATCTCCCTTCAACTAATGTATCATTATCTTCTGTCCATTTTCCTTCAGTTCAGATAAGGGAAGTATTTTGCCCATGACCTGTGAAATCAATGTAGTGCAAGTGTCACACATTGTCAGCCTGTCGTTGTGTTTCCAATTCCTTTTTTATTTCTACTTTGACTAGCATGCGAGTCCAAGAAACCAGGAACGGCAAATATAACTTTGGTTATTCTACCCAAAGGCTAGGGATGACCCTTGCCCCACATGATTGTTCTAGTGATATTTCTGCCATATATGAAGTTTTGGAAAAGGCTAGTGTGGACGACCTCAATGACCACCATGTGGTGAAGTCATTGTTTATAACTGCTGTAGAGCCCATAGAGCGAAGTCCTTCATTACCTGTGACGGATCTCTTCGGTAAATAAACACATGTACTTCCCTTTATGCAACAGTTTCCGAAAACTTGAACCTTTCCAGACAAATAATATTTTTCTGAAGTGCAAGAGGTAGACGGACAAATTTACCTTTTTCTTTTTCATCATGATTTTAGCTGCAGCCTGCAACAAGAAGAAAGATTCCTCATAAGAACCTTATCTTAATAAATACATACAGGTTTTGGGAGGAGGGATTGGGGGAGACAACTAAAATACCAATTGAAACACAGCAAGCGTATAGACCTGTGTGCAGAGAAAAACTCCTGTAAGATTCAAGTCAATAACGTCCTGCCACTGGGACTTTTTCATTCTCATCAACAAGGTATCACGCGTGATACCTGAAAAGAAGAATAAGAGAACTGCTGAGTGGAAATTCTAATAAAACTTGATGCAAAACAGGATGACTGTTGCTAACCTGCATCAAAAAATATTGTTTTACTTGTATATTTAGGGTAAAAACATGTTCCTCTCTAACTAGAAAGTTGCGCAGATATTTTTGGATGCTTAATGCCACAGCACAAATGTTAACTTGTTGGTATTATCTTGGTGCAAAATTAATTAAATGATCTTTTTGACTTGTCCCCACAAAAAAAAAAGTGGTAGCTAACCTGCATTATTGATCAAGATATCAACTGTTCCCCATCGATCAACCACCTGCAGGTGTGACACTTATGAGGTGCAATTCAGCTGACAACTACTGCGATAAGATCCACCATTTACTAATATTACTAACAAAAGAGAGAGCTTACAGTTTTCATCATGGATTCTACATCTTCTTCTTTTGAAACGTCGCCTCCAAAAGCCAAGGCTTCGCCGCCACATGCTTCAATCTACAAAATATGACTTCTTGAATCAGTCTAAAGTTTGTTTTATCACTATATTTTAGTCATCAAACCAACTAAAATTATTTTGTTGAGAATGGTGGGTCCATACTCCCCCAGGTTTTGTTAGAGCACTGTCATAAAAACGTGGGATTTAAGTGGAAACAAGGTAGAGGGGCAGGCTCATACTCCCCCAAGCTTTGAGCCTGTGGGCAAATGGGTTTGGGCCAGTTAACTCACGTAGGATTTCTCCGTTATAAAAGAAAGTTAACATAGTTACTATGTAATTATATAACTTAGTTCTCATGCATCACATCGAATCATTTCAAACAATTATGTTTTCTATTCTTGGCTAATCCTTATCTATCAAGAAGTGTAAGTTTAGGTTCAGACTTGTGTATGGTTTCAGTAATCTTCATGTAAGTTCCATCCAAAAACATGGGCAATCATAGATTGCTTTAGATTTATCTTAGTCTTGTAAATGAGCGAAAGCTGCTCTTATTCTACTCAGTCAAAGATAAAGAATGTCTTCTCATAGTCCTTACCTGTGCCAAAGAAAGATATCTCATAAGCTAGAAGGCTTGATAGAAAATTGTCTGACACTCATTTGACAAACACTTCCATCCATTGTTTGATTGCTATTAGATTTGAAACACTCGTTGACTACTTCGACGAGCAATCATTTATTCTTGGGTGTGGGAACAAGTTATAAGGTTCATGTTTTAGGCTGTCTCTCACGTTCCTCAAAAAAAGAAAAGATCTTTTCTGAGTGAACTTTATGCAATGCACCTTAGAACTATTTTAAATTTGTGAGGTCCCCTAAGAGTTGACAATCTGAAGGACAATATAATTAATCCAGCAAAAGTAAAAGCAAAATAAGAAATCACATGGAAGATGGAGTATTCTGCATGGTACAGATACTCTTCAACACGCCAGAGAAGTTAAAGATACAGTTCATGTTTCAAGTAATTAAAATGAAATTTTCAGTTGGGAATGGAAGTACAGGGATAGTAATCTATACCAAAAACTAAACTAAATTATTACTTACTAAAAAAGGAACACATACCTCTTTGGAAACTTCTTCTGCCTCCTTTGAAGATCTCGCATAGTTCACCAGGACCTGCCAACAACATTGAACATTATATCAGGCAGGTAGGGAAAAAACTTATAAATTGATGAATAGTAATGCCTGCGTATCCACCTATGTCAGCTAATGAATATAACTGGAAGGTTTTGAAAGAACTTAAATCTAAGGAATCCACATTTTGAAATGCCTGACTTCACTTAGTAAACACTAAACTAAATAAGAAGAAGATGTTGAGGAGGAGGAGGACCCGCTTCTACTCTGCCCCTTATAAGCTTCTGCTTATTAACGGCAATTTCACCCAAAAACAATATAGAGTAACACAAACTAGTAATGTTTAAACATTTTACTCTAAGACGATGCACAGAGCAAAGAAATTCATTGTTAGCAAACAGAGAGAGTACTTCCCATTGTTTCACTTTTTAACTGTTGCCTACGGAAACAACCTCTCTATCTCTACGAGGAAGAGATATGGTCTGTGTACACTCTACCCTCCCCAGACCGCACTTTGTGGGATTTCACTGGGTCTGTTGTTGTTGCCTACGGAGACACAACTTGAGCAACTACCATAGCACCTTAAAGCTGATGTTCTTTTTTACATTGAAATCACAGAGGTCGCCAACCGGCCAACTAAATTGATGAATACCATAGTGTACAAACGAAAGAGTGAAATTAGATAAATTCCAGTAATACACTGGGGCTTTGGTTCAATGGCAAAAGGTACTAGCGGATGTGTGGGTAGACAGGTGTCACGAGTTCCAAACCTAGTTGTTGAGCAAACTCGGGCATTTAAGAGGAGTTGGATAGATGCGCTAGCCCATGATCCACCAAGTTTCAAATCAGAAAAAGCAAATTTTCTGGTATTTTCTAGCAGTTAACACTCCTGTGTTAATTAGTTGCAGTTGGAAGGCAAAGAATCTCAAAACCAAATGGTTTTGGTATTTTAAGAAATGGAACACAATGCTGACCTTACAACCAGCCTTTCCCAAAGCCAAAGCAATTGCCTTCCCGATTCCTCTAGAAGCCCCGGTGACAATAACAACGGGAGCTTCAACTTTTGCAGCAGCTTCAACTCCTGCTTGTTCAGTGGTTGCCACCTGAGCTCTCACACCTGATCATATTACAATCCCATTATACATCTATACAACTGATTATAAACAGAGGAACCTTTTTATTTTATTTTTGATTGGTGAAGGTATTGTATTAAAAGCAACAAAACTGCTGGCAAGTATTTCCAGAGGACAATCTCATTACAAATTGTGTAATGAACTCAAAAAGTCAATCATTGGCTATTGCCATGTTGCACCAAAAAAAACAGAAGAGAAATGCATATTTGCTTTAAACTAATTACAGATTCCTTTTTGCTTTCAAAATTCTCAAATTTCCTTCCTATAAACAGAGGAACGTACATAGAACCACATAAGAGTAACACCTAAAATGAAATCGCGGAAGGGGACTGAACTCCAGAACTTAGAGTCAAATGGTTCGAAATGAGAGTGCTATTGTATTTATTTATTACTCCTTCAGTTCACTTTTACTTTCCAGAGTCAATTTAACTAATTCTCGGAGATTTAAATCGAATCAGATTAATTCAATATCTTAAAACTAAAATTCAAATATTCAAAAACTATACATAAGTTGCAATTCTTCTATGAAAAAATACATCTTAAAATGTTTGGTTAAAGTCCATGTAGTTTGACTCTCATAAAGTGAAATATGATAAGTAAAAGTGAACATACATTTCACAGTAAAAGAATAGGACTCAGGATTTAGAGTCAATAAATGGAAAGCAGTGAGCTGCTGAGAAGGATTAGATCCGTCTCCACAATGAAGTGAAATACCTGAAGAGGCGGAAGAAGACCAGCGGCACTGCAAGGGTAGTGATGGCTGAATAGGAGCAGAAGGAAGGCGGAGATGTGAGAGCTGGCGCCGGATGGAGGAGCTTGCGACGGAGACGGCGGAGGATTTGGAGGTGGCGGCGACGGAATTGAAGGCGAGAGTGGCCATTGAACGGAGTAAAGTTGCCAGGTGTGTAATGGTGGAAGATGGATCAGTAGTGGGGGAGAGTTGAGACTTTGTTGTAAATGTTCCGATGAAACCAAGGAGCCTCCTTAGTCGTTGGTCGATTCAAACAAAAAAGAAAGAAAGAAAAAAGTTTGGGTACACATATAATAAAGGGAAATGATTAATTTGTTACTTTGTTATTCACTTGTATTAAAAATATATTTTTATTTTTACTTATTATTTTTAATATATTAAGTCTATCCTCAACATTTACTTTTAATTCACTAGATTATTTTTCAAAATCTAAAATTAAAGATCAATTAACATAAGTATTGGTGAAATAGTATCTAATGAACGTGTAAAGTTTAAACTTGACAAATAAAAATGAACAGAGAGAGCGTAGAAAGGTTTGGTGACTTTATTTTGAGCTTTACGTTGGTGTTTTGCACCCATTTGGTCGCGGTTAACTAAGGGATCTAGTTATTATTGCTTAGTAAGTGAGTTACTCATGTACTCCCTCCGTTTTTTTTAGTTGTCATGTTAAGACTTTGCACAACCATTAAGAAAAATTAATTAGAAGTGTAATTTGACTCATATACTCCTTTATTAGTCTTTGTCTATTTTATGTCTCGTTCTAGAATAATTAATATTAAGGACAAAGTTGGAAGAAAGTAATTAATTCTCTCTTGATTCTTTAAATTGACAAGTATTTTGGAACAACTATTTTTAATATACTCACAACTAAAAAGGAACGGAGGGAGTAGTAAAATAAATATAATTAGAAATAATATTATTTTAGTTGTTATGTACAAAATTCAAGAAAATATGAAGTTTGGTTATCGATTTACAATCTCATATAACTATTATGTGAATAATTTAATGAGAGAATATGAATTATTTTACGTAGGGTGAAAGATGGAATGACTAATCCGTTCATTTTAATATTTGCATAACTAATCTCTGTATTATTAATATTTGCATAGTTAATCTTTACATTATTAATACTTGTATAATTCTAACGACCAACCAACCCCTAAGAGGATTTTCATCCCAATATAATAGAAAGCTATTCAAGACGGTATATTTAGAAAACTTTTTGCACATTTGGAGTGTGTTTAGTATGATGATTTTTCAATTTTTTACGTTTGATAAAATGTTTTTCTTTAAGGAAACAAATTCTTTAAAAATCAAGAAAATAACTTGCCAAGTGAAAGTGTGGAGGAGTCGATGCTCTTGAATACTTTTGCTCACCTACTAAACATACGTAAGA